>CM050418.1:30989519-31292019 GCA_027564155.1 Gymnocypris eckloni scoliostomus
TGCAATTTGATGAAATCCAAGTGTTAAAAACAAATAGTCTTTTTTATAATAACTAAAGCACGCGCTTCCTTTTTTGCCAAATATATTTTCCCAAAGAGTTACGATTTAAAGTTAATCATTCTTCTGCAGAAGTTGACAATAAAGCGACAAGATAAAGAAGTGGAACTAATATAGCCTACAAACAGGCTTAATGTCAGGAAAAACACGCCGGATCATTCTCCCTCTATAATGCACGAAAGCAGATCTTATTATGTTTCAACAGCGTCCTCTTGTGGTCATATTAATATAGCCTACTAAGAAGAGACTAGCTGCTTTAAAGTGGGCTATTTCCCATACACATATAGGCAGGATCCTTTTATGCATGGATTTTATAAATAAAACAAAATCACGACGTGTTATAAATAGTTAAAATATACAAAATTAATTATAAAACGCAAGCACAAAATACGATATAAGGCTATTGCTTATTTTAAATATTTTGGCATTTCTTTTTGAAGGATGCATTAATAAACAAATAGTCTCAACGTCGTTTTAAAATTGCATTACGCGTGGATTTGAACACTATGGCACTGCAGCATGCGCATTCTAATGCAACTCTAAACTGCTCTCTCTATCTGCATTTGAGTTTTATTCTGTTTATGGAAATGTGTAGAACAGCGGGGGATCTCTAACATCCCAGAGCGGCTCCTGCTTTGGCTGAATTGTTAATTGTCGCAGTTCTAAATAATAGTGTGACGAAAATGCGTTTCTAAATATTAAACTCAAAATGCATTCTAATAACCTCACTTGACTGGTTTTAGGACTTGTGCTTTAGAAATAAAGAATTGAACAACAACTGAAGTGTTATAAACATAAAAAAAAACTAATAAAGGATGATCAATAGAACTAATGAGTAAAAAACACACATATAAGTCAAATTAATCCGTATGCTTTTTTTTCGAAATGTCTCCCTAATAGTGCATATTTAAATAAAGTATGATCGAAATTAATAAACGAAAATAGCTATAAGGACATGTGTCATTCGTTAGTGTTTTTATGTTTGTGAACGATATCTCACATCAAATTCAGTGCATGCCAATAAATATAGCCTATATGACACAGAAACCAACACAACAATTGCATAAAGCATTCTTTGAAAGTGCGAGATAGAATTATTCAAGCATTAAGCCCTAAAATTAGGAGCTACAAATTAGTAGGCATATGAGGGGGTGAGCGAGAAACAGAGAGAGAGAGAGAGAGAGAGAGAGAGAGAGAGAGAGAGAGAGAGAGAGAGAGAGAGAGGACGTTTTCTCCACCAGGGGCCGCGCTGACTGCAGATCAAAATATGACAAATAGCACTTAATATATAAATATTATAACGGTATACAATTTATTGCTTATAATATTTCAGAAACAACCGCGGGGAAAATCAACAAAATGAAACATTAAAACAAAAACTGCGATTGTGCAATTCATCAGCTAGGCCTAAATAAAAAGTTTGACCTCATTTAAAATCTGACATGACAGTTTATCAAAACATCTTTAGAATGTAAAAAAAAAAAAAAAAAGAATGATAACTCAATTTTGCAGATAACGAACGCATATTTTTGTTAATTTTACTTGTTATAACAAAAGTTTTAAAGATTAAAAACAATTAAAAACACCCCCCAAAGTTTACCAGACAGCCGCGAACTGTCAACAAGTAGACATCTAATGTACACGCCTATATAAAAACAAACAAAAATAGATATAGCTTGAATAAATACTGCAGCTTCCTAAAACGCGTATTATTAAGTCGACCACCAGTATTTTAAAATAACATTTTATGCAAATAACATGCAACTCGCTATTTAAATCTTTAATTATTATCCTGTCCCAGCAGACTGACACGCAGAGACGTCGAGCATCACACGCAGAGTTACTTACACTCAGTTTGACTGACACATCCAGAGTTCCGTCAGCCTCCCGGGAGGATCCTCAAATGCGCGCCCGGCGAGCAGGCGCTCTTCCCGGCTGCGCTCTCCTCCGGCGGCCGCTCTCATGATCCATCAGCGTCCACTCGCTACGCGTGCCCGCTCAGAGTGCTTGCTGCGTGGCTGCTCTAACCCGCCTCAGCCCCTCTACAGCTCCACGCCATCTGAAAAGGGGCCGATTGAAAAAGAAGAAGAATGCATCAAGAACAACAAAAGTCACTTATAGCAAGTCTACAAAACCCCCCCACCAAACATAATGAGAAAGGAGAAAGCTTTATTTTTTCACTGGTTATTCAGAGATAATTTGAAGCCATTGTTTCTGGCACAGATGGCTCTTTTTAATACAATAACACTGTGAGCTCCACCAACAATAAAAATCTAAAGCCTTCTCCTGAATAACAGTTTTTGTTCGCTCTTGTAAAGGGCCAACAAAAGCAGTCGTGAGGTAATGGGCTGGCTTTTTTCAAACGCAAAGAATGGCTATTTGATAAAGATTGTACTTCAGAAATACACTGCCATGGCATGTATACCGGGAGCATTCAGTGCTTCCATAAATGTATCACAACAGCAACACGAAACCAATATGTAAAATACATATGAATAAATATATACCAATAGTTGTTATTGTCATTATCATTTCCTCTTAATTATCAAGTCATGATATAATATAACGACAGCTGTAAAAAAAAACAATGACATAATCAATCAGTTTATAAATGTTATGCATTTATTAAATCATAATGACTGTTTTTCTACTAGAAGAAATCAATTCAACTTGCTTTGATCAATTTCAGTACTTATCAGTACAGTTTGCATGTACTTAAATGCATTGCTGAATTTACTATTGCCATGTCTAATTAATAAGCTCTGAAATATCTAACAACAGAATCTTGAATTGAATACGATGCTTTGAAGCAAGGATCCCGGTTTATTCGGTGTCGGTTTCACACTTTGCCTCGGGTTGGGTCAGAGCTCTTATGGGTTTTGACAGGGCTCTGGGGTGGAGAGGAACAGGGGGAAGACAAAAGGCCTCAGCAAGTAAAGTTGGCGGCTGTGTTGTTTGTCTACCTTTCTATAGGAGTTATGGGCCGCCTCGTCCTCTCTATAGTGACAGTAATCCGCTGCACTGAGTGTGGAGGCTTTGTCTACTCATACAACACGGTTCAGTGTTAATCTCTACGGTGCTGATACAAAAGAAAAGCATTAATGACTTCAGTCAAAATACTAGCCTGACTAATGAGCCTGCAAAGGTGCAGGCAAATATAACAGTAATAATAATCATCATAAAATAACCAAACAAAAACAAGAGTGATAGTCGAACATCTTTTGTTTTTTAATGATTTGTCAAAAAGTAAATACTGTTAATAGGATTAACAGATTGCTTTGCTGATGTTACAGCTACAGTCAAAGTCAGATGATGGGCCGATGCTTCAACGACCATTAAACGATGACAAAACAAACGGCGCAAATGACAGAACTGCAGTCAGATCGGCTGTCGTTCACTTCTGCGTAAAGCACTTCGTCGAATACTAATGCGTTTCAGATGGAGTCGGCCTGCATCGCTCATATATGAATGAATGGCCGGTCATTTCCATATGCATGAGAGTGTGTTCTCGCTGCTATTTTGTGCGCATTATGGTTACACAAGCCCAGCTTAATGGGAGGATGACACTTTAGACCCTGTGCTCTTCCTTTTGGGCCCTGCTGAATCCGTTATCAAGGGAAGCGTTTCAGGGTTCGAGACCTGTCAGTCACAGCCTGACTGAACCTGCGTGTGAACTTCTTCAAGAGCTGAATGAACAGAGCTCCAGTGGGACCAGACGTGTTATTAATGTACCATAATAACATTTATGTTATTAAATTAGCTCGGTGTTGTGGCCATGTTACCAAATTGCTTAATCTGACAAGAAAACTGGAGTACATCGCAGTAATCCCATGTTCACATATCGTTCATCGAGGCATACAAGTGATCATATAAATGCCTTCGTAATGTTGTCTACGTGTACAAATGTAAAAACAAAGCATATATATATATATATTAATGATATTAAACTATCCAGGTTCCATTTCACCACAAAATTGCATGATTTCTTTTCGCTTGCTTTTTTATTTATTTATTTATTTATACATACACGCCTACTAAAAAATAAAAGCCTACAACCCGAGCCTACTAAATAACTGCATAAACAAATACTACCATGATGCATAAATACTATATTTTATAATACCATCTATAATTAATCTGTAATACGTTATTTATGTATTGTTTTGTGTTTGTTTGTAATATATATATATATATGACATTTGAAAAATTGGAAATTGTTGTGAAAATGCAATAAAAACATTCTTGAATTCATGCAAATCACAGTTAAAAAATATCATATGCATACTTAAATGCATACTTAAATCTATCTATCTATCATCTATCCATCTATTTATCCGTGTGTGTGTGAGTGATTTCTTATACTGATCATAATCCACTCAAGATAAAGCATCATCTTTCTGAATAAAATCTCAATACAGTTAATTGGTCCTAATTTATGTGGGATGTTTCAAAGTGTCCACGCTTTCATGGTGACAGCACTCTTCCAAATTAGTAAACTAAAACTCATCATGCTTAACGAAAGGCTTGTGATGTTTTGTGTGGGATGTTTTTACATTCATACGACAGAACTTAAGTCATTCACTGAGATTATCGCTTCTCTGTGTGTGATCTACATAGACTAAACATCCTGAAAACAGCAGCCACGTCCTTACTTAAAGGCACAAGCAAGGACCAAGTGATGAAAGCCTTGAGATTCATATAAGGTCCGGAGGAAATGCAGGCGCAGTTATCTGCAGAGCTACATCATAGACTGTGGATGTGGTTCAGGCTACCAGTATAGAGAAACACTTTTGAGCCATAACTTCTTCATTTGATTATATGTATGTGGGAAAAACTCTAACACCTTTATTGAGGAAGATCTCAAAGGTCAAATTCACAACACGACTGCAAAGGACATTTCAAGAGCAGTGAATAGCTGGTCTGTGAGTGCATATTAATTTTCTAGGTATTCTGAGGTCTCTTAGGACCTCAGGGTCTTCTTGCTTTTGAAATGTTTAATGAAAGGACTTTGCCTCATCATCAGGATGATGAAAAACAGTTTACCCAACCTTTAGAACAACACAAAAGACATTATTCGAAATCACCACCTACAGCAAATAAGGTGCAAAGAACATGTATATTTAACCATCTTATCTTGCTCCAGTTGAATTAAATTAAAAGGCGTCTGACTTGGAAATATAGAGTGCCGTTACACTAAGCTGATACACTCTGGTGCCTTAAAATACACTGGATTTACCAACCAATCCCATCAAGTATTGATTAGATCACTGACACACAACCAAAGACTCCCTTGAGTGGCATCAACAACCCAGTGTCAGTAGCAGTTTGCGATATTTGAATAGCCGTTCATTGTCTTAACACAACAAATGACGCACCATCAAGGTGTGAACCACTAACCCAATGGAAGCCATTGAAACTTGTTTTAATCATTCTACAATGTTCTGAATGGCTACTAGGGCCATTCAAACTTGTCGTAATGGTGCTAGGATGTTCTGGATGGCTGCCAGGGAATTTCTTTTGGTCTTTGGTAGGATGTTCTTGATGGTTTCTATGGCATTTTTTATAAAAATTTGCTAGTTGGTTACATCAACTGTAATGTACATCAAATGAGCCACATCAAGGTGTGAACTATTAATCTAAAAGCTAGAGTGTTCTGGATACTTGATAAGGAATAGCTATATCATTGCTAGGATGATCTCAATAGTTGTTGGAACATTTTATGGGTCTTCTGTGTGTCTACTAGTTGGTTACATACTGGTCTACATCAAAAGAGCCACAACAAGGTGTGCACAACTAACCCAGTAGAAAAAATTTTAACCTGCCACAATGATGAATGTTCTGGATAATTCCCAGGGCATGGCTATGTGGTTGCTAGGGTGATCTCAACAGTTGCTGGGGTATTTTCATGGATTTCTGGGTGGTTGATAGTTCGTTAAATATTGGTTACATATTGGTCTACATCAGGGATACTCAAATCTGGCTCGCGATATTCACTTTCCTACAGAGTTTAGCTCTATCCCTAATCAAACATACCTGAACACGCTAATCAATGTCTTCAGGATCATTAGAAGATTACAGAGTTGGTTATATGGTGCTATCTTCCACATCAAGGTGAACAATTAACCCGTACCAATTTCACTTGTTGGGGTTTTCCACTGGGTACTGTACCTGGTACCTGATACTTTTTAGTACCACTTGTCCAGGTTCCATGCATGGTTGCTAGTTGTTTTCATACTGACGGTAAACTCTGCTGTTCACTGATTGGCAGAGAATCGCCATTATGTCACTGAACTTGTGACACGAGACCCTCCTCTACAGTCCTACCGCTATATTTAAACCAGCACAGCCAGCATAAGGATAAAATTATCATTTATGTCTGTAAACACAAATTTTGTATCAACCACAAAATAGCAGTGTGTTGTCTGTTGAGGAAGTTCAGGCGTTATACTCGTAGCAATGCTAGCCTCAAGCGGATCCAGCGAGAGCTTGATGGTGCGTAGTAAGGAAAAAGCCTTATGTATATAACGTTACTTTTGAACATGCTATATTTACAGAGTATGATTTCTGTTTATATTTTTACCTCTGTATCTGTGTTTTGCTTCAATTAAAAACAATCTGATCGAATAAGTGTACCTCAGACTATATTAAATATGTATCATTGTATGAGCACGTAATGAACCTCTTGAAAAGACAAATGATTAATGCATGCGATTATAAAACCATCACATAAATAAAACAAGGGATACATTGTACATTTTGAAATATTCAAAAGTTTATTGATAATTCACTTTACAGAACACGCTGCATGAATAGTTAACTAATCAAGTAACGCAGCACACCTGCACGAACATCCCTGCTCTCCTCATCTACAGCCCACTAGACAGATACTCCAACAGCAGACATACCGATGGGTTTTGTTTACTGGCCAATTTGAATTCAAATAAAGCTTTGCTTTCGCTGACTGCACATCATTATCCATGAGACTATAATCCCACCAGCAAATCCTACAGCTTCCAGAGGCAGACCTTTTGTTTGGGATTACTGGAAGCTTAGCCTATAACAAAGAGAAATGAGGCATTTCCCTCATCCTCTGTAATTAAGTGTGAAGAGTTGTTTCAAATCCAGATGAGAAACTGGACACACCACAGGATGATACCTCTTAGACTTTGGTGACTTGGGCGATGGCAGGTGTCCCTTGCATTTCTGCTTATGAATGTCATAAGATATAGGCTTAGAGAACACATCATAAAAGCAAAATCCAACACTGTGGATACCTTGGTATTTATTGGTCCTTGATTATGTCTTTTGTTGGCCTTCTTTCCTTGAACAGTAATATTTTTATTAAATATTTTCAAATGGTGAATTTGATTCCAGAAAAATAGTTAAGGAATTTATTCTTCTCTATTCAGCTAATGGCACACTGATACATACGCATTTGGCTTCTTGGGTTAATGAGTTGCTCAGGGTTCTTGAGCTCCTGTATTGCCATTTGAAGGTTTAATAAGCTCTTGCTGCACATGATGGTTGTTCAGATTTAGAGTATTGCCTTTCGGGTTCATAAATGCACCATAGATGTTTTTTCTGAAAAAAAATAGAGAATCAAAAGTTCTTTGTGGAAACTCTGATTGGAGCCTCTATTGTTAAGAGTGCATGGCAAAAAAAAATAAAAATATCCATCTTTATTCAGCATTTCACTTACCAATGCTTTACTGAAATGTGTCCACAACCTTACTAAAAACGCATTCTCCTACAACCTTCTCCTCAGACTGACACTGTTAATTGGAGAGTTGCCACACATCATAATGGACCTGGGGAGCATGTGATTCAGTCAGTCTCTGGCCTCGTTGAAGTGTTTGAATGGGCCGCTTGTTCCCAGTAGAGGAAACGCACAGTGTTCCAGCACTGGCAGGTTGTGCGGAGATATCTGTACGGACACTGGCTCTGGACCACCATCTGAGATGAGCAGAGCCTGGGTTTGATGGCTGTCCAGTGCACCGGATCAATACAGCTATCTTGTGGACTTTTTTCTCGAGCGAAGGGAAATCCAGCAAAAAATAAAGACCGGCCTTTTGTGAATAGAGGAAGATCAATGTGGTGTCACCCCCCTTCCAGATCACAGACAAAATGAGACAATGGACAGTTTTTGGAGATGCTATTAGGCTGTTCTAAATTACACTGAAAACACATTTATGTTGGAGTGGTTAGATGAGACAGCATTAACAATATGTTATATATGTTATATGTAACATATATGTAACATATATGTAACATATAACATATGTTATATGTTAACAATATATATATCTGAACAATATGCAGACTTTTGGTCAATTGTAGCTATATATATATATATATGTATATATATATCCTTTTTACATCTGTTTTTTGAATCCCCTTTTTTCAGGAGATGTAAAAGGAAAAGTCTCAGTTTGTTCTTCCTTTACAGTAATCCCATTTCTGCCTAGGAAAGATGATTGAGGGTCTAAGAGTAATTGTAATTTTTCTTTCCCACAGGTTTGTTAACGATTCTGTAATTTAATTTTATTCCTAAGGAATTTATAACATTTAAGACACTAAGAACCCTAAATGTCATGTGAGCAATGAAGAAGCAACCTCCGAGCAATAAACGTTCATCTGGGAGGTAAGTATTTAGTGACAGATGCTAAGCTCACACGAAGGCTATAATTATTATCATAAAATAAAATGACTTCAAAGCTTCACCGGTTTTTCAGACACATTCAATATATAGTTCCTAAAACTCCAAATAGGCTTCCTTAATGAACTCAAGCTCCTAATTGGATTTTCAAAAGTCTCATACAGGGAAAAAAAACATAATTAACTAATCTTGAGCGCCTCCCGTGAGTAACATTCACTCATGTACACACACTTCTTGACTGAACTGCAGGGAGGTCTCGTGCTCAGACGGACTAGCCGTGACTCCACGTGCATTTCTCCATCCTGCGCTTTTCTTTCCCCCTTGTTTATACTGTAGTTGTAGAATTTCACAACTAGCCCATAAATACCACCAGCTCACGGGAAGATAAATCACAAGTGTTTGCTTGTGTGTGAAAAGCAAAGAAAATGTGAGTTGTGGAGGCGTAGGAACGTCCACTCCACTGTGGGAAATGGCCTACGTTACGACACTCTCTTTAAAAATGGCATCATAAAGCACACACTCGCTGACAAGTGCACGCAACAGTTTGTAGCATCTGTGCGCGTGTGTGTGTGTGTGTGTGTGTGTGTGTGAGTGAGTGTGTGTGTAAGCTGTTTCATCACCTCCCACTGTTAACATCTGCTCCGTTTAACACTGCCATGTAACTCTGCCACACTGATACATGCTAATAGAATCAAATGAATCACGCTGCCAGCTCTTATCACGTTACATGCTCTGCTCATGCGCTGATAGATGGCATTAATACAGCTCAAGCAGAGAGAGGGTGCATTGACATGAAGAGTTTACAAAGAAAAACTACTGCAGGTTAAAAAAGATGAGCATTTAGCTTTTTAAGACACTAACACATCTGCAGTCAAAGGTAATTGTTTTGACAAATGACAATGTTCCCAGGTTTTTGTCATTTTAATATATTCTGCTTCTATCATAAAACAGACTTATTGCTCATACAAGCAAGACAGTTTACGCAAGCATCACCTTTTTCACAAATGTTTCTACTGAAGTTCCTTAAGAGAATTTAGACACAAATGAGATAAATCCTTGACATACAGCACACATATTGAGCTAAGATGGATCTTAAAATATGTGTTTTCTAGAGTCTCAGAGGAGGTCGTAGTGATGTCTCAAACTGTGCTCAGACTACTGTGCTGTCTGCAATCAAAATGGAAAAATCGCAAGATGGGAAACCAAATGCTTAATCCAATCCATAATAAAAAACTATAGCTTTAAAATCTTGCAGTATATTCTTAAAAAAAATTTTTTTTCTAAATGGAGTTTTCACAGCAATGCCATAGAAGAACCATTTTGGGATCTCCAAAAGTATTCAAATGAGAACTTCTTAAAATAATAATAATTTTCCCTTAGTTTGAAGAACATTTTAATAATCTAAAGAACTTATTTTTTTCATTATGAAATACCTTTTGTTAAATAGAAAGGTTCCATAGATGTTAAAGATTCATAGATTCAAATAAAGTACCTTTATTTTTAAGAGTGTAACCATTCAGTGAACAGTTCTTAAATAAATCCATCAGTCCTTCCATTTTTCCACTATAAAGAACATTTGTGCAATGGAAAGATTCCATGGACCTTAAAGGTTCTTCAAGGAACCAAGACACTTTAAAGACTGTACGACTTTCTAAAGATAAATCTCAAGATATTTATAAACTTAAATCCAATGCAAATATACTTAAATATACTTAAATGATAGACAATTGAGAACTCCATCAAGACAAAGTCATTTTCTGAGAAATAAACTGTCCCGGTTGACATCTGTGCAGTTTTAGACATTATCAAGCTCTGTTTTGAAACTCAAGTGAAATTACTAGGGTCTTTACCTCAGGAAGATGTCTATACGTTTACATTTTATCTCTGTTTAATCTCATTGCTGTCTCTGATAAATAATGGTGATATTAAAGCGACTTTCAAAGAATTTTTTTTATTGTTACAACCAAGCTACAACTCTCAGGTCTGTTTTGGCAGCTCCTTCATTTCTCTTGCCAAAACTCAGTCAAAGAAGAGCCGTCACTGTCCTTTAGATGAGGAGATCTCCAGAACGAGATCGTCCATCAGCAGGAATAATAACAGCTGCCTGCATCTGACCCAGTATTGATGCAGCGGCATTTGGATCCCATCCTGACACACATCCAAGATACAAGGAGCGCATGACCACCCCAGTCCTGCATTGATGTTTGTGCAAAATCAATAAAAATGATCTCGGGAGTCCATATGCCATTTGGCAGCTCCATTTTGTGATGTCTTCTTAAAGAATATAGCAGACATACTGTACAATGGGCCAGCCGAGCGCATGTAATTTGGCAAGCTAATCTGCTGCAGTCTTACATTGATTTTTTTCCCTTTCTTTTCGGACTCCTTCGCCTCTGGTCATTACAGCACAAAAACTTACTTAATCATACAGTGTGTTAATGTACGGGTCACAATAACGTCCATTTTCTTGCCCTCTGGTAATTTCTTGGCTTTCTTTGACTTTGCTCAAGAATCCTTTTATGGGTCAGTGTTCCTGTGCAGCTAATGTTGGGAAGATGCTCAGGACGGCCCGAGTTTGGACGAGTGCAAATGAGTGCATCTCAATATTTGTGCTAATACATACGTCAATAAATGGGATAAAATACACATAGTATGATTATATTTTGGGTAGAATTTTGACCACATAAGTAAAAATTTCTGAATTACACCAACTCAAAGAGCCTGATAATGTGTTAGTAAATCTTTGTGAATCCATTCTTGCATTAATTGCTGCATTCACTTTAATGCCACGATTTGCGTAAGAATGGTTTGTGAAGGAAATTGATTTCATAAATGAGTCCCAATGATGTAGAAACCTTCTAAATGTTTTTTTTTTATTTGAAGTAGATGCAAATGTTTACAATATAAGTAAAAAGGTCTGATTTTTCCGAATTTCATTTATTTATGTATATTAAACCATGAATTATTTGAGTTGAAAAGTGGTTCAGGGTTTCATCATGACGACATTGAATCCTGAATATTGTTTACATATTGCGTCTATATCAGCGAGTATTTTATGTTTACGATGGGCTCCATTCACTTCTATTGTAAGCACCTTCAATTTTTGCGCTGAAACACTTTTAATAAATGCACTAAAACGGGTTTCATTAAAAACGAACCATGTGTTGTTGCTTAAACCACCCTTTACCTGTCTTGGCGTAGCGCTCGCTGCGGCGGCATTGACCACCAGTGCATTAAATGCATCTCTTAAGAGCGTGATAATGCAGCGAGACCCTAAACCCGGACGGGTTTAGTGCAAAACACGGCATTACGCTTCTCCCGGGAATTGTTACTATCTGGCATCTTTTTAAATAATCTAGGTATATCCATTGCACTTGGATGTTGCCGCTTTTGAATCTGTGTTTGTCCTGTTTGCCAAACCTATCATTTACACCAGGGCTCTTAAAGGAAGAAAAGCCCCCTCTTGTGGCATACGTGTCACCCTCTCTCTTTAAGGCTTTACCCCTTGTGCGCTTATCTGCTCCAGTCAAATGTATTTCTTATCGAGAGGGGAAAAAAGTCTGTGAAGCTGCCTGACAATACGGCGTTATCAAATTTCTTCAGCCCAGTTGGCGTGTCATTCAGTCAGTCAGATGGGCTCGGGTTTGATTGATGGATGGGCTTCGTGACAAATAAACCTGGATCAACAGCTTTGCACCTCTCTCCTCATCGGAGACCCGCGTGAAACATTCCTCCGTAACAAAGGCGGGATTACGGATGCATTAGCCCGCCATCGACCACAGGCCTTCTAGTGCTGTCAATACTTTGCACATAATAACCTGAAGCCACGATAAGGAAACAAAAGGAGGGGAGATAGGAGCAGCGAAAAGGAAAAATAAATCAATGGCCGAGTGGGGGAAAGTTTTTCAAAGACACACATGCGCTGTCAGAGCGGTGGGATGAATTTTCCGCCGCCGCCACTAGATAATGGCCTCTGACACGAGGACAATGAGCCCAGAGGGTCCATCGGCGGTCAGTCGAGCAGCCGCGATGGGCTCCGATAAGGGCCAAGACGAGCGCCACATTCAATTACACCATTAATCTCTGCATTAGGAGCCACCGACTTGAGCGACTTTTATGTCTGGTTTCTGATGCGTCTCGGCACGCCTTCCAGATATATCCTTTCGTATGAATTAAATGGTATCCTTTCTGCTCGACGGCAGTGTACAACTCACTCCAAATCTTCCGCGCTTCTTCGGAAAAGTCGCGACAGCCGCGGTCTCGCCGCGTGGCGTGTCTGTAATGGCACTTCAAAGTAATCGGCGAAGGCTTCAGCAAATGACTGACTGAGAGGGGCCCGAGGTAATTGTTTCACCAATCCTAATTAATTAATTTCCTCCACCCTGTTTGCGCCGGCGATCACACTGTTACGGGCCGCCTCGGCAGGTAATAATAAATAAATAACTGAAGGCAGGCACTGGAAAATTAATGAGAAAAGAGAAAAGAGGCCCTGCATGTTCTGTCTGCTGAGGACCGGCGCACAAAGACACAATAAACCAGGCGAACAAACAGTTCCTTGAAAAAAATCATCCAGAAACAGTGAGCAAATTCAATTACAGAAGTAATTAGAAGATATAGGGCGAGACTCTCTTTTGGGACTGTGCCAGGAAACATGAATTAATAAGACAGAATGAGGAGGTCGTTGTAGTAATTAAGAGGCAATCACCTATGTCAATGAATACCTAAAAACAGGATGGAAAACTATTAATTCAGTGATCAAAAATATTTTGAAGATGATTAATACAGCAAATTCATTTAAAAAGACTAATTTCTAAAAAGATAGCAAGACAATTGCACATAATGTGCTCTTTCTGGCATTTATATTGCTAATTAATTTCCGATCATTTGCCGAGGCATTCTCAAATCTGTAAAACAGCACAGACAGCATTTGCCAAAACTGGTCTCAGCCACTTACAGATAGGGTACATGGAAATGCAGTCGAGTTTTCTTAATTTCATAAAAACAATAGTTTACTTTTTGAAATACAAATAATGAAATATTTCAAATAATCATACGCTGATAAAAATGTGAGTGCAATACAACAAAAGCCTTAAAAATAAAGATTCCAAACAGGGTTATTAATCTAAAACAAAAAAGGAATTAAAAATGAAATAAAATGGAAATATTGCTAATATATATATGTATATATGTAAACTAACTTTATTTTTTTATCTTAATTTTAGCTAGTTACCAGAAAAACATTTCTCATTTTAATTTAGTTTAACTTCAATAAAACAAACTATAACTAAAATACAATATTGAAATGACATAGATGACAAACAACAATAATAATACATTACAAAAACACACAAGAAAGTGACTAAAATTTTAGCTAAGATTCTCACACACACACACACACACACACACACACACACACACAGTTAAACACACACACACAGAAAATCCTTCTGGTCCCACAAATTATTTTGTTGTCCACATTTGTGTATATTTAAACCACTTTCCAACATTGATTGTATGATTTTGAGATACATTTTCCACCCTGAGGACAACTGAGGACTCATATGCAACTATTACAGAAGATTCAAACAACACACACACACACACACACACACACACTTCAGTGATACTAAAAAGGAGTTTTTTTTAGTGATGCAACAGAAGAACCAATTAAAAGAACATGTTTTTTCTTAGCGTGGAGAACATTTTAATGATCTAAAGATGCTTTTTCAAACTATAAAGAACCTTTTGTGCATTGAAAAGGTTCCATGAGTTTTAAAGGTTCTAAAGAAAAAGAAGCATGAAACAAATCCCAGAAATGAGGCCATGTAGCATGACATTTGAGTTTACGCCCTACATTAAAAAACGAATGCATCTAAAATGAATGCAGTTCAAAACATGATCAGAAACTAATACGACTCCAAGCCAGATGGTCTAATTTCGAGAGGAGATATTAAAGAAAATGCAATTTAGTCGTATTCAAATTCCTCCATCTAAAGGACAAAATAGATGCTAAATTTGAGGGCTGCTTTAATTTGACCTTAAAGATCTTTAGGACGGATCAGTCATTCTTTCAGTAAAATGGAAGATTTCCCCACGCGACATTAACATATTCATATGTGTTAGTGGTTAAAGCCATTTTTGCAGATATGAGAGGCAAATTCCACTTAATATTATCAGAAGCCAGAATCTGACGGCATAAAAGGCCAATTGCCTGAGGGGAAGGGATAACACTAATATGCTTTCAAATTTCAGCGCAGTATTTACACCGCGAGGTATATCATTTACTGTGGCGTGCTGGATGGACACGAAGGGCTGTGCGGTTTAGCGACTTCAATTATTGCTTAAATAGACTTAATATTGAAGATCAAAACCACGAGCGTCGACTTGACTGAAGTCCAGAAGAGGCCTAATGCTCGGCCAGTCAGCAAAACAAACGGACTTAGCCACGCGATTAGCACCGTACGCCCTCCTATCAGCGGCGATCAAATGCTCGCTCCATTTCCGCCAAAGTTTATGTGCACCATGTCAAAGCCTTAAATGGTTTATCCCGATTCGAGCCTTCGCCGAGACGCCTAATTTTCTATTCAAAGCTATTGGAGGCCCGTTCAGATAAATGAGAGTGATTAAAACCAAGATTGCAAGAACATAAATTGTCGCTCAAGAAGATTCGAGGGACATCTGGTGTCACAGAGACCTGAGACAGTTAACAGGGAGATGAGAAGTTTCCCTCTTCACAGCCTGGCATCCAGTTGGCACACGGCGAGGCTGCCATCTGTGTCCTTTAACCCTAAAGATGACAGATGTGGAGGCAGAGAGTGATTTGAGATTCAGCTCCGTAAATAAGAAGTGCTGCGACTCGCGCGCGTTTCCTGTCATTTTACAACCAGCCTAAATGAGCGCCATCAATTAGAAAAGTGCTCAAATTAAATCCCTTTTCTCTTCAATACACAAGAAATTGTGGCGAGATTGAAACTCGAGGATAACAAATGATGGGCCACCTCTGATTGGGATCTCACGGGAAACTACAATATACAGATTCGCTCACTTTCAAACACTTCTGTTATTTTTTTTTATTAATATTTAATACAGACACTATTGCTGTTGCTTACTAATCCTAATCACCAAATCACCAAATGTGAGTTTTCCCTTGGCGGACGCTAAGACGGGTGAAGAAATCCTTTAAGCTTGAGCCAGTAAGCACCAACCTAGATCACCCTAGCAACCGCATGGCCATACCTTAGCAACACTCTAAAAACACCCAGAACACATTAGCAACTGCATAGCTGCCAACAAAACCATAGGATCGTGATGACGTTTTGATTGGGCAAACAACAATTACATTTTCCTCATTAAATAATAATCATATTAATAATGATTATATACTTTGTTGTTGTTGTTGTTTTTGTCAACTATAGTAACTATTATAATAAACGTATTCATATTAATAATTATTTAAAAATAAGTTATAACAACAGTACTACTACTACTAATACTAATAATGTCAAAAATTAAAAATTATTTTAGTACAGCTATTCTTGTTGTTATTATTATTATTATTGAACGTCACATATTATTTTATTTTATTGTCCTTTGTGTGTGTTGTTGTTGTTGTTTATCAACCATAATACAAATGATAAGTTATTCAAATGAATAATTATTACATTATCAATAATATTAATAACATCTAACAACAACAATAATAAAGTTAATAATTATTATTATTTTGCAAGTGTAATTATTTTAGTACAGTTAATCTATTATTGTTGTTATAATAATTATTAAAAGTCACATATTAATTTATTTTGATTGTTCTTGTTGTTTTTTGTTGTTGTTTATCAACCATAATAAAAATTATGTCACTAAAATTAATACTTATGAAAAATTATCAATAATGACAACTAACAACAACAATAATAAATATAATAACAATAATAATAATAATAATTATTATTATTATTGTTGTTATTATCTTTATTATTGTTATTATCTTTATTATTTATTAAGTGTAATAATTTATTTAGTACAGCTAATATATACAGTACATATATATATATATATAGCATTTAGGCATCTAGATGTGGTGAAGACGACTTGCTGAAGTACAAACCGAGCATCAGAATGGGAAGAAAGGGGATTTAAGTGACTGAACGTGTAATGGTTGTTGGTGCAGACGGGCTGGTCTGAGTATTTCAACAACTGCTGATCTACTGGAATTTTCACCCACAACCATCTCTAGTGTTTACAGAGAATGATCTGAAAAAGAGAAAATATCCAAAGAGAGGTAGTTGTGTGGATGAAAATGTCTTGTTGATGTCAGAGGTCAGAGGAGAATGAACAGACTGGTTAGAGATGATAGAAAGGAAACAGTAACTCAAATAACCACTCGTTACAAACAAGGTATTCAGAAAACCATCTCTGAATGCACAGTACGTCAAGCCTGAAGTAGATGGGCTACAACAGCAGAAGACCACACGGATGCCGCTCCTGTCAGCTAAAACAGGAACGGAGGACTACAATTACACAGCTCACCAAATTGGACAATAGAAGATTGGAAAAACGTTGCCTGGTCTGATGAGTCTCGATTTCTGCTGCGACATTCAGATGGTAGGGTCAGAATTTGGCGTAAAGAACATGAAAGCATGGATCCATCCTGCCTTGTCTCAACGGTTCAGGCTGGTGGTGGTGGTGGTGTAATGGTGTGAGGGATATTTCCATGGCACACTTTGGGTCCCTTAGTACCAATTGAGCATCGTTTAAACACCACAGCCTACCTGAGTATTGTTGCTGACCATGTCCATCCCTTTATGACTACAGTGTACCCATCTTCTGATGCTAGTTCCAGCAGGATAATGCATCATGTCACAAAGCTCAAATCATCTCAGACTGGTTTCTTGAACATGACAATGAGTTCACTTTACTCAAATGGCCTCCACAGTCACCAGATCTCAATCCAATAGAGCACCTTTGGGATGTGGTGGAACGGGAGATTCACATCATGGATGTGCAACCGACAAATCTGCAGCAACTGAGTGATGATATCATGTCAATATAGACCAAAATCTCTGAGGAATGTTTCCAACACCTTGTTGAATCTATGCCACAAAAAATAAGGCAGTTCTGAAGGTAAAAGGGGGTCCAACCTGGTACTAGCAAGGTGTACCTAATAAAGTGGCCAGTGTGTGTATATATATATATATATTAGAGGTGGGCATAGATTAATTTTTAATCTAGATTAATCTAGATTAATTCTGGAATTAATCTAGATTAAAATGGCTCATTTGAATTCTGTCAAGGCATTCAGAATATGTGTGCTACCCAAATAATGACTAAAAGTAAGTCTTTGAGAACGGGTTTCTCAAGCCAGGTGGCGATTAGACCAGGGCTCATCTCCTGTTTCCAAAATGCATCACAAACTTTAATCTCTTCCCGTCCCAATCCCACGAAAAACTGGAGGAAAATCCTGCTCCACTCCCGGAAGAATGACTCCCATTCCCTCCCACTCCCGTTTTTTTTTTTTTTTGCCGATAACTGTCAATTACAGTAAAAATATAGTACAGATCACAGCGTGCCCACCTTATTAGTTGAATAAAACCCAAAATGTCGTTTTTGTTATTATATTGAACTGAAAGCCATCTTATTATGCACAGTGTTGCACAGATTAAATTTAATGTAAATCATCCATGCTAACACACACGCCTTTCTATTTTTTTTTTGACATTTCACTCTATAGATATATTTTTCTATGTACTGTATTTTTAGATATATTCGAGTTTCAAGTTTCTCGCTCAAGTTCACATGAGACCTAAAGCGCATCCTGTTTGCTTAAAAGCGCAACGCTTCGTTGTTATTCTGAGTGCACACAAATAAACGAGAGTCTTTACAGATTCGAAGATGTATTAGGCTACTTTTATCTGTATGACCAAAATGACGGAGATTTTAAGAGCAAGTGAGCGACCGGAGCCTGTCCTGCAGCAAACGCTTCCACACAAACACTTCAATAGCGCACATTTCTCTAGGTTAACATCATATTGAGCGCCATGTAAAGTTGTTACTACATACATCTTTCAGATGAAAAGCCATATTTGAGGTTGATGAATGATAGGTGAGCGTTTGGATGTCCTGCCCGATTGTATTACCACATAGACCAGCCGTTAACAATCTGTCCATCACGGACTGCGAGCCTCTAGTTCAAGACTCGCTCGCCCCTACAGTGCAATTCGCTAGGTATACATCCGCTAAAATATCAGGGTGAAAGTCATCATAGCTTGCGAGTATAGACCCAGCTCCCAACCCAACTTTGAGAATAGATTAACGGCGATATTTTTTTATCGCCGATAAGAGTCTCACGTTAACGCAGCACGTTAACGCCGATAACGGCCCACCACTAATATATATATATATATATTATTGTTATTATTAAACAAGTCACAAGTAATTATTAGTACAATTTTCACAACTGTAAGTATTAGTTTAGTATAGTTAATTTAGTTAATTTTCCAAATGAAATCTCAACAAACATTGAAGTTATATGTTTTCATAAAACAGTTTGTATCGAACAACATATTTATGGGAGAATCATGGGAGATGTCAGAATCTCAGACACTGTTTTACTGTTGAGTCCAAACTGAGTCGAAGTCAGTGTTCTTCTGCAGTGATATTGACTCGAGAGTCTTTGGGCACGGCTCAGCTCTGCCGACTCATTTTCCGTACCGTTCTGAGCACCTCGGCACAAAGTGTAAGGAAGGCCTTTGCCTTCTGATTACAGTCTCATCTGCGCTTCGCTGGCACCTCAAAGCCCTGCCAGGTAAAATTGCCGCCCCCCCCCCCCCTTGGCCCCCCTTTTGTAATATCAAGCTCTGTATCCCAGCTCGGCTGCACCTCTCGCTGGCTTATTCTTTACCCAAATGACAGTGTTTTTGGCCCAGTAATGGCTCTCATTTTCTCAGCACCCAGCAGTAGCCTCACTTTTCATCAGACTGGATCACTACAGCAGGTCTTCCTCTCAGTCGAGCACTAAAGAGCCCCGACACCCCTTACAAACAAATACATCATCTACATCATCATCTCACGCCCTACACAAATACCAGCATAGACACAGACTCAACAGCTAACACTCGCGTGTCACTTACACATATGGGACGAGTGAACAGTACCAGACCAAATCTGTTGCATTTGATCTTCTAGACAAATACATAAATGAATAATGAAAAAAATTTCTGAAATAAAAAAAATCTATCTATCTATCTATCTGTCTGTCTGTCTGTCTGTCTGTCTGTCTCTCTGTCTGTCTGTCTGTCTGTCTATCTGTCTGTCTGTCTGTCTGTCTGTCTGTATGTCTGTCTGTCTGTCTGTCTGTCTGTCTGTCTGTCTATCTATCAAATTATTCAAGATTTAAGTGAAAATTAATAGAAATCTGATCAATGTATGCATGGTATATGCAATTTTGCATAATGCAATTTATGTATGGCATACATTTCAATTGTATGTCACTTATTCAGCAAAAGTATTTTTGTAACCTTTTGATGTCAAGTAAAAAAGCTAGAGCCCAGCACTCAACTTTCTAATATTTATAAAGAAGATTCAAACTTAGTGTTTATTACATTGTAACTACATATATAGTACTGTGTAATAACTAATGAATATCATTTATTAAATGTATACCTATGTTCAGCAACTTCTAAATAGCTTTTGTTCATGTTATTAGAATTATGATTAATTGTTTTTGCATTAAACACATTAAACAATTACATTTGTTATATATTAAGGGACATTTGAGTAAATACAATTGGAAATATGATACATTTCTACTGGTACACTGTGTATGACAGACAATTTATGGCAATTTGTGGCACTTTCTTTGTAATTCCATGCACGCAAATATGATATCACAAATCAATAATACTATCAATCCTAAATTAAAACAACAATCAAATCAATCATAAATGATCATATCACAACATTAAAATTGGATATTGGACATAAAACCAGTAAAAGACTGGACTTGGGATTTTCTCAATTATAAATTCCACTCTTTCTTTCTCATTGTGTGACTAACCCTTGAACATTTGATTTATTGCATCACACATTCCATAAAAGCCTAATTTACTTGTTCCGACTCTGGGAAAAGCTCGACCCGCTAGATATTCACCAGAATGCCGACAAGACATGAATCAAATCCATACATCTTGATTTGGGTGACAGTCACGGCCTTCAAGATTTGAAAAGCTCAGCGGTTTCTTTTGCCTTTTGTGGAAGCAAAATTAAACAACTGTTGTTGACCCTCATTATATAAGAACACACAGCCAGTGTGCTGCGGCCGTACCCTGGGGACACACCATCCTGACCGGCATCCCCGGAGAGAGAGCGCCAGGAATCCCTGTAATCCCACAACACACACACACACTCACACACAAACACACACACACACACACACACACACACACACACACACACACACACACACACACACACACACACACACACACACACACACACACACACACAGACTGACACACATACACACCTCATCTACACTACATGCAAACAACAGTGTATCGATTACCACTGCTCAATCAAATTATTACATTTCAGTGTGCATCCATTTAAACATATTAGACTGACACATAACATCATAAAGTCTGACGTACAAAGAGAACATTGCAACGCAGATCTGTTTAATTATTATTGATTGTTTATTGATTTTGCATGTAAGCTAATTATAGATACACATTCTGATTAGCAACTAATAAATGCATGTTTTAAATTGAATTGTTTAGCAACTTCTAAATAGTTTTGTTAGTGTTATTTTAACATTTTTACATTAAATACATGAAACAACCAAATTGATGAAAACTCTCATCATCTATTTATTATTAAAATAATTGATTTGTTTTTGCATGACAAGTGAAAGCGCACCATTTCTTAACTTTTTTTTGAATATCATGCTCTCAGATGAGAGATGGATTATAATTTTTTTATAAAATTAAATCTCCACATTGAGTGTTTATAACATTGTAATTACTAGTGTAAGTACTGTGTAATAACTAATGGACAACATGCACCAAACCGAATGTTCAGTAACTTCTAAATATTTAGTGTTTAATTTTGATTAGTTAAATTTACATTACACGAAACAACTAAATAAGAGAAAACATTTCACAAATTCAGCAAGTATTTTTTTAATGCCAACTTTTTGTTGTATCGTGCATTGGATCATTGTTTTAAAGAAAATAAGAAAAATGTAAGTACTTTGTAATAACTAATAAACAGCATGTATTCGTATATAATTATTCATATATGATTCCAAATAGGTTCTGTTAGTGTTTTTATACAACGCTATTCATTTTAAATACAAAACTACTAAAACTACTGAAAGAATTCAGTAAAAAAGGCTAGATCCCAGCAAAGCAACTTTTTTGGAGTATCATGCACTCAGATGAGCGATGCATAGTAATTGTTTTAAAGAAAATGCTAACTTGTGTGTTTATTACATAGTAATTACATATGTAAGTGCATAATACGTAACGAACAAAATAAAAAGTAAAAATTGTGTTGTAGATATCAAAAAACTCTGTTAGTTTTATTTTGAATGCAATCATATTTTATACACACTACGTGTAACATTAATTCCAAGAACTCTAAAGAGATTCAATTCTAAGTAAAAAAAAAGACTACATCCCAGCTTTTCACTTTTGGAGCGTGCAGCTCTCGTATTCTGATCCAACATTCTCTGAATAAAGGTATTGTTGTTCAATTAACTGCTTATATGATTTCCCCTCTAATCCGTTTCTCTCTATCCTCTGTTCATGAGGGACGGTCTGAAGCGCTGGACGGCCTGTATTCCTGCGGCGCTCTCTGATATGCAGCGTTTGGCTGTGACAGGCAAGCTCAGATCAGGTCTTAACACGGCATTGTGTTCGGTTGAAGCAGATCTGCTCTATTATATCAACAGCAGTGCCTTCCCAGCATTCACAGCAGAGCGCTGAACGCAGGCCAAACAGGGTAACAGTACATAAGTTCAGAAATATCTCTCAAAGTTTTTCGGGTTTATTCAGATTTTGAAAGTGTTAAGTTTGACAATGGCATTTTTATGTAATATTGATCATACATGTCTATGGGTAGCATGTATACAGTATAATGTGTAAAATATTGCTAAAAACATACACTTTTTACAGATCATTTGCTAGAAATACTCACTCAGGGAATGGAAAACAAAGCCATTTTGTTGATAATAAGCGTTAATAGTTTTAGGGTGTTTGTCTTAACAGCTATCTGCAATAAACTGTGAAATTGTAATAGGAAGTCAAGCAGATGTCAGAGAAGAGCCGCATATGTTTCTGACACCCATCCACAAGCATCACGGACACATTTATATTAAACCGAATGGACATATGTTCACATCCCAACAAGTGGGACACGAAGCCAGACAGCTAATTTAGCGGTTTCAGTTCAACGGGGCTCAAAAGAACAGGCAGGGTAAGTTGAAAACAAAAGTGGCTGGAAAATAAAGCTAGTTCCTGGGAGTTTAGGCCAGAAGAGTAGCATGCCAGGGCAGGAAGACACGGATGGACACACAGCATTTACCCCCCCGGCCTGATTGCTTTTGAGAGCGGCACGGCCAAGAGGAAATGGTGTGTGCTTACAAAGCAGCCATTATTAATGAAGGCAGTGCTTGAAATATTAACAGTTATAGGCTGTGTACTGACTAGGGACCATTTAAGGCCTAAAAAAATAAAATAACAAAAACCTTCTATGAGTATTTTTGTTGGTATATTTTGAAATATCTTGCATGTAAAGTCTAAATAAAAACAGCTGAAACTTAAACGGGAAATAAAAAACTTAAACTTTCTCTTTCTTGTAAAATGGATGAACTTGATATTTAAGAAAGTGTTTGATTTCACTAGCTTTAAAATAATTAATATGTTTTCTGAAGCTCGGTAATAAAGTCTTCATGTCAAAACAACCGTTTTGAAGTTCCTGTGATCAAAGTGATTGAATTACACAATTAAGATGATCAGAAACCTCAATGAAACTAGGCTTAAAATAAAACGACAAACAAAATAAACAGAGAGGAGCTTAATATTACATTACAGCAAACGGCCCAATTTATGTAGCGAATTATATGTTGAAAGTGAATGCGACATAAAACATTGTAATTATGTTTTGATTCGCTTTAAAAGTATCATTTGCTAGCCATTTGGCTATTATAATCATCAATCCCTTTAATATGCATAAAACATAATCAGATTGTTTACTATGCTTCATGTTTTTGTTTTGTTTTTCCCAGAAGCACTACTGACATTATTCCATTTTAAATAAATCACAATTTTTAACTGCCGTCTCAAACAATGTACTCAAAACCACACTCGGATATTCAATTTCACATAGTGGGTGTCTCAGACCACCCAGCCACTTGGAGCTGGATTTTTTCCACTTGTGAGCTTACGGCCACATGTGCTCTTAGCCTGACTTAATGTCTACCTTTAAAACCAGGCATCCAAACAGAGTGCAATGATGCTTTATAGAACGCAACGCTCGCAAAAACATAAAAGATGGTGCATTTACTGTCCGCCAGGCTTACCATCACTGTACTACATTAACATCTCTTCCTTTTCAGAGATGCTGATTCCTTGCACAGCCAACAACTTGCGCTTTTGTTGCGTTCACTCACTTAGAGTGCATGTAATGGCAGAAATGGATAATGAAGAGGCAAAAACACACATGCACAAAAGGAGATCTCAGAAAAGGAACCCCGCCATGCGCTACTCTGCCGCGCGGAGCCGTGGGGCAGGGGGAAGCATCTTTAGGGTGTACCCAAGCAGCACTAAACTCTAGTGTCCGTGGGCAATCAAGGCCATTTTTTACAGCCGCTGGGGTCCAGCATCCCTGCCTTTACACTACAGTGGAAACCCTTTGTACTAATTGCTAGATTGTACCTGATTTTCTAGTTCAGTTCCAGCCTATAATTGACTGACAATGATGGGAATGGGGCGGGGGATTTCAGACTTGAGAGCACGGAGAAGGAGATCAGATGTTAGGGCAAGCAGGTAGCGAAGAAAAAGAGAGAGGGCAGTAGTGGGGTAGGAAAGGGGGTTGTCAGTGCTCTCATGTTTGCCAGGACTGCAAACCCAAAAGTCCTTCGACCCATGCAATAATTTATTCTTCCAGTGTGACCAACAAATCCATCACAACAATTCAGATATTCTCTACAAAAACTTTGAAGTTTTGTTGCTCAACAACTTTCTCTTGCATTGCATCCATTAATCCGTAAGGCACGATGGAAAGCACACAAGAGCCGGCCAAGAGCAACAAAGTACATATGTAGCATTCCTTTTAATTAACGCATGGGAGACGTAATGTGCCTTAGTCTGCGACCCGAGGCACCTGCAAATCAAGGAGGGATAAAGGTACCAGCATGGATCTGTGTGTTTACAGGTGTTCACACCTAGCACACAACCGCAGATTCATAGAGACTCTCTAAGAGCCATTAGCAAGGGTCATGCGTTCCTAATGCCGACTAGACTCACCGCGTCTCAGGTTATACGCAATCTGTCTCCAACTCAAAACAACCAGCATGCTCCTTTTGGCAGCTTTTCACACACCACCCCACATGCACCGGCTGGCACACACACAGCTCATACATATACGTGATCCCACCTAAGCACAAGTTTCTGAACAAGGCCAAACATATGCCATAAGATAAAAAGACTGACATGGATTTCTGAGAGTCAGGTTACCTTGTCTTTTCGCATTCCCCTGCCTGCCTTTTCCAACAGGCCCAAGACCCAAATATATCCAGAGTTCCACCTGCTCACAGAGGAGAGCCGAGACCCAGCGTGTCTTCTCTCTGACTGTGTCTGTCTCTGTGTAAGGGGAGCTAGGAATGCACTGGCTATAGACTTTTGTCCAAGCTGTAGGTCTTTTTTAGTGAAGCAAGATTAGTTCATACAAAACTCAACAATACAGCACTGAAACCCATTGTTGATATTCAACATTTTTCACATAGCGGAACAGAATAGACAATACGGTAGCTAGGAAACCACGGGCTGGATCACAAGCTGATGATATCTCACGCTTTTCCACAGCCTGTAATCCTGTTCATTCAGCTCGCAGGCGATGCTAGATGTAAACCAAAATCAATATCAGTGGAAGTGGATAGGAAGTGTGTTGTGGGGAGGTGAGGGTGGGTTTGCCGGGGGCAGGATGTTTTCATATTGTAGCAGACTACAAAATAAACATTCTTTATTCAGCAATGTCTTCTTTGAAGGGAGGGATTCAAATAGACACCACAAATCCACGGCTCTGCAACTAACTCCTGAATAGATGTCGGAAAGTTCAGTGCTTCCCTCAGAACTCCTTTTGCAATCCAACTGTAAAATAAGCAGCTGAACAATCTATAGCCTACTTCAGCATGAACATACAGTTTCGAACATCCCCGTGAGACAATTCAAAGTAAAAGTGTTTCTGTGGCTTAGTGGTAGAGCATTGCGTTAGCAGCGCAAAATGTTGTGGGTTTAATTCCCAGGGAACACATATATACTGATACAAAATGTATATCCTGAATGCACTATAAGTCGCTTTGGATAAATGCGTCTGCTAAATACATAAATGTAAATGCGTAAATGTAAAAAACACAATCTAATTTGAATTGCAAGTCTAATTGCAATTCAGAAATATCAAGTAAAGATTGTTGTAAACTGTGAAGTTAATAAACAAGACATTTAAGGCCAAGGGTGGTCGACTAAATACAGGTAGCAAAAACATATAAAAGTCTTAACAGGTCTGTACCTGTGATCCTGTTCCACTCTCTTAACCCATCCAGCTGCCATATTTTCCCCCAAACTCCGAGTCCTCTAGGTAGCCAAAGAGGGGGAATTGTTCAAGCCCTTCCTTTTCATCACTTCGGCAATTGACCAATTGACAACTGATTGATGGTTATCCTTTCATACCTACAAAGGCGGAAATTACCATCACTATAGCGACGTACTGTAAAAGCCTCAAGAGTAAATTACACGTTGCTAAAATTCCCCTTCACTCAGCCCTGTACAATAGCAAGCAAACAAAAAAAGTTTCCTTTTTGCCAGTTCTGTGGCACTGTAGATTTGGCCTTCCCTGCCAAGTGCAGAAAGAACTTGACAGCTTCTTTAAATGGAGTGGCACAAAAGCTCTTGAATGAGGGATGGTACCCAGGCAGGACTGCCATTCTGTAGAAACACAACCATTATTTGCATTGAAAACAGAGAGGCTTGAGAAGAACAGATAAGACATATCTGAATACGAGCGGGGACACTCCAACTAACCTTGGGAGGGGGTTTCTCTAGTCGAGCGTCTCAACAAATTGTAATTATTCCAAATAAACAAGAGGGAAGGACTGGCCATTGGCGTACTGACAAATCCCAATGGTTTTTATGTTAAATGCTAATTGGAAGACGGCGCTCTTTGTCAGTAGATCCCATTTCTGATTTCAAGGACTCGAGGATTTGATGGCCAACACTATGGCCATCCATATGAATCTTCACATTTAAAAATAACCAATCACACAAAAAGCCCAGTTGAGGCCTTCCTTGCAGGCGTCGAAAGCATTTTTTTATTCCTCCTTTTTCACAAGCATTCCTTCCTGAAAGGCCTGAGAAAGTAAGAATAGAATGGGAGGGGATGTCTAGGGCCTGTGTGTCTGCCCAGAGAACTCAGCTGCCAACAAGAGCCAGGGCTCTTTGGATATGGGAACAATCCAAAAAGAAAACCCTTTTCAAGGCCTTTCAATTGCAGCAGATGGGACCCAACTAAGAAGGCATCAACTTTGGGAAAGAGTAGTCTATTCACGAACGACAGTGTAAGGGGGATTCTATGCTCGCCGTCCAACATTTAAGCGCATTACTGAAACAGAGGAGCTAATGTGGCCAACATATTTAAAGTCTTTCAAAGTGACCTACACATCCTGGCGGACAGCAGAACAAACTTTGGCTCAAAAGGAAGACTTTCTCAAGTCTTGGAGAACAGTCCCATACATTCTACCTCCCTTCAAACCTAAGAAAAGATCAATTGTCAATGTCGGCGATAACAAAATACACGTTGACATTGTCCTGGAGGGTACAAAATACTGTGAATATCTAAGAAAGAAAACACTTCAGGATTTTATTACAATTTGATCATTAAACTTACAATGTCAATATCCAGTTTAAACCATTCACCAAAGTTTCACATATGAACTTTAAAGGAGCTGACAAAAGGCTAAAACACTGAACGTGATTAAACATGATGATATTCAGATTAGATAATGTGCTCTTCCTCCAAAACATCTTTGATTTGTTTCATCTTTTGCACCGGAGGATGAGATGTTTTTCCCTATGTTTTATTAATGAATCTCAGTGGGGAACACTCAAATGGATATCAACAACTGGATAAGAGCAGAGGAGACCCCAGCGGTGTTGACACAAACCCCATGCTGGCTCCCATCTCTCATGTGCCAATCTGTGCACTTTAATTGTTCATTCGCTCAATGAATACATAAATAGGTCTCAGGATCTGGTCATGGTAATGAAGCTATTTTTAGACTCAAATTGCTGCTTCACATTTCCATGGAAATCTTCTACCATCTTCTTTTTTTCATTTCATGTGCTCTCTAGTTTATCTGAAAACACAGATTTATATTATTGCAATAGGTGGGGAATCACATTATGATTTAATGCAATAAAGGTAGAATCATGAAACATGACTCTGTTGTCAAGGCAGTACTGATTCAAAAGCTATTTTTGCACATATGGTCTGGCTCATGGCCGCCAATCAAACAATTTCAGTCCCTGACCTGGGGTCAGACATAAGCCCGTCCACAAACACAAAGATACAATCTCCTCCATCTCTTCATATCCGCTAAATACAGCTAAAATAAACCTTCATGGCCATGACCACAAAATCTGAACTATAAGGGCATTCGGTTTCAGTACAATATTAATTTGTTAGCATTTAACCTCCATTCATTGGGTCACGGAAAATGATCATGAATGCTTAAAGAAAAATAATCAATGTATTTCCTGCCTTACCAACAACCTGTTTTAACGGTGATGACATTTCACTTTGCACATATTAATGGGTAAATCACTTAAAACTGTCCTGGTGGCCCACTGATTTCTGTGTAGGGCTGGGTGGAGTTACATCCTGAAAGTATTTAAATCACTAAATAATTTAAAAATATTGTTTACAATATACACTACTGTCCACTTTTTATGTATTTGAAAGATGTCTATAATACTTACTGAGACATAATTCATTTGAGTAAAAACAGTAATGCTGTGAAGTATTATTGCAATTTAAAATAGTGTTTTCCATGTCAATATATTGTACAATTTAACTGATTGCTGAGATCAAAGCTGAAATTTCAGCATCATTGCTCCAGTCTTCAGTGTCACATGATCTTCAGAAATCATTATAATAAACTGATTGCTGCTCAAGAAACATTTCTTATAATCAATGCTGAAAAATACTTTGTGGAAACAATGATGCATTTTATTTTTCAGGATTCTTTGATAGATAGAAAGTCCAAAAGGACAGCTTTTAATCTGAAATATAAATATTTTGAAACAATGTAGAAGTTGTTACTGTCACTTTTAATCAATTTAATGCATTCCTGCTAAACAAATGTATTTATAAAAAAAAAAATCATACTGGCCCCAATTTTCTGAGCAGTACTGTATATGATAATAATCATCTATAACCCATAAAATCATCTATAAATTTACATTTATACATTTAAAATCACTCTGAACAAATGCCACAGTGCATCTTATGCACAGTATAACTTATCTTCTTATACATGGATTTATGTTTGTGCTCCTCTAGATCTGTAGGTGTGGGACACTGTTATTACAAGGAAATTACAAGGTTATTACAAGGTTATCCACTGTTATTACAAGGAAACAGCAAATATACTGTTGTGACACAAATGCACCGGTTAAATTCACACATGCACATTTTTATGTTCCTATAGACTTGTAGCTCAAGAACATTGTGATAGCAATGAAAAGATTATGTAGTTGAATCCCAGGGAACACACATTTGTAAAATATAGAATTGAAATGCAGTTGTTTTGGATCGGTCAAATTCACACATGCACATTTTTATGTTGCTATAGACTCATAGGTCTTGAATATTTTGATAGCAATCATAAGGCCATGGGTTCAAATCCCAGGGAACTCGCCTTTGTAAAATGTAGAATTTAAAAGCGTTGCTTTGGATCTATCAAATTCACACAATTTTACATAGCAACATCACCACTTTTATAAACATGTAATTATTTTACATAAACTGTTACATAAACTGCCCCTAAATTAGCAATACTTTACTGTTACCTACCCCAAATCAACACTTCTTTGGTTACAATGTTCTCTAATGTGCTTAGACATTAAATATGTGAAAATGCTCAAACTAATGCTATCTGTAAGTGTATTTGTGCATGATGAATGACAGGTTCGGCCTCTGTATGTAGTGTGTGGGATCTCCACAGGTCCAGGACAGGGAGATGTGATTATCTGTGTGTGAACGAGGGCCTGCTGCTCCAGAGGAAAGCTCCTTATAGTTGAAAGGCACACTTTGACACCTCCTTTAAGCCTCTAGTCCAAACAAGCCGCTCGACAAGGTGAGGCAGGAGTTCTGCTTTTGTTTCACCCTAGCGGGAATTTGAACATCATTCATCACTTACGTCAAGACTTCCAGCACAAAACCATTGTGTGATTAGCATGTCAAGATCATTATCTCTGATAACATGGGGTGGCCGGGCGGCCGGTAGGGGCTCTGGCTAATCAATTAATCAAAACTTTATCTAAACACATGGTAATTATAATGTTTGTAGTCGTGGAAATAATCACCAATGCTGAATTATGATACAGGTTAATCATTTCAGCTGACTAACATGTGCTCTTTTGCAAGTGACACATTGAAGCAAAAAATGAAACTGCCATTCAAAATTTGAATTTGTAAACATTAAGGTGGTAATTTTTCGGTAACACTTTACTTAAATCCTTTATATATAATGCATTATAAACTTAGTTGTAAGGCTTTAATTTTGCCTTGCAATGCACCTTATAATGCACTGTACAATCTCATGAATAATTGTTAACACAGTTAATACATTATAACACTTATAAATTAATTGTTACACTATGCATTTTAAATTCAGTCATAATTATTTATGAGAAGATATAATGTATTACAAATACCCGTTATGAATAATTATAACACATTATAGCCTTTAATAACCCTTTATAATGCATTGTGCATAAAGGCTTTAAGTGTAGCAGACAGATAGACGGGCATACAGAGAGAGATGTTTTTGTATGTATGTTTTTGTCATGCCAATAAAGCTTTCTGAATTTAATAGAGAGAGAGAGAGAGAGAGAGAGAGAGAGAGAGAGAGTGAGAGAGCGAGAGAGAGAGCGAGAGAGAGAGAGAGAGAGAGAGGCGAGATTGAAAATCACCTTTATTTACAACATATAGGTAAAGCCATACTGTGTTACTACTGCAATGTACATTTCACAATCTTCAGTCTCTATTACAAAACCCCTATAAATAATAATAATAATAAGACCAACAACAAACTTCAAAAAATACAATAATCAATGACCCAAACCAATATAATGACAAAAAATAACTTTAAAAAGCCGAGAGAGAGAGAGAGAGAGAGAGAGAGAGAGCGAGAGAGAGAGAGAGAGAGAGAGAGAGAGAGAGAGAGAGAGAGAGATTGAAAATCACCTTTATTTACAACATATAGGTAAAGCCATACTGTGTTACTACTGCAATGTACATTTCACAATCTTCAGTCTCTATTACAAAACCCCTATAAATAATAATAATAATAAGACCAACAACAAACTTCAAAAAATACAATAATCAATGACCCAAACCAATATAATGACAATAACTTTAAAAAGCCGAGAGAGAGAGAGAGAGTGTGTTCAGTTCTGGCATCACCTCCATCAATCTGATCCTGATTCGATCCAATATAAAGCCCTCCTCGCCAATGAAACCTCAGCAGAATCTCATCCTCTAAACACACTCGCTCATCAGCTCGTCCATAAAACCCAGCTCCTCACCGACTACAGCTTCACCCCCAGAACCATTATTAAAGAAATTGACACCAATCTAAAAGACATTCATGATGAATCTCTAAAAATACAATTTGACCTTCAAAATAAGCTCCAATGCTACTCAATCCTAAACAGAACCACTACATTTGCCAATTATTTATTGATTAAACCATTTAAAGAAAGACAAATCCTCTCCAAATACAGATTAAGTGACCATGATCTAGAGATAGAGAGAGGAAGACATAGACAAACATGGAGCGAGCGAGAGCAGAGGATCTGTAGACACTGTGATCTACAGCAAATAGAGGATGAGAAACACTTTCTGATGATGTGTCCCAAATATCTCCATGTGATCCCTTCATTTACAGAGCTCAGTGATTCTGAGATAATGCCCTTCTTACTCGGAGAAGATGATAACACAGCTGCACTCGCTGCTAAATATGTGTTAACCATTCATAATGTTAGATGTTCAACATGAGTCACTTGATACTGACCAACTTGATCTTTTCATGTATTTAGAATGATTTTGATTTTATTTATTATTTATGTTGTTATTTATTTACCTAGGTTATATATATATATATATAAATGCTTTGGCAACATTGTGTTACGCAGTCATGCTAATAAAGCTTATTTGAATTGAATTGAAAATTGAGAGAGAGAGAGACAGACAGACAGAGAGAGAGAGAGAGAGAGAGAGAGAGAGAGAGAGAGAGAGAGAGAGAGAGATCAAACTCTCAGGAAACTCAGGAAAACATTGACGATGTACAGACTCAGTGAACACAGTCTGGCCGTAGAGACGGGCCGGCGCAGACACACACACACACACACACACACACACACACAGACTCAGTGAACACAGTCTGGCCGTAGAGACGGGCCGGCGCAGACAGACCTGGCTCTCTCGTGAGGACAGACTCTGCTCGCACTGCATGCTGGGAGTGACGGAGACGGAGCTGCACTTCCTCACAGAGTGCACAAAATATACAGATATCAGAGACCACTACTACCCCAAAATTAATCATATATTTCCCCAATTTAACATTTGTAGCCCAACCCAAAAACTCAGCTTCATTCTTGGTGAAGAAGCCAAATGTGCAATTATTGCTGCAAAATTCATATCATCATGTCATCTCCTGAGGGACAGCCAGAGAAACACACACACACACACACACACACTCATAGCCCAAACACACACACATTAGACCTACACAAACAGCCAATAAACACACACAGCCCAAACACACACACAACACACACACACAGCCCAAACACACACATTAGACCTACACACATCTAGGTAATGTATATAATGTATATAATGTTCACATGACTAAGTTCAGTTGTTATATGATTTCTGTATTATTATCTTTTATTTATTATAATTATGTATTTATTTTATTAATATTATTTTACTAATTATATTATTTTTATTTATGATTTGCTATATCTAGCCATGTGTTTATATAATATTGCCTTTTTATTTAGTTTCATTGTTGCTATTATTTTCTCTAGGCGTTTCTAAATGTTCAGATATTGTAAATCATTTTCTATGTTATTTTAATGCTTTGGCAATACAAAATTTATGTTTTTGTCATGCCAATAAAGCTTTCTGAATTGAATTGAATTGAATTGAATTGAATTGAGAGAGAGAGAGGCAGGCAGACAGACAGACAGAGAGAGAGAGAGAGAGAGAGAGAGAGAGAGAGAGGTGGGGGCAGGCAGGCAGACAGACAGACTAAAATATTTCAAGTTACTACTAGATTGCCAAATATCAAATTTTAATAACATAGCAATTTCTGACTTAAAATTGTTTTACGCCATTTTTGTCAGTGCTGTATTAGATACTCTCATTGTACGTGTTGATAGTTAATCAACAGACAGACAGACAGACAGACAGACAGACAGACAGACAGACAGACAGACAGACAGACAGACAGACAGACAGACAGACAGACAGTGGTTCCCTGTGGTTCCTCCTGTGTGAACCTGAAGGGAAACTAATTTCATCCATCCACTATAAAACACCTTGACACCAGCTAAATAAAAAAAATGGCTCAGAAAAGGTAGATTTGAGGAATGATCAAATTACGGTTTGCAGATAATAATTGCTTTGACATTCAGACATTTTACAGTAAGTCTGACTTAAATGCCCCAATACTTTAAGGGTCACTTCATTGTCATAATATCGATCATCGACCACCATTATGTACCTGAATCGGTTGTTTAAAAGCTTTTTTCAATAAATAACCTACTTTCAGTATCAGAATCAATGGCAACACACATCAGACCTACGAGAAACACACTATATTATAGTTTATCCACATAAACAACGACTGTAAAGTCATTATACGTGAGTGAGGAGTCTCTCTCTCTCTCTCTCTCTCTGTCCCCTGCTGAAGAGTAAACAGAGACTCCCGCTGTTAAACAGTAGCTCTGCAAGTATCTCTTCACACCCTGGTGAGTGAACAGCACCATAAAGCCTTCCCTGGGGAGGTGTGAGATGTCTCGCCGGCCTCAGCAGCGCTCGTCCTCCCCTGTGTTGCCCCGCAGCTGGAGGAAGGTGTTACTTTAATGAGGTGCTAATACTCGCGCCCCCGAGGCTGCTGGACTTTATTTTCACAGGGCAAGTGCATGACCCAGCGGTCACGCTAAGTACACAACCATTAGCTTGATTGATGTCAAACTTAAAAATGCTGAAATGTTGGACTTCTGAAAATAAACATTTTATTTATTTTTTCTTGAATAATATATCTGAGTGAAAAGCATTCATTAACTAAAACTAAAACTGAACATATTAAAAACATGTTTGCTAATTAACATAAAGCTGAGACGATATGGAAACATTATGTGAAAAAATGAAGTAAATGAAACATATAAATGAAGCACTAAAATAGCTAGAAATGAGCTGTAAAATGGAAATAAAAAGCTGAAATTGAACAAACTAATGCTGAAATAAACACCAAAATATGCCTAAATATAGTAATTACAATAGCACACATAAAATTACTATAAAAAAATTACAAAAATTGAACTGAAAATTGTAATATATATATTAATAAAGCATATTCAAAATATTAATAAAACACTATAATTGTATACAAAAATTAAAATAACACATTAAAGTATTGTTTTCATCAATCATGTCTCTTTAGACATCACAATTCATAATGTAAAATAACTAGCACTTCTACACTCAAATTTGCATTTATTTGAATATCAAATCTGGATTACACTGTTTTAACCTTAAACTAATAAACATAATGCAATTATGACAAATAATATTTGTCAGTTATATACAAATGAAACTAGAATGACATTTATGTAATAATACCAATGAACTGAATGTTTTAAATGCACAATAAGCAGGTTTATATATTTATCATCTTATGTATTTGTTAAAGCAATCTCACATTTTAACTAATTGAATCTTGCTGTTACAGCCTTATTTAAACTATGGTCACACTTTTTATACTTTTTATGTGTATATATATATATAAAATATAAATATTTTGGTCTGCCAAATCAGGAGCAGGATCAAAAATAATTGGACCTTTTTTTTGACATCCCAATTTAGTTCGGTTGTAAAATGTCATGTGGTGCGACTCACCGAAAATGCGTAGTATTTAAGGTGTAAAGAAAATATGTTATTACATATTACTTAAATTGCTGGTAGATTGAGGTAATCTCCGTGAAAATCTCTACAACTAACAAAGCACCATTTCCTCTCCACAATCCCTTTCTTTGACGTTCACCATTGTTGTGTTATTATCAGCATAGCCCAAACCAGTAATAAAGTTAAGATGCTTAGCCAATCCCATATTAGCTTTGGGTTTTTTTTTCTATGGATCCTAATTAGTACAAATTGTTGCAGTGCTAAGTCACCGCAGAAGCTGCCAAATACTTCCTAATCTCCCTCAGAGTGAGAACCTGTCAAGCAATTAGCTGAATTACCCCCAAAGCTACATGTTTAAAACAAAAGCGGTCATTGCTGCAGGGTGGAGAGTAGCAGTTGTATATAAGATCTGCATGACAGTTCGGCCTACATTAGCACAGCAAAAAGGTCCGTTACTGCCATTGTTGTCTCATTCTGTGAGAGGAGCCTTTGTGCTGCCCATCTGAAGAGCACTGTGGGACGGTTGGCACCTCAGCTCAATATTCCTCGGCATTGCTGCATCACAAAGAGAGGTGTGTGTTCTACCTTTGGGGGCTGAAGAATTTAGCACATTTAAAGAGCATGTTTCCTAACAATGGCACTCCTCACGACATCAACGCGACTCCTTGAAAGTCAGACCGAGAGTAAATACAAAGGCCTTAATATCTAGGGAATAACTAACAAGGTTTTACAAAAGAACTAAGGTCATGTCTGGTGTAAGCTGATAACAATATGGACAACAGATGCTGTTGAACAGTATTTTATGATCGTTCAAATGTTAAAGATAAAGAATTTGACGTCAAGCGGAGAAATACGGCCTACTATTGTGAATGCACTTTCACCATAGTAATGGGAGCAATTTAGTTTCATACATTACAACATGTTATTTGTGTCCTGTGTAAACAATGTGATATGATGGTGAGTTTTTGACTGACACTATTATTACATTTAAAATAGTCATACTTTGGAGGATGTAAAGTAAAAAATGTCAGGGTGGTGCAACTGTCGTAATATCCTTATAATAATAGTAATAATTATAATGAATAACAAGGCTCGTTAAAAAAAATAAAAACTATATATTTTTTAAAGTCAACACTGTTGTCATTTATTTTGTCCGCCAAATTAAAGTCAGGTGGTGCAACCGACAAAATTACATCATAGAACAGACCCCTACAGACCCTCAGTACTCTGTGTCAAGGTTAATAACTCTTTTATGACAAGGATTGGTTTTATGGTTGTAAAATATCATATGGTGCGGCTCCCAAAAACATATGAACATATGAATAAGCCGAGTTATTTTTAAATAAATAAATAAATATATATTTTTAAAATCCCAAAAATATATTTTTGCATTTATAATATTTAAGATACTTGGAAAATATACTTCATGGTTACACCAAATGACATTACGTTTAAGAGTAATTACATTTAAACTTCTCTTGAAATTACTAATAGTTCTTCAAAAATATATTAAACCAATTTGAATTCTAGAACATTCTAGAACATTGTACATGTGTACCTGTAGGTTATCGTAAATCAATATACTTAACTGATGTACCATTACTAATAATATAGATATAACAAGAATATAAATATATACACCAATGACTATGACTTATTCATTTGAATAACCTTATTTTTTATTCATAACCATCAAGTTCCATATAAAATGTAATAAAATTGAAAACAGATAGCATACCATAACATTTTTAAGTATTTAAAATTTCAACAGGCTTTATTGAATGGTTAATATATACACATCTGTATATATGTAAGTACACTACAAATACACATTTAATACATTTAAACACACTTCTTTCTCACAGTTGTATTTTTGTCATTATTACGATTACTCACACAGAATGATATAGTATTTTGGTCACATCAGCCATCTCTACTTCAAAGAATTCAGACTTCCAGCTCTCCGTCAGCTGCTGTGCATTGAAGTACTGGCATGTCGGAAATACTCCAGCTAACACACTTCAACAAAATACTCACAAAATAAAGTATCAAAGAGTTCTCCAATAAAACAAAGCATGGTATTTTGACTACATGCCAACCACGCTCACTTCCACGGCAGAGTTCATATGCCCCTAGTGACAGGTCATGGATGTACAATGCCACTGATTACGGCTGACAGAACTGATCAAAGACTAACGCTCACAGCAGCGCGATCCCAGGAATCTAAACTAGAACCACAGCTGGGTACAGAAGCATCCGTCCACACGGACCCTATGACACACAAACCAGCGGTAACAAAATCAAGCCTGAATCCCAATATTGCCACAAAGAGTGAACGAGCCATTGCTAAACATGAGGGTGCTGATGAGAGGAAGAGCCTTTAAAGAATGTGCATTTTGCTGGTGGAAAATTACAATTCAATAATTGATCTAGTCTATACATTAATTTGATATATTTGTAATTATTATTCTAAATATAATTTCATTTATTCAAAATGATTCATTTAATATATATATATATATATATATATATATATATATATACTGTATATATGTGTGTGTGTGTGTGTGTGTGTGTAAAAGAAAAGAAACTATATTAAAACTATTAAAATAATTTTCAGTATTTGAAATACAGCTGAAATAACATAAAATATAAATATTAGGTAAAACTTACACTTAACAACTTTAAACATTTAAAAATATATAAATGTTGCCAACCCAAATAACTAAGTTGTAGTTGAATTATTAACTAATAATTTAATAATGATAACTTACTAAAACATAAATACATAAATAAAACGTACTAAGAAAATAAAAACACTTGCTATATTCACAAAGCCTCAGACCTTATTGCTATTTTATATAATTTAAAAATACTTGAACATTTTAATGTTACATACTAAATAAAATGCAAATGTTAAAAAAAATATATACTAACAATTTAACAATTATTTACCTTAGGTTTTACATTGTCCCTGACAGTGTGTAAATGTATATATATATATATACTCAAATGTTGTATAATAAACAATGCTGCTGCTGCTTCAGAGTGTGTTTCATGTCATAGATGTTGTTGTCTGGTGTATTTTAGCATAGCTGATATTCACCAGGCAGCTTTAAGGAGCATTATATTCTGGAAATCACACTCCTGCAAAATTGCTGCTGAATTCGAACCTATCATGCTAAGTCACGGGTTACGATCGGCGATTCGCAAAGATGCTGTTGCACTCTTGCTTCCGTGTCAAATAATGCTCAATAATCAATGAAAGCATTGGTCATCCCTAATGAAAGATCAATTGCATTAGCCTCCCAGTCAAGGGCTTCCACTAAAGCCGAGACAAACACAATCTTTGTATATGCTGTCACAATGAAGGTTATCTCTGCGGGCAATGGCAACCCAGGTGACAGCTATTTCCCATGATGCTGCAAAAGCAGTCAAGCTGTCCATCTAGCTGTCAGCTGACCGCTGGTTCCCATGGTTCCCCCCGCTGCCACTCAACAGCGCTGAAAGCCTCTATTATCTGGCGGAGCTGGAAAGGAACTGCTCGGGCTTTGATAAGCTATCACCGGTCCCAGGTGAGAGCCGGCTAACAACACATCAGGACAAAACAACGCCTGGCAATGAAATAGGCCGTCTTTATCAGCCAGCGGCGCACAGAGCCACTCTGGGTTCATCTCGCAGGTGCTCTTAACACATTTATATATGCGTATAATCTGAAGAGATCATTTATTGGAAATCCAAAAAATCTCTTTAGGCTTTTTCAAATTTCATTTCAGATTATTCAGACACATGTTCGGTTTACTTTTCAGTGTTTTCTTCTAAACAGGCCTAGCATTTTCCCAATTTAACCCCAAAATTAATTAATTTATTGATAGAGACCACTTGTGAAAATACTTCAATAATTCTAGTTAGCAAAAACATGGATTATAGAATGTTCGCTTTTTGTCATTTCTCTTTCAAAGAACAACTTGTGAAGATTTTATTAACATGTTTATTAAATGTGACTCTCTCTGTAAAAACAAGGCTAAAGTCTAGAAATCTAATTCTGAGATAACGAGCATCAAAGTTTGATTACAAGCATTAATTCACTATGATTTCAATATTTGACATGACTTTACTCAGTCAATATTAAACATACCAAGAAAATAATTTCACAGAATGTTCTTTACAATATGAAGTTGAATGAAATTAAATGACTTTAGCTGGGTTTTCACAGAGAGGGTCACAAATGTTCCTGAATATTAAAATGCATAAATATATTAATATAATTTTTCTCTTTTTTCTTTAATTTGATATATTAACATTTTATTCAGTATAATAGTATATTAAATGTTTCTGAATCTAAAAATATAATACATATATAAATACAAAATTAATATGTTTTATTTTGTAAATAAATGTATATTTTTTCAGCATAATATTTATTATACTAAATGCTTTTGAATCTAAAAAAATACGATACATAAATATTTATATAAATTGGATGTTTTATTTTATTTTGTAAAACAAAATACTTTTTATTTATTAAGGATGCATTACATTGATCAAAAGTGACAGTAAAGACATTTATAGATTTATATTACATGTGATATTAATGTACATGTATATTACAAAGGATTTCTATTTCAAATAAACACTTTTTTTTTAACTTTCTGCTCATTGAAAAATCCTGAGAAAAATGCATGAAACGGCAAAAATATTTGGCAGCACAGTTGTTTTCAACATTGTTAATAATCCAAAATTATTATTGAACAGCAAATCAGCATATTAGAATGATTTCTGGAGATCATGTGACACTGACGACTGAAGTAATGATGCTGAAAATACAGCTTTGAATACGTGAATAAATTGTATATGATATTATATAAATGTGTGTGTGTGTGTGTGTGTGTGTGTGTTTATATATATATGTGTGTGTGTGTGTGTGTGTGTGTGTGTGTGTGTGTGTGTGTGTACGTGTGCATGTTTATGTGGTTTATGAGGACACAAATTTGTATAATGACATGGGTATGACATAGGTATTACAAGGAGAAGGTGATTTATGAGGACATTTTCAGTGTCCCCATAATTTAAAATGCTTATAAATCATACAGAGTGAGTTTTTTGGGGGGAAAGTTGAAATGCACCGTCTCCTGTGAGGGCTAAGTTTAGGTGTAGGGTAGGTGTAGGGCAATAGCACATACAGCTTGTACAGTATAAAAACCATTACGCCTATGGAGAGTATTATAAACCATAAAAACCAACATGTGTGTGTGTGTGTGTGTGTGTGTGTGTGTGTTACACACACACACATGCATTCAGAGTACATTTCAGCATCTATCTTTACATACAAATATCTTGTGAATACGAATGAGATCAACGCGGTGTATAATGATTCCTCTAACCCTGTGCTGCTTCCTCCCGGTGAAAATCTGACAGGGGTGTGACTGACTGTCATTCACTTACACGAGGCTGCCAGAAAAACATTTAATTTGATTTTAATTAGTTGTATGCACGGCCCTCAATCCCATAAAATAAGCGTAACTACCACCACCTTGTGTACAAACACCTCCCTGCAGAGCGCGTGAGGATCAGCCGGGATAGAAACATGACACCTAACAGCCTTAGCAGACATGCTGAGGTGAGTTTACTTCATTCAGACCGCGCATGAGCTTTTTATGTCAAAGCAAGCACTGCTTTTCTGACACACTAATACATTGAATGTTGGCTGAGTACACCGTTTCATTACCCGAGCTCCCCGGGAGCATCTCGACGCAGCAAAAATGTCAGATTGTCTCAGTTCCGCCAAGCATTCGAATTATTGTCATCCAGGTTTTCAAATTATTTTCAACAGCTTCGGTATTGTAACAGTTTCTGATCATTATAGAGTTGATTGCGCTCGGAAATTCTAGACGCAGCCATCAAGAAACGTGGAAAAAAACGCCCCCGATCTCGAGGAACATATAAACATTAAACAATCCTTCGAACGAGTCACACGCGGGAAATGAGGACAAAGCGCGAAATAATGCGCTTCCCGCGCGCGAATCACAAAAGAAAAGGCGTCGAATAATTGATTTCATTTCCCTGTTTTTCTCCAGTGTGAAATTTCCTTTGGCTATCATCTAATCTAATCTCATATCTTCGCCACATTTTGAATGACACTTTTTCCACTCTGGTAAGGCGGTGAACGGTTGTTTGTTCTGCTAATTAACTTTATTACCCTGATAGCTCCCTACAGCCTTTGACGAAAACAATTACCATTCTTTATTTTTTTTTTCTCCTCTCTGGCAGAAAGACTATTAATTAGAAACGGGCCCTGGTCTCTGCCATGCTCCCAAGCCCTCAAGCAGGATAGCATTACATTGTCAGTAGTAATTTAGCTCTCATCTGTCTCTGCTAATTATTGTCACATTCATCAAATTCATCAAGGAAAGTGCTCTCAGAAGGATTGCATATTTGCAGTTAATATAGCATAAACTGGTATTACCCATCACCACATTTGTGATGATGAGAGGGACACAACTTATTCAGCCCTAATTAGAGCAAGCTGGGTAATTAATTATACATTCCGCCTTATTACTTCTGAGTCCCAGATATTGTTTGTGGAAAAACTGGAGAGGGAGAGAGAGAGGAGATATCGTGAGAAGCCAAGAGGCACGGCGAGGGGGGTGTGAGGGGGTTGATGTGTTTTGTCTGTAATTCCCACCTGACAAACGTCCGAAAATCAGAAATTGCAACTTGTCAGTCGCCGAATAACCTGCGTAATAACTGATTAATGAGCAGCACCTGTGACAGGTGCCCATTGGGAGACGCGCCGCGGCAAAAAAACAACTCGCAAACATTCCCAAAAAAGATGCTTTACTAGAATTTAGCGCTTCGTCGGATTGCGTATTTCAAAAATCAAATATTCACTGGGGTAAAAAGTGTGACAACTAGCCCCGGTGTCCTCCAAAACAGGACTAGGCTCACATCTGAATGAAACGCAAAACCTATTCCAGTCCATTTACTTGTTACCAAACATATTGTACGTGACAAGCTCTTGTAATTGATAGTCTCTTCTGGTTTGGTGACACAGATCTCTGTGTGTATATGAATGTGTGTATGTGTGTGTGTGTGTGTGTGTGTGTGTGTGTGTGTGTGTGTGTGTGTGTGTAAGATCCACTGCCAAACCCCTGCAGGCCCTACAGGGACCTAGCATTGTCTTTCTTCCAAATCCCATCTGCACCTTTTCTGCGAGCGCTTCTCACCGTGCTACAATTACACATGACACATTTAATCACATCACACAGTGTCGTCCTGGGACCGTCTCTCATGGATCTGTGTTTACTCTTGAGGTCAAACCTGACCTGCTGACGGCTACTCTATCTGTCCTGAAAGGATGGAGGCTTTTTATTGTGGCTTTCAGGGAAGGAAACGGCACGGATAGAGGTATAAACCATCCCGATATCAGATAACCAGATGAGGAAATACTGTATATAATACACTATACATTATCCTCACAAATAATAATGGATATGTAGGCTATAGGGCAAATTGCACAGTAGGGGTGTGCAATACTGCACATTTTGGTATCGATACGATACTGAGTAAATACAGGGCCAGTACCGCCGATACCGATTCCGATACTTTTAAATTACCAACTACAATAAAAAAATGTACAATACTAATGTTGATATGACTAATATTATATTCACCTTAAAGCTACGTGGATATTATTTGCCTTTCTAAAAGGACTTTGCAGGCAGAGGAGCCCAGAACATGAAATCAATGCAGTTTCATGTTAAGTATTTTCCTACATATAGAAAAGAGTTATCAAAATATTTAACGGGGCTTAATAAATTAAGAATGTAATATAAAAATACAAAACTCAGTATACACCTTATCAATGTTGCAAACTAGATATACTATACTATACTATACTATAAATATTTGGATCGATATTCCCACCCCTAATGCACAGGTCTCTTCTGACTGCAATTCAAGATATGATAAAGTAATATAGTCATCCGAACCTGCAAAATTGCTATAATTGTTGAAACAACATAAACCCTGATGAATTATTAAATGTAATCACAAAACCACAAAAATATTAAATTATGTCCATAATAACAACAATATAGCAACAGCTACAAAAACTTTAAAAACAATTTAATGTTATTTTCAGATCTTTATTTGAAAATAAAAATGTATTTTGTTTTGTTATATTCTATTATATTCTGTGATGCTTTATTCTAATCTACCATGCTGTGTTATATTCTATTATGTTCTATTATATTCTATTGGTTTTATCCTAATCTGTAATGCTGTACTTTTGTTCAATTCTCTTTTGATATTTTTTATGTTATTTTCAACTGTAATAGTGTATTCTGCTCTGTGTTATATTTAGCTTTGCTTTATTTAACTTTTTTTTATTCTATCTTGATCTATTATTCTGTGTAATATTCTGGTCTGTTCCACTCTAGTCTGTTGCACTCTTTTTTATATTCTGCTGTGCTTTCTGCTACACATTATTATGCTAAATACTGCTGTGCTTATTCTATTATTTGATACTACAATATTCTATTCTCATTTGTTCTTCTTGGCTAAATTCTATTCTATTGTGATCTATTTTGTTGTGTTTTATTTTGGAACACTTTGCAATATTTGATTCTATTGTGATCTATTGTATGCTTCAGTGTATTATTTTATTCAATCTCATTCAGTTGCCTTTTATTTTATTGTCCTTAGGTTCCTTGCTATGCAGTGCATTATTCTGTTCTGCTGTTTTATGCTATTCTGCTGCTTATTTAATTCTATACTGCTAATTTCTATTCTATTGTGTTCTATTTTGCTGTGCTTTATTCTATTTTGCTATGCGTTGTTTGTTATATCATTTTCAAATGTGCATTCAACTGTTCTATGCTGATCTATTATGTTCTTTATTGTATTATTCTATTCTATTCAACTCTAGTCTCTTACATTCTATTTTACTTACATTATTTTCTGATGTGTATTATTCTGTTCTACTCCATTTTATGCTATTCTATTCTGCTATGTTTATTTTATTATATACTTCTGTTCTGTTTAATATTTCTATATTCCATTCTAATTTTGCAGTACTTCATTCTATTTTGTTCTTCTGGACTAATTTATGTTCTATTGTATTCTATTTTGCGGTGCTTTATTCTTTTCTGCTATTAATTATTTTATAACTTTCTACTATGCATTAATCTGTTCTATTTTTGAGTGTATTATTCTATTCAGTTCCACTAGTCTGTGGTGCCGTATTCTGTTCTGTTCTATTCTATCATGCTGTTCTCTGTTATGTTTTTTGTCATACTGCTTTATTTTCTACTCTATCTAAATATTTAAGTCATCCTTCTGGGATTTATTTGCGATACATCCTAGTAACATGGTTTCTGTCAAACCCGTGGAAAATTAATAGCCAAGAGATGACATGTTGAAAGGAGAAAGAACATCCCAGATTCAGAGAAAAAGAGACTTCCACATGCCATAAGACTGTCAGATTAAGCGAACATGTGCCAGTCGATCTCGCTACACAGTGACCACCATCACCTCTGAGGCGAAACTATTAAGTCCAACATTCCCCTGTGTAAGTGTTTATCTGAGGAGGGAGACTTACATGTCCTCCGGAGCAGATATTGAAACTGATTGGACAATGGCGGAATACCAGACAGGCGTAGCACAAGGCCAACCCCAGAAAATAGGAAGAAAAAATCTTAATCTGCAACACAATGGCGCGCTCTTGAAACCCTATCATTTTCACTTCCTGTGAGTCGGCTGTCTGACTGTGAATGAAGTCAAAGGAGTGGATAGTGTCGAAAATTGGATCACAGCTAACATTCGTTCATTTTTATCAGCAGCTGCCAAAGGTCATCTGGCATAATAGCTGATGAATTTAAACCCCATGGATTTAATTTGCAATTTTCAATTTAGCGAGGCCTCCGAACCCCGCGGCGATAAGGGTTTCCACCTATCGTGGCCTGTCACAAACATCAAGGATCGTTGTGAACCCACAGGAAAAGAAGGAAGGAGAGTGTCAGCGAGGAAGATAAGACCAGAGGAAAGACGGGAATCGTAGGGAAAAGTTAGGGGGCTCCCCGTTTGGTTAAGTTCAGAAAATGACATTTGTGACAAGCAATCATGGAGACCCACGGAGCGACAAATAAACTATTCTTCCAGTCATCTTACATATTTTTTAGGGCCAATCCCGTTGCCTTCTGATGGGGGAAGATGACCAAGCAAACGGGAGCAGGGTCCATTAGCTCAAGGTATATTTGTTGTGACATCATAAAACCCTAAATACATTTGTTAGACTGCAAATAATAGCTCCCGCTGGATTTCCCCACAATTCTTTCTGCCTCAGTAACCCTTAATCAACATTGTACGCCCGTTTTTAATATGCCACATCCTGGTTTCGATGCTTTATTGAGAATTATTATCCCATTCAGGCAGCTCCATCAAATTCAATTTAGTGCTGGTTAGGAACAGCTGACTGTCATAGAAATAAGGCAGTGATCCGACAGGAGGTTCGGATGAATGGGAAGAGGCTCTCGAAGACACTTGGCAAGCCCTCCTGTGCCAGAGAAGGAATAGAAATCACAGCGAACAGCTGTGACTAATACCATCTTGTAAGTGCTAGACCCCAAAGAAAATATAGAGTGCTTCAGAACAATTCGACGAGAGCTGGGAGGAGGACGCGGGGAAAAAATGAGATTTTCCTCAAAAGCTAAGTGACGGACTGTGTCTGAACGGTAGGAGGTGTGTAATAATGGGCCTGATTGAGGCGTACTTGGAATTTAAGGGCAAATAAATTGTGTGGCGCGTCGGAGTCGGTGGCAAAGCAAATGAAGGACGGTCGCGTTTAGTGACGGATGACAACATGATCATTTTATTTCCGACGCGTCAAAGAAGAACTAGTCCTAATATACCTTCATTAGGCTCATACAATGCTGAATGCACTTAGTGATGTTTTAGAGCACGCAAGGCCATTAATGCGATACTCAACGGCTTCATTATTCATGAAATAAAGACCATCGAAAGACGCTCGTGGATAAAGATAGCAAGGCCTCGGAATGGAGAAAAGAGGTCTGGGTAAAGATCATGCAAATGTATTTGTTTCTGATGCCCGGTTGAGTAAAAGACTATACCGTGTGCACGAAGGTGTGTGAGTGTGTGCGTATCCTTGGAGAATGCCTCGTCTTCCACAGCCGGGAACAATGCAGATGGATGCAGCGGGACTCTGGGATGTATGACAAGTGTCTTCATCCTGCATTAATTGCTCAAATTGAAGCAGTGCCACATCTCTCCAAACTAGACGTTGCTGTGAGTTCCCTTTGATATGATAATGGCATGCTTCTTAGCGAAGGGAAATGCAAATTGCAGGCGGTAATTTGGTGGCATGCACCTGCCGACACGGCACTCTCTCTCTCTTTCCCTCTTGCCACGGCAGCGGCTTCATCCACGCACACAAAAGCGGCCCACTGGTGAAATTACGCTCGCGTGGCCCGCGTTACCGACAGATGCTCCCCTCTGTAGCCATTGTGTGGCTGCTCTGATAGAAGCTGACAGTAGAGTACACATAGATTTAGCGGCATGCTAATAATCAGTCAACATTTTCCCTGGATAATTCTTGCATTTAAATGCTTCCCCAAATGAGGCACAATAACATTTAAGCTCGGCCGTCAAATCAAAAAGGAGATTGTGAAAGATAAAGGCATCAGTGTTTTAAGCCCTTGTGTTGCCATTTTCAAATTTGGCATTTCACGCATGAAAAATGGCCACACGGTTCAGCCGTGATCAATCCAGATTTGTGCAAGATGAAGTCATGTTATAAACAAAAAACTGTTAACTTTAATTCATTAATGTAAACACGAAACACCATTCACAACCCATTTTACTTTGGTAGTTTGTCTTATTTGGGTCAGTGATGTAAAAGAATGTTCATTATAAAGTTAAAAGAAAAAATATTTTTAAAAGTCCACTGTAAAAGTTTTTAGAAATATACTAATTATGTTGATTTATAGTGTTGAAAAGTTTAAATTTAATGACTCTAAAGAAGTATAACCATAAAGTAATAACATTTTACTCTTTGAATACATATTAATTAACATATAGTTTAATAAAGTAAAATATATTCCCTCAACAAATATTATGGATTAATGTCTAGTAAATATCATTACATTTATTTGAGGTTGCACCACATGACACTTTGCCTTTTTTAAGTGAAATTAACTGATATTTTAAGCGACTTACTGAGTTAGCACACATTTCTGAGGGTCTGCATGATTCCCCTATAATATTATTTACTCTTTTATGTTAAATTTTTTACATTTTGGTCACACCACATGACTTTGATTTGATATATATATATACACACACACACACATGCGGGGTTGCCAGGTCTACTATACCAATCTTAATTTTATGTAATTTATTTGTTTGCTGTTTTCCACTTCGAGTATTCGAGTATCCCCTCAGCAACTTTGTAAAAGTAGCACAATTTTGTCTTGGCAACCCTGGTATTGGGCAATATACCACTGGTATATTGAGGTATATAGCACTAGGTGAATCAAACTGATTTTCCATCAGAGCGGCTTAACTCGCTAAACACAATGACACAATCAGTGGCTCAATAGCTAGGAGTAGCTGTTTGTCCAAACAGTGGAAACCATTTTAATTGTTTTTGCAATTATTCCATCAAAGTGCCCACATTTCACTTTTCATGTTATGCAACAACAGGATTCCTCTATAAGATTATTAATTATTTTATGTTAAGTCTTTTATGTTTAGTTTTGTTACATGTTTTTCACCACATGACTTTGATTTGGTGTGTGTGTGTGTGTGTGTGTGTGTGTGTGTGTGTGTGTGTGTGTGTGTGTGTGTGTGTTCACTGAGCCTTGAGCAAGGCACCGAACCCCCAACTGCTCCCCGGGTGCCACTGCATAAATGGCTGCACACTGCTCCAGGTGTGTGTGTTTGTGTGTGTGTGTGTTCACTGCTGTGCGTGTACACCTTGGATGGGTTAAATGCAGAGCACAAATTCCGAGTATGGGTCACCATACTTGGTCGTATGTCATGTCACTTTGTCATATATATATATATATATATATATACCAAATCACCAGATATACATTATATATAGGCAGGGTTGCCATGTCTCCAAAAACAATTAGCCCAATAGCTAATCAAAACTATCCTGAATAATATTATTATTATTTTATTTTTTTGCTGTTCTCCACTTAATCGGGGTTCACCTCCATTGAATCCCCATTTGGAGAGATCACTTTAACCCATGGACTTCAAAAATAACCCACGGCAACTGTGTAAAAGTAGAAAACCCGCAGACTTGGCAACCCTGGTGTTAGGGAATATACTACTGGTATACTTGTTGATGAAGTGAGGTATATAGCACTAGGGGTAGCTGTTTGTCAGAAGAGTGAAAAACTGGGTGGTTTTTTTTCCTTTCTTTTATTCTATCAAAATGCACACATTTCACTTTTCATGTAATGTCTGTCAAACTCTACTTCAAATACTTATTAAACTTTTTCACTTACAAGAAGTGTGGTTAATTATTTTGAATGTCTACTTTTAGTGTACTTTACATCTTAAAAGTATGTTTTTTGCAGATAATTTAATATTAATGACATAAAATAGACACTTTCATGATTGTTTCTAACCAGTCGACAAAGTGCCTTTGTAACACTGTCAAAGTAAAAGTTGTGGTTACACTTTATTTTACGGTGTCGTTGTTACAGTGTAACAATATATTTAATTACTAGCTATATTAATATTAATTAATTAGTAATATGAATTACCTACATGTACTTACTATATAGTTAGGGTTAGGATTAGGGCTTGTCTTATAGTTACTTGCATGTTATTATGCATAATTTATTCTTATTATAATAGTAATTACATGTAACAAGGACACCTTAAAATAAAGTGTTACCTATCTTGTCATGCTTTTAAAAGTACATGTAAGTAATGTGTTTACTAACATAGTAAAGCATGTGTATTTGATTATAATTTTAAACATCGTGTTATTTGAGATTACATTTAAAGTTAATATATTTTAAATGTATTAACATGAAACGTCGTCATTATTTCAAATGTGTAATTACAAATACATTTAAATGCATGGCACACAGTGAATGTTTCAATAGAAATGGCATATATTATATGGCATATATGCAGTATATTTTAGTTTACAATTTGAACACATTTCAAAAACAATAGAAGTAATTATGAAATTGCATAAATATGTACTTAAGTTCTACTTAAGTTGTTCAAAACACTCTAATGCTGCTGACTCTATTTAAGTTTTACTATACTAATTATAATAATGTAAGCTTGAACACATGTTCATTTAATTGCAATTAACATGCTATTATGCGTCAACAAGTGAAAACATTACAATCAGGTCGCGCTTAAGTATATTATTTTCCAGTACAATATTTCAGTACTCTAGTATGCTAAAGTGTACTTAACAGGCTTCATACTCAAATGTCAGGTTATACAACAAAGTTATCTTTCTTGGCAAAATATGTACATTTTAAGCGCTCCAAACAGGGTCGACACCGTATTGGTGTGTGAACACAATCGTGAACTTCAGTAAATGCCACAGTACCTCCAGTCTACCTGCAGCACAAAGTCTCAGTTGACCCGGTGTAACTCAAGACTGTGAGTCGAGTCTGGTTGATGAAGTAAGACTTTTGTGCTCTGATATCAATGCAGTGGTAACTCTCCTCCCCTTTGGCGGAAGACATCACGAGGGGACGCTGTAAAAGGTTCCTCTGTCTGCCTCTGACTCACGCCTGAACAAAAGCCCCGCTTCACCAGCGACCGGCAGATCCGCTCAAAACCTCAGTGGTCAGGAATGCTCTGGATCTGCCGAGCGTATGATGAGGAACGTGAAGGATGATGGGGCATTCGGGCCAGTCGCTCGCTAACAACTCTTCTCAGCTTGAGGCTTCTGACATGTTTTTGCTTTTTTATGCCGCTATGGCAGTGAGGTCACTATAAACTGAATTGGACGTGTTGATGGGAAGGAGACAAGTGGAACTTACTGGAAACAGTGAATCAGGGGATGTGCTCTAGTGCCAAATCACTGACCTTACAACCGTACCCACATGACAGCAGTTACTCACAACTGAGCTCGAGATCCACCGCCACTGTTCTATATGAGTGCCTTAAACATTTGCCAACTATACTTTTACTTTTTCTGAAGAAAAATTAATCAGGGCTCAAAGCAACTATGGCAGCGAAAGTGACAAAAATACTAGGTTTTTTTGTAAACGTGCAAGCAAAAACTGCCCCTGTAGAGAATCACACATATGTATTGTGTTATATTATATATTATTGTGTGGAAATTTGTCTTGGACCCTGGAGCCCGCATACAAATACACTGATCAACATTACATTGCATAATACAAATCCCCGCCCCTCCAACAAAAACACATTCCAAGCCACAATAACATCCATAAACAGCAAGGGGTTACATTAATAAATTCAATGTTTAAAAGTCTAATTGACATAGATACAAAAGATATCTTAAAACGGTTGTACTATATCTGTACACAGGCAGCCTGTATCGTCTACCAGAAGGCAGCAACTCATACTCAGAGTATAAGCTATGTGAGGGGTGACTTCCTTAAGAACCGACTGCTCATAAGTTGAGTCCAAGGTTCGATAGCAGCACCTGAGTCCAGCGCCACCGGAAGTTACGAACTTAATTGATTAAGAACTTACCATTAATTAGAGATGAAGTATGTGGTATATATGGTGGCTAACACATTGTGCTTTCATAAAAGTAAAACTTGTATTTAATTACTGGCATTAGATGTCCATATTTGTTTAAATGCAAGTTCCTGAAAAAATAAAACAATATAAATATATATATATATATTCATGTTGGTTTTTATATTGTTTTGAAAAATGCGTATAACATTGTCAAGTAAATAATTTATTAATTAAAAAGTTTAATTAATCCAAAAAATAACATGTTGTGTAAAATCTTAATCATTTATAATAAAAAGTCAACCTCAATTTCCATATTTCTTTTCTTTTTTTTTTTTTTTTTTTACTTTTATGTTGCTTTTTTCTCAATGTTTTCATTTTTTTATTTTATCTTATTTATATGCATTCATTTTTTTCCTATTTTTGTTATTTACAAAAAAAAACTAATTCATAAATAAAAGAAATTGGTGATGCCACATGGCATTTTACAACCTTAACTAGCCGTGCCTTTTTCAAATGATCTGAATTTGGTCACACTGCAGGCCTTTGAACTGGATATAATAAAATGTTGTAATGTTCAATGTATTGTTTAAAGAAATAATAACCAAAATTGTGCCAAATTATTTAATACGGTTTTCTTTTCAAGAATTTATTTCATTTAATTCGTATTTTTTTCTTCATTATGATATCAAGGCAGTTATCACCCTTTTTTTTATATGCCGCCAAAAATATCAAAATTACATTTAAATTAAAAAAATATATATTTGCATATTCAAATCATTTTATGTATAATGTTTTGTACATGTTTTCTGTACATCTGAATCAATAAATATTTATTTCTTGAATGTTTCCATATTGAATTTTTCCACATATACTCCAAACAATATTCGCTCAAAGTTATCTCTTTTTATAAGTATATGTCTGCCAGTGCGAACTCAAAGAGCGGCTCCTCTCAAACGGGACCCTGGATGAATATTAATGAAGGCTGAACTGTGTCATAGGTCACCGCAGTGTTTCAGATGATTATCTGGGCTGCTGCATACTGCCCTCTACGGCCTCGTTATAGAAATGTTTGTCTCGCGAGCAGGACAGATCAACAAATGGGCCTCTGTTTTCAGCCAAGTTTCCACCAGAAGCCAGTGTATATTGTCTAAAGTACATCCTGACTGGAAGAAGCAGCTGAGTGGGACGTGTCCCAAATACATGACTATGAAAGACTTTTGTGAATGTTGACAAAAGTAACTTACAGTTGAAAACTGACAGAAAATGCAGATGACTCATCCGGCACTAAACAGATTATTGTGCAATCAAATGCTCTCTCGATTGCGAATAGCCCTCTTCCTAGTAACACCTGACAGGCAAATCCTAACTTAGCCTGCTGGCTATTCAATATGTCTCGCCCAAACTTCCTGTTTCAACAGGACATGTTTTATTAGTACAAAGCTAATAGAAGTTTCGTCTACAATTATATAATTTACAATTTTTGAGCAATCTTCAATTTGCGTAAGATCGTAGCAATTATCTCAACGATATTTACTATTTCTTTGTGGGTAATCCAATTCGAATTTAGATGTTGAAGTTGGAAGTGTCTGGTTTTTAATGTTCAAACTATGGATGCACCAATATTATTTTTGTCAGATATGGATAACTGATAACGATAACCAATAACTCGTAACCGATGCCAAAACTGGTAACCACTACCAATACCGATAACCGATATTGATTAATAATAACCGCTAATTGTTTATATTTTAGAGCTGTTAACCACTTCTGGGCAATATCCAGCTACATTTTGCGAGACTGATAAAAAAAAAAAAAAAAAGGAAAATGTAATTAAATAAGAATTACACAAAACATTAAATACTTTACTTTACTTCCATTTGTTTGCTTTCATTTATTGGAGTATTGGAATTTTAAGTACTAATCAAGTACTACTATATGTTATATATACAGTATATATATATATATATATATATATATACACATTTCACAAATATAAGAAAGAAAGAATGAATAAACTAAATCTGTGTAGGTCGGCCAAGTAGGAGTGTTATTTTATTATTATTTATATATTGTTACAGTATTTATTATTGTTGTTATTTAGCTTTTATATTTAAATATTTTCAATTTAAATTGTAGTTAATATTTTAGTATTTTGTAATGAGCGTTTGTCAAAATTAGTTTTTATATTTTTTTTATATATTTATACTTAGCATTAATTATTAATTAATTAATTTAGTTTCATATTTTAGTAATTTTAGTACTTCCACTTAAATGAAAATTGTAATTGTTGCATTGGCATCTAACTAAAATAAAATAAGGCTAAGCTTTTTGAGGTCAAGGGTATTTTTAAGTATACGTTTAGTTTTAGTTAACGATAACAACACTGCAATACATTTTAAGACGTTTGAAAATACTAAACACACATACGTTTTTACTGTAACACAATGCAGCCATGCAATCATCTGCGCATCAGTGATGAAACCTACAGTAAACGCACCTGTCAGGCACATGCCTGAAGGATAATTATGAACACCTACACGGAAGTTATTCCCAATGTCTCATGAGAAGAGCGGCGTTATGGGAGGTTCTTGCATGAGCTATCTTTAAAATGGACGGAAATAACAGACCTACAACAACAACAGGTTTAGTTTACAGCCCATTGAACAGTCATCAAGACGACAAGACAAGGCCTTATCCACGCAAAACGACCGAGGATTGGGATTTGGGCGCGTTTGGTGAACCTTGCAACAGCGACCGTTATTCAGGTGGCCATGGTTTGACGTTACCCGAAGTCATGATGGGACTCAGACTTAATGGGCTGAGGGATGTGAGTTGGTCACAGACTATAAAGGCTGGCACAGCGCCCGTCTCCTGCCCACATATGCGAGAGGGTCATTCCTGTCCCACTAGTCTGAATGAAAGGACTCCTTTCACTTGACTGCAATGGTTGGCATGCTGCCCCTTTCAGAGCCTGAGCTGACAGTCACTTTGGACCAAACAAATTGGTACATTCTTAGAATAATAATTAGTGCAGCCATGAACATACTATTGTTTCCACTGCATAATGAAGGAACTGCCTTCTGAGCACGTGACGACTGGCTGTTGTCTTCGCGTAACTGAAAAAAAGAGATGGGATTGGGGCTGGCGGTTATAAAAACACAAATTCAGCGATAATAACAGGTTGGAAAGTAGGTCTGACCTCAAAGGTTGTACATCCAATCAAATGGTATTTTGGTACAAACTTGAAGAAGCTGGTCAAAGGGTTGCGTCGCCACTTGATGTCCGATGTAAATTCTGGGTTCTGAAGCTAATTTTGTTGAACCACTGCCGTACAACATGATACATTGCATTAATTTATGATACGTTACCTTTCGATTATTTTCCATATGGTAGAATGTTATACGATTTATTTTGAATGTATAATTTTTTATAATTTTTTATTTTAAATGTATTTGTTATTTTTTTGTATAAATATTTCTACATCTTGATTTCGGTTTATTTCTGTTTTAGTTTGTCATTTTAGTAGTTGAACTTCAAATTTAAGCGCCAAGGCAATATATGTAATTTTCGTGTAAGTGTAATTTTTTATATATAATTTATATAGAAGGTCTACTACAGTCTTTATTAATATTTGGAATTAGCTCTTTTGTTTTTCATTTTAGTTTAAGTTTTAGTATTTTTGTTATGTGCTTTTTCATTCTTTACTCGTTTTTTATATATATTTCTATTGAGCTTTCTTTCGGTTTATGTTTTAGTAATTTTGTCATTTAAATTAATTAGTTTTTTAATACATTTAAAAAAAATCTATTTTATTTATTGATTGATTAAAAATCGATGTATTAATGTATGCCATTTTAGTAATTTAACAAACTTATTTCATTAAGTGCCAATTAAGGCAACAATAAAAAAAAAATTGTGTGTGTGTGTGTGTGTGTGTGTGTGTGTGTGTGTGTGTGTGTGTGTGTGCGTGTGAGTGTGAGTGTGAGTATGTGTGAGTGTGTGTGTGTCTGTGTGTGTGAGAGAGAGAGTGTGTGTGTGTGTGTGTGTGTGTGTGTGTGAGAGAGAGAGAGAGTGTGTGTGTGTGTGTGTGTGTGTGTGTGTGTGAGAGAGAGAGTGTGTGTGTGTGTGCGTGTGTGTGTGTGTGTGTGCGTGTGTGTGTGAGAGAGAGAGAGTGTGTGTGTGAGTGTATGTGTATGTGTGTGTGTGTTTTTCTCTGGTAAAATGCAATAAGATGCAGAAACAGGTTTAAACATTGTAAAATAGAAAGGCGATAGCACTATAAAAGAATATACAATTTATACATTTAAAAATAAACAAGGGGGAAGATGGTGTTTTAGAAACTGAACGACAGGCCTTTCAATAGTGTGGAAATCTGTGGATTTAATTCAGAGGTTAACTCATTGTTATTTCATTTCTATTGACAAACCATGCCATGTTTTCAGTCTTCAGTCAGAGGACATGAAAATATGATCAGTTATGCTCCCATAAACTTACATGTAGGAAGTATGGCACTTAATGTGACACATTAATGGATTTACATGCATATATATATTCATTTATAAGGATTAATAGTGACTAATCATTTGACAGCACTAATTACAAACACTTATTAATATGCAGTGTTTCCTGTTGATTTGTTTTACCTAAAATCAAAGCTGAAAACAAATAATCTCCAAGCGGTTTGAACTACTGAAATGTGTTTGGCTTCCTAATGGATGACTGAAGACAACAGCTGTAAGCGACATGCACTCATCCCTTCCCCAATGACAGACACCCATGTCGTTTCCATGGTAATGCACTTCCTATTCTTTCTTTCTTTGCGCCTGGAGTTCTCGAACCCTGAGCACATTTCCCATCATGCTTTGTATTTCAAGACACACAAAAGGGAGTAAAATCAAATCAATCTCTCAAGAGCGTCCTTTAGAATTTTGATTTCTTCAGGGTAAAAGTAACGGATTGGTTTTCACAAACATATTGCTGTGTGCATGGATTATTAGGAGGATGGATTTGATTGACACACTTTTTTTATATCACAGTGTCATCTTCTAATACGTGCAAATCAACGGTGAATCGTAACCTACATCATTTCATTTCATTTCCATTTATTACAGCCAAATTGCATATGGGCCATTTTAATGCTCTCTCCTGCTCTCTTTATTATGAAATGATGGGCTGAAGGTCACTTGTGCCGGGTCTCGGGGGGGGGGGGACTGAAGTCGACGGGTCAATGAAATCTATATATCCGCCATTACAATGACATGTCACTTTAGCTGTGATTAACAATGCACTGTGGGAGGAACCTGAAGCTTCACATGTGGACACGAGTGGGAAAGTTGACTGGGAGTCTGGGATAAAGAGAGAAAGCAACATGGGTCAAGTGTGATCTTTTATGGGTGAAACATGGCAAGAATAGGCTTGGGTCGTATCCCCAAAAATCCAATTAAAAGTAAAGAATAAGGACAATTAATGAATTCTGAATGAAAAGAAAGCCTTTTTGTAGAACCACTATTTATGTTTTGCTATTGTGATATATTAAGTTAATAACAATTATGCATGAATTTGCATTGCTGTAATATTAGGGGGAAACTGTATAAATGCACACATTTATATATAACGATACAATTATCTGTGTTATTGCTCATTTAGGTTATTTAGAATACAACAAAATAAAATATATAATTTTTATGAATAACAATCATTTTTAGGAATATTTGAAATATATATATATATCTGGATGCATTGCAATAATAAATATGTGACTGATAAATGTGTTTAATTGTTTGTCGTTATTTGTGTTATTATTTGTATTATTTTTACTATGATACACTAATATGACTACAGCTAATCATCTTTAAAAAATTAGAATTACAAATAAAATCTGGATGCATTGTGATAATTCAAATGTGAGGGAGAAATGTGCTTAATTGACATTATTTGTATTACTGTTTGTATTATTTGTACTATAATGCAGATACTAAATACTAAAAATATAGCACTTTAATAATGACTTTTTTAATAATTGAAATTGCTAAAAATACATAAGTAAAACATCTGGATACATTGCAGTAATTAAAACACGAGGGAGACTTAAATTACATTATTTGTATCACTGTTATTTTTACTGTAATGCAGTAAAACTACACTTTTTTGGCAATAATTAAAATGACTAAAATACATAAGTAAAACATATGGATGCACTGTGTTAATGAAAATGTAAGGGGGAAATGTGCTTTATTGGCATTATTTGTATTATTTTTACTATCCCTTATAAAAATTAACCATGGTTTTATCATAGTAAAAGTGTAATATCCATGTTTTTAACACATCTAGTACTATTTGTATAACGTTATTGTTTAAAGTTTTTTTGGTTTTATTTGTAGTAAAACCATGGTTAATTTCCGTAAGGCATGATACAGTAAAATATTGCATTACAATATTTTTGGAATCATCTTTTAATAAAAATGTGCTTATTGATATGAACATAAAGCTACAATGTAAAATAAATCTTAAAATGGTATGAGGCAATTATTTTATTTATCCAAAATACAATGTATATATTATATGTGATGTTTTGAGAGATTCAACTATAGTCAATTAATTCAACTAGATTGTGATAATACACTACAACATTATCAGAAATCTGTAGTTCATATGAATGTGAGCAAGCTGTCACACTCACAAAGGATGTTTTAAAATGGTAGGATTTCCGATAATCAGCTTATAACAAGCCAATGTTGCCTGAAAGATGAAGTGTGCGTTGAGGAAGAAGGGGAGGATGGGGGTAGAGCGTCTATAATGGTTTTACGAGCATCGGCTAATTAGTATCATTTGAGCATGGCCTTGTTCTAACCTTACAATTCTTTCTCTCTCTGCATCTATAGATTATGAGACTTCATAATGGAAGCAAATACTGTCTCCCATGAGAGCATCTCCTGCCCAACCTCCCGTCACACTCTGTCAAAGACAACCAAGAGGTCTCCGGCACCCACCTTTACAAAAAGCAAAAAAAAACACCCTCACAAAAAAAAAAGAAATTCAAGAGTTTATGGGGCAGAGATCAAAAATAAGTGATGCTCCGCGCCACGGCGAGTTTTGGGGGGGGGGGGGAAATAATTTCACATTCTTTAATTTTCTGAGTAAAATGGACAGCCATTTCAGGTCGAATAATTGTTTGAACCAAGGATTTTATCATTAATCCAGAAGGGCTGGCGGATCCGGGGTCACGCTGGGGGTTGATTAGGTACGAGGAATACAAAGCTCTCCTCAGTCGATGCCATTGAAAAGAAGCAAGTAATTTAGATTCAGAATTGGTCTCGGGGCTGTGAAGCTCTCTCCATTACCAACCATTTTCAATTTCAGCCTCACAATAAACATCAGCTCGCCAAGGAAATTAGAGCATTTGGTAATGTACTAAAGGAGATAGGTGAGCCTCGACAAGCTGACACAACCTCCTAAAGCCCATCTGAAAGAAAATCCTTGAGACCGCACTCATATTTGATGTGTATGGACACTGTGTGTTCCTTGACCCCCCCACGAATAACAAGATGTGAGAGGCCCTGACTTTTCAATACGGACAAAAGTATAAAAGATTCCATCTCCACCGTATATGGCTTCATATTTGATTACAATTTCTGTATGATTAAAATCATATTAGTTAGTTTTATTTTATCACAGTGTCACTATTTTCTTACTCTAATCATAATATTTCTATATTTCAACTGGGAATCAATTTCCAGATTTTTCTAATGTTTTCCATATAGTTTCAACTTTAACTTAATGAAAGCCAGTTCCTTTATGACCTCATGCTCAAGGAAGTGGCATTGTTTTGGTGGGAAAACAAGAGCATAAACATTAGTGAGCATTGGACATAGGTTAGATGAATTGTGTGAGGTTCCACACTATTATTATTTTATTAATTGCTAAATTATTCCATCCTGTTTGATGAAATTGAAGAAATCCATATGATGGTATCAAAATATGGTTAAATATAGCGATATATATGAAACTTAACTAGTTAATTAACTAGTTATAATATGTATTAGTTAGTTGTGTTAGAAAAAATAATAATAAATGGGTGTTAGGCTACGATTTCTTGTTACTTGGGATATTGGAATAACAACTCTATCTAATACATAATTTGAAATCATTATATGTGTGTTGTTATTCCAACATCCATGGGAAATTGTAATTAATATTAATGAAAATTTTGATTTGATATTACTTTGAATATCAGTAAAATAAATAGAGGTCTCATGAAAATATATACCTATAGCACATTTATTTTATTTTTACATGCTATTTATGCGCCGAAACTGACTTTGGCGTTCTTTGTTGGCGTGCATATAATATGCATTTTGGCGTACATATAATACACACCTACCCCACACCCCTAAACCTACCAATTGCTTATCATATGCATACTAAAGTCCATTTCTGCATATAAATAATACGCCAAATAAAAACTGAAAATCGTGCCATAGAAATGCACATACATGTGATCGGTTTAACAAATACCATGAAACTGTCAAATACTGCACATATATTGAAATAATGTTGTTTATATACATAAATATGTTGAATGTATTTATATTATTAGCTGTTTAGAAATACAATTTTAGCATTTTCCGGCCCAACGTCGCAGTCAGACACCCATTTTTTTATATATTTTTAATTTAGTACTCCAGAATGTTTTAAATGTCCATTTTAAGATCTGAACTTTTGAATTGTGAATTGTAAGATGAACTGTTGTTTTGGACCTGAGACCTATTGTCCCACATTTAATTAGATAACAAACATTTTTTTAAACTATTTTAGTGACACACAAAGTACACACTTTCATTTTAATAAAGTACAACCTACTAAATGGACTGTAAGTTTATATTTTAAAAAAGACACCATAAAAAACTAGAGAGTAATCAACAAAGCAGGATCCAGTATATTTCAGATGGCCACTACGTTTTCAGGTTTCCTGAAGGTTAGGCTATTAGGCTAGTCTCTCGAAGCAGTCCTCCAAGGGTCTCCAAATAAACAGTAATAGGCTCGAAGATGCCTTTCTGGGAATTAAGTACATTATGCGAGCCATTCTATAAGCAGGATCGAATCAGCGAGCGAATGCTCTGAGGCGAGGGAGGGAACTCATTTTCTCCAGCATTTTCCCTGCTTGAGGATCTGAAGGGAAAAGTGACAGAGAAAAAACTGGGCTTAAATGAATATTATCAGCATGAAAACAAAGTGACTACCTGAACAAAATCCATTTTACACTCGGCACTTCAATAGAGTTCATCCATCAAAAAGAAAGGCTGAGCTGCTCTGTGGAAAATAAGCCTCCACTTCTGGTGGAAATGTGAATAGAGAATCCTGTGGACCACACTCAAACACACACACACACACACACACACACACACACACACACACACACACACACACACACACGTACATCCCCACTGAGGCTGAGATCAGACCCTGGGAATTACTTTCTTAATGAGAAACTTGCTGATAGCAGATAAATACAAATGAATGTGTTACCATAATGCAATGTAACTTATTTCCTGACATTGTTACTTTTTGATGAAAAGTAACATGGTAAATGCTTTTACATTAAAAAAAAGTGACCGAGATGTTGTTGGTGTCAGATGAAAAATCAAACCAGTCTAAAATAATGGCAATACTTTTTGCCATTGAATTAAATCTTACTAGGAACAGTGTAGATATATATTGCACACAAATCCATTTTGTATTTGCTATTTAAGCTGTTCCAAAAGACAAGCAATTTGCTTTTTGGACCAATGAAAAAATGCATCCAACATGCTGGATGAAGCTAAATAAGTATTACATATGAATATACTGAAAAGTGCTACTAATATGTTTAATCTAATACTAAAAATATTGAGTTCAATTAAAATCCACTAACCCAAAATGTGTCCTATGTAGGTCATTTATTTATTTATTATATTATAATTAATATCAAGTTGTTAGCTTAGCAACATGCTAATATATCCTTAACTTTTAAAGGGTGGAACTGGGATTGTCGAAACCTTTCCAAACACACCAAAATCACAGATGACCAAGTTCAACACCAAGACGTAATACCAAGTCATATTTTAGTGCACATAAAATCTGCGGCTAAATTATAACTTCATGTGTTAGCTTAGCAACATGCTATTAAAATAACTGCATTAAAATAAGCTCTTTTTTAACTGATTGCAAGTTGTAGGCCTCATAATAGTTGCACTTTTACATACACATTTCTGAGGACAGACTGGGATTGTCAGATTCACTGCCAAAAAAATAAAAGCCATATTACCGAGTTCAATACTCAAACAAGTAGCTATGTGGTTCTTCAAAGTACAACTCTTCATTGCTGGTCCTGAAGAATGACAGTCCTGCAGCATTTAACCATAATAAAAAAACAACTGTATGTAAACTTCAAGTGATCTTGGAAACCTTGATGCATTTGTCCAGGTGTATTTGATTAGCATTAGAGCTGAATATAAGGCAGTGTTGCTTAAAACTGTCATGATCTTCATGAATGCACCAGAGATGATTTTCTGAACATCTAGGCAAAAAAAGGTCTTGTTGAGTAGTGATTGCAGCACTGAAACTGCTGGATGCACACACACACAACCATACATACACACTGACTGTACATATTAAATAGATATCTCTTGTAATGACTAGTCAAGTCACATCAAACGAAGTTAAACACTTCATCTCCAAGCTAATGGGAAAGGCATGTTATTTAGGTCCCTATTGATCAAAACAGCCATCAAAAGACGTCAAGCGTTGAATTGGGCTGTTTGGTCATAAAGGACAGCGGCAGGGCATCAGTTTGGGCATGAGGAGCTAATCAACACTTCAAACTTACTGCATGCTTGACCTTCAACTGTATCTGCTTCCACCTCCAATCCCACACAATTTTCTGTGAAAAGTTAAACCCCTGAATGGTGTCCTTCGAGAATAGAAGCTAGTCAGTGCTTCCACTCCACTGCCTCCAATTTACCAAAGGTGGTCAACTCTGCAGATAGTGTCACCATCTAAATTATATGAGCCAGTCGGTTTGGGGAAACACCAAATACCCTTTTCTTTTTCTAGGCCATAGATATGAAATTAATTATTGGCTTGATTAAGGTGTGGGATGTTAAGACTGATCTGGGGGCACCTGGACACCCCCAACAAAGGGGCAGTGATGGAGAAAGACATGCACAAGGCATCATGGCCAGACAATTTCCCAGAGGCAGTGGGCTGTGGGCTGTGTTGGGATTTGGACACACCACAAAAGCAGATTCCTTTAAATAAAACCCACTCTACCGTATCCTCCAACAGTCCTGGAAAGAAAAAGTAGATTTTAAAACAGCTTAGATGCCTCTTTTATGATGTTGGTTGTATTATGATGAATAGGATGATGAATCTAGGGCTCTTGAATCTGGGGCTATCAAACTTGGTTCAATTGATGGTCCAAACCAGAGCAGAATTCCACAATTTGGGACTTTGAGCATGTTGGAAATGCTTTGATTACTGGTAACAGCACTTGAGATTTACCATTAAAATCGACATGCACAATTTGGCCCTTCAGTTTGACTTGAGTTTGTCCTGAATGTAAGCTGTGAAATATACAAGATCCAATTTACATGAAGACAAACAGCTTTGAGAAATAAGTAAGGCCATTTGGCAACAAAAGTGTTTTTTTTTTTTTTTTGGGGGGTGTTCATGTGGCTATTTTATTCCAGAGTGCCATGTTTTTTTTTTAAATCCCAGAAAGCGTGACGAGGTTTTAAGCGTATGTTTCTTGACACCAGGAGTTGAAGAATGTTCAACTTTGGGTAAAACACAGCACTCATCACTGTAATTTTTAGCCCAGCCATCCAATCATAGTGTTTGTACAATGACTGAACCACAAAGGAGGAGAAGTTAATAGTGCTTGTCTCAGAGTAATCATATCTGTACCAGATGGAAATCTCAAATGACTATGAATATTGAAATTAAAAGAATGCTACAACATTTAATTCTGTGTCTGCCGCATTACTTTCACATATATTTGACTAGGTCGCATATATTCAGTGCTTATACAAATTGACATGAGACTGTATTAAATCTATAACTTTATCTATACAGACTCTACAATTAGTAATGATTTGGTTCATGATGACAGAATTGGCTTAATCGTAAAATTCCGATGTTTTATCCAAATGGTCATCGCTCTAGATTAACCAGAGAGCATAATACTAATCAGTGTTGTTTTCCTGTAGGCAAAATGAATAAAGAACCAATGAAAAGTGCAATCAATTCTCTGGAAAAGCTTAAAATCTCTTCATACAGCAAGATTACTTTTGACTTTACATCATTACTTGTGAGAGTATGAAGTGATTATAGCTCATTTGCTGCTTTTGCATAAGTTTCTAACGCTAACTTCATCTGAATTGGCCACTTCCAGTTTACCCTTAAGAAGAGAGAAAAAGGAAAATGTTTGACACTTCATGGAAACATACATATTTCATGAGAACCTCTAAAAAGAAGCCGGCAAGCCACAAAAGGACTTTGCTCAATAGAGGTAATGCATCCACCAGATGGTATTTTTTCTAGCAAAATTGTCTGTAATTGTTTCAATTCTGTCTCAGATTGCTTTGTTTCATTCTCGTTTTTTGCATCCCGCTAGATCCACATTTGTGTGATACTAACAGGTGTGATGTAAAATAGACAGAGGCATAATAAGGGAGGATTGGAACCCGGCCTACAAAGCGTGTCGTTGAGCAAATCAAAAAAGAAAATGGCACCATTTTGTGTCCACTTGACGAAAATATGATTCTTTAGTTGAGGCCCCCATCTCTTGAGCAGTGCGCCAATGCCATCAAATTCCCAGACACTTATAAAAGTTCTGTATCGCCAGTACTTTAACGGTTAATGACATATACGAGCGAGAATTACTAATGCATCTTAATAAATTCATGTACACTGTAAAAGTTTAAAATAAAACAGATTATTGGAGTTTGTAAAATGTCGGTGCAAATGAAATGTCACCACATTGACCAATTTAACATATCAGAATAAAGTGAAGAGTACTAATTTGATAATCTATGTTGACTAGCTGATGAAATACAGGCCAAAAAAACTGGGCCTCTACAAAAATCTGTATTGTCCTCTAGCTTTCCACTGAGGAAAACGGCATTACATTGTGCTCCATACTAGACTGCTAGCAGTGGCAAATTACATGGCAAATGAAAGCTATGCTTTCCGGCATCTTGAGCTGTCGGAGCTTGTGAGAACAGACAAACTAAAAGAAAAGTCAAAGTTTGCTTTTAAAGTCAACTAGTCCGCCATGGCACTCTCCCAACGGCGCCTACGAATAACCAGCAGAAGATTAGCTTAGCATCTGAGCACTGTCTCTGGTACACCATCTATTAACACAAGCTGGTTGAAACTGAGTTGTTTCATTATTTTACGTTTTATCATGGCTCTGCAGGCCAGTCAGCACCAGTTCTTTCAGGCAAGTTCTTGCAGACAATCTCTAGCTTCCACAAATCTTTGCTGTCACAGTCCCAAGATGTCCCCCAAAAATCAGGATATTTCCAATCTTGGCTTGATAGGCCGCACGGAATTAAAAAAAAGGCAATTACAGAGAGGCAAAATCTTGTGTTTTCTATACAAATCCGTACCAGGGGGAGCAGATTACGGGAAATCCGAATTGCTCGTGAATTTGCTGGTCCCTGAATGAAAGAACTTGTTATTACTGAATGTAAACACTGCCAAGCTGGTGATATTGTGGTAAAACACATCCCACATAAAACATCTCTGGACTTGTTCAATTACCCAAAGCACATTAATAACCTCGTAAACAGCAGTCAAGATTTTTGGTTCTAATCTTCTTTGGACAAAAACGCGAGAAGAGGAGAAATCGGACTTTGGGTAAGGCCGTTAATGAGCATTAGCCACTTTCAAGAGTTCGACACTGAGACGTCTAATCACAGTAAATAAGATAAGCGCAGACATATCATAGACGACAGATGTGCTGGACCGCAACCAAACCGCAGTCTTACATGGCCGAAATGACGCTTATCAACAATATATCCAATTAAAATCGGCCTCAAAGCAACTCTCGCGAACTCCAGAGTAAACTAGCCGAAGATAGTTGTGATATAAGCATAGCTAATATGACTCCTGGAGTGTTAATGCATCACATTATTGAAGTGTAATATTTAATAACATTCGCGGTTTAACAATAGCCATGTGGTTCACTCTCATTTAGCCTTCATTCTTTTCCCCCACTCATTTTTTCCTCTCATGCTTCAGATCCTGCGCCAAATACTTTATTTAGAGCAGGAACTCCATATTTACATTATTCATAAGCACTGTCTCACCAATGCAGGTTACAGTAACCATCTGCTGTGTCAGATTAAAGCTACGAAACCTGTTATTATCAAGCCTCCAGCACCGACGTGTTCATTTCTATGTGTTTGGACGCTTCAGAGATATTCCTGCTTGCCCCCCACCCCGACATATCAACCTGGAAGACCATTAAAGCCTAACCATGTGAATACCACCTATTCACCGCAAACTCATTGTTCACAGCAAGGTAAGTGAAGAAACCTTTAGACTGTAATCATCGCCGAAGCTGATTTCCAAATGCAAAAGACGGAGAAATTGGAAAAGCAAATGTTGAGGTACTCAGCTCCCGTGGCTTGTAAGATAGGTTGTGCAGAGGAGCAAGTCTAATTCTCTCGCCCTCCTTTTGATGCCAAATTAGAGAACCGTGCCAAGAAAAACATGGCGTTTCGGGATGTATGTGAGCAATCACAACATACGGTACTTGTTGTTAAAGACATGCGATGCCTGCTCCAGTCAATGAAGCCAGCAGACTCGAAGCAAATCAAACCAGGTCAGAAGTGTCAATGCTAATATAGACCTTGCGTTTACTGAAATATATAAATGGTAAACACAGTAAATGAAAAGGAAAAAGAAAATGTGAGGCAGCTAAGCCTGTAGTCCATAATCTGTTCATCACAGCTGGCTCCCAATTCATTATAAAAGCACAATTTTAAAATCATAATAAAAAAAACTATTAAAAAAGGGGGATTCAAGTAAAGATACATTTGTTTTATGTGTGCCATTATGACTCATAATGAGCAGGTTACTGAACTTAGTCAAAATTGTATTTGTAAAATATTTTGTATCACTGATTTATGTAGTAATGAAAAAAATAAGTAATTAGATATTTAGAAATTAAGTAATTAGTGAATTAAGTTTTAAGTAAATTAATTGATACTTCAGTTAATAAACTATTAAAATAGAATTACACCCAAAATACAAAAAAACGAATTTCATCTGAATTTTTAGCCACTTTGCATTCATCACAGTTACATTGTAATTGGTTAAATGGAATAAGCTAATTCACTTAATTGTACTACTTTTTTATTTTACTGAAATTAAAACATTGGCCTTTCAATATACAGTTTTATATAAATTACTTTATGAAAAACCTTTTGTGTTTGTTTTATTTAGAAAATATTATTATTGGCTCAAATTTGGTAGCACTTTTAATTTTGGTATTTTGTGTACTGTACCAAACCCTAAACCTAACTTAAGTAGTTACTCTATATTACTTAGCACTTCTTTGTGCAAGTCCACTGTAAATTGCATGTACTGTAAAATAAAGTACAACCGTAACCCTTTAAAATTCCACCCTCCAAAACGTCTGAATGCAACATGGTTGGGACAAAACATGATTTGAAAAATAACTATTTATCATAATTGGAATAATAGTATTATAATAACTTATAATAATAATTCTAAGTAATTTATTACAATGCACACCAAAACTGATATTCATATTATTAGTAGATGAATTCCTAATTTACTGTGACAGTATGACTCAATGCAGCACTTTAAATCAACTAACAAAACTACTATTAATAAAAGCAACCAAATGTAGGAATGACCATAAGAGTTTAAGAATCAGCCATTGAAAAAAATCTATATTTGTTGACTATTAATCTGAATACATTTACATTTATGCATTTAGCAGACGCTTCAACTTACAATTGCATTCAGGTTATAATTTTTTTCAGTATATGTGTTCCATGGGAATCGAACCCACATCCTTTTGCGCTGCTGACGCAATGCTCTACCACTGAGCCACACAAGAACACTGAATACTGGGGGACATATCCCCTAAGGTTGTCCCTCAGTGTTTATGATGTTATGAGTGTGATATTTTAAGCCTGAGATGTGCAAACAAGACGTTTTGTTATTTAGCAACCTTCTCCAAGTACATTTTCCAAATTTCAGACAGAAATATCACTGTTTTCTGAGAATAATCTTAATTTTCAGCAAAATACCCTAAACCATTGAATCATGCTCAATTATACCCAACAAAATATATGCAGTTATATAAATACAAAAATAAATGTCATGTCTTTATACATTAAAAATGTGGGTAAAAGTATGAAATCTCCTGTGATATGGAGTGAACCTGTTGGCAGCCAGGATGAACTCATTTAATCAGTCATATGTATTAAGCTCTTTTCAGGACGGGTGCACAAACATTTGAATTACACCGGTCTTTTTCAATGCCAAATGAACAACCTGTCTGCTTCTGCAAAGCCTGAGGCAGACATCGATGATAAATAAGACGCCGTGCTCCACGGCCTTGACCTACATCAATTAATTGCTAACGTTATTCATAACTGTCAAATTAGATTAGCGCTATCCTGACTTCAGCAGCCCTGAATCATATATCACATCGCTCCTTGAGGAAGAGGATTTCCAAACTTACCCAATAGTATCTTCTCACCTTGCCGATGTTGGTGTACTTTTTTTTTTTACAACACAAGCAAAATTGTGTTTCTCAGGTGATAAATTATGTTAATCCTTGAGGGGCACTGGGGCGGAAATGAATAAAGTGCGAGTGAAGGCGAGATTAGCATATTTCCTAAATCCATTTACTGAGTGCCAGTGTTTTGGAGCAGGGCTTCCATTTCATCAGCTATTATTCCATCATTGATGCTCCATTTCACCAACCCCCACCTGCCACGGACCCAACGAAGCCCCCCCCCCCCTCTTTCCGGACTGCCTCGCCAAACCGCATTTAAAGCCTCGTGCTTATTTGACCAATATTTGAGTTGGATTAGCGAGTAATCTGAGGAGGGCCATTATAGGCCATCACATCACTGTGAATAGATGAAATGACAATCGATGTGAAAACATATTAAGACTAAACCAAATATCACACTAAAGTCGTATTCTATACGTATTTGTGAACACTGATTAAAAGAATAGATGACTTGGCATATGGCTTAATGAAGTCGCCTGATACATTTTCTGTGCTTTACTGAGGTAAAATCTGCAAAATGGATTCAAGCATGCTAAAAGTTCATTTTTACTGTTTTTGTTTCAGTCAGTTTTTGGTCCTTTGATGAAAAAAATCCCTTAAATTTAGAAAATGCTTCATTATGTCATATAAATTGGAGTCGATTTTACTAAAATTCTAACTTTAGATTTAAATTGAACAAATATACACAATTTTTACACAATAATTTAAAAAATTCATCAACATTTAACAATTTACCAAATGTTACCAAAGTCTACTTTTGTTCATCACCCATTGTCTTAACAGCATATGATATCTTTATGTGACATATCAGTTATTTTGATGCAAGTAATGTGTTTATTAATATAAAAATGCAAAACATATCATAGGGTTTGTCTTTTGAGAAATATACCCTTTAAGTTTACTCATCTGACTGAGAAGACATCTAATTTAGTTGGCAAGAAGGTATAAAATTCATAGTCAACAAAATTACTTTTCATGTATTCATTTAAAATATAAACTTTTATTAAAAGCTGTAAAACTGTCCTTGTCAAGCTCCTGAAATTACATGATGCAAAGCAATTGACAAAATCAAACACAACCTTCAGAAATGTTGTCAGTAAGTTTTCTATTAAATGAGAGTAGACATATATCGGTAGCTAAAAGCATCATCAAGTTATGTAAAAAACAATTAAATAAATATAAAAAACAACATTGGCACAAGGGGAAGATAATATTAAAAAATTGAGCTCCTGAAATAGGATTTTATTAATTGATTGATTGATTGTGCTTAATTTTCATCTCAAATTTTGTTATTGTTAATGAGATTGATATTTTTGTCAGTAATATTGTATTGTGTTGTTCGGTTTAGACTAGACTCTATTTTGTACTTCAAAGAATAATCAGTGTATTTAACAAATGAATTTCACCATGATGCACATCATTTCCATATTGTTTTCATTATCGTTGTCGAAATCAATCATTTTCGTCAGTAATTTGGTGGTTAAAAATCGCGAGTTGACACTTATCGGTAACTAAAAGCATTATCGATTTATTAAAATGCATAAAGTTTATTACAATTATTTATTAAAAACACACACAAAAAAGTGCTCAATTCAAATAGTTGAATTTTCACCATGATGCACATAATTGTTCATATTGTTTGCATTATCGTTGTTGAAATCAATCATTTCCGTCAGTAATTTGGAGGTTAAATCGAGAGTTGACTCTTATTGGTAGCTAAATGCACAATCAATTTAGCAGAAAATAAAAAACTGTAAACAAACACGTAACAAGCAGAAAATGTCAAAAGCTGTTAAATCAGCACAAATCTGTGGAGTTCTGTGTGTGCAGACTTCGCACGGTCCTCCTGATGACCGAAACGCTGCAACAAGCTGATCCAAGCTCGGAAAGTGATTGGAAAAAGTAGCATCGGCGCCGGCGAGGCTTAAAAATGGGATGTTCTTATTTAGAGAGAGAGAGAGGCCTTGTGCGATTCCACAGTCAAAACTAATCAGCCGCGTCCCGGAACCGCTCCCCTCTCGTGGCAGCCCACAGCCCACCAAAACATATTTCCATTTTAACGCCTTGAGATGATCAAAGCATCAGCTTAATATAATCAGCTCAAACCCCATTTACCACAAGCCCCACCGCTGCGTCTGGGGAGCGCTTCTCTTCCCCGGCCTATCTATTTGGAAACAGGTGCTATAATAGTAAATTAATTAGACGGAGGCGATGCACCTTGTTCTTTGTGGGCGCCAGCCTCTTGTGGGTCACAGCCTCGGGGAAAATGCCATCTGGGCTTGAATTCCCCTCTGGGACAGGAAGGGAGTAGGGGGGCCACCCCGGCCCACAGTTGACCGTGGCACTTTTTACATAACAATTAACCCTATTAGCCTCTCGCTCGCCATGTAGCTGCTTTACTTTTTCCAATCCTTTTGGAGGTGCACACCTCGACGCAACGCCTTCTGCAAATGCCAGAAAGGTAGAGGCGATCAGGAGGAGGTGAGTAACCTTTACCATGCCGGATCTGCGATTCCAATGATTTATTTCCAGGGCGGGATCGGTCACGCTGGAGAAACAACCGTCCAAGATAATACAGTACATGAGCAGCAAGTGATGCGCGATTGGAAAGCACTTAGCATCGCTAAACACACATGTACGTTTGTGCTTCCCGACGCCTTCCCCACGTTCACTTTTTGACTTTTTAATGTGTTTGAAGTACGAATTTTAAGGTAGCTAAGTCTCAAACGGTGAGGTGAAAGCTTAAAAGCCTCCGTCTGTCTGATGCTAGCAAAGCTAATAGCACGTAGCAGGCGAAAATGTGTGGAGGAATTTGACTCCACGGCCTGAAATCTGAGCGTCAGTTTGTTTTCAAGCCTCCTTTCTCCATGAAATACAGATTAGTGGAAGCGGCTTGTGGTTAATGAGAGGAAAAAGCTTGAAATGTTATGCCTGCAGGATTTTTTTGTCTTGCGAAACTTGATGTAATTAGCTAGCCACCAAAGAAAGAGATTGTGATAAAGTGAACAATGAAGCCGGAGATGGTGTATTGTCACGATACTATCATACCATTGAAGGCTTTAGTCATGTTTTGTGTTTTTCTGGGAGTTCCTGTGTTTGCAACACAGATTAAGCGATTCATCAGCGGATTGGATCTGAGAGGAGAGGACTATAGGATCGCGTTCCTCTGAGGTCCCGGGATCAGGCTCTGTGCAAACATCGGGATTTGACGCTAGTTGAGCGTTAAACCCCGAGCAGATGGCGGAGGATGTCGAGTTAAGACAGCGACTGATCTGGGGAAACGGATACTCTCTCGTTAGGTTGAAAGTACCTCTGGGACAGCAGTCAAGTGTTGGACTAACCTCCTTTGCCAAAAACAAACGGTCGATCGAGCCCCTTTCTGCTCCAGCGGGGAAACAGAGGCTCAGCCCCCATGATGTCCCAATAATAGGGGCAAGGCTGAGGGAGGAAATTACCCCTCTCAGATCCAGCCAAACGGGGGTGGGTGTGTAAATGTGGAGGAAGGTACTAACCTTATCTCCAACCGGTTTATGAAAATGAACGGATCACACACACACACATGGCATGAGGTATAATATAGAGCTGATTTGAAGGACCATTTATTAACTTTTTGCAGCTGGATTACTGCACTAAATTTTATGCAAAAATTGCCAGATAATTGGCTTAATTTATCAATCTACCAAATTTGACCAACAATCTTCCAAATTTACCAACAATCTACCAATTTGTTCACCAAAATCTATTGCAAGAAAACAATCATTCTACATCTATATTAATGCTAAAACACTCAAATATGACTTAATGGCTAACATGTGAATTAATCAAGTTGCCTGTTATGATTGAGAAACATGTCCCACACTATATTTGGGCAAAATATGCTGAATGGATTTAAATATGGTCAAATGTGTTTGTTTTTACACTGTTTTTGGTTCAGTCATAGTTTTTGTCTTTAAAAAATATATATTTTAAATTTAGACAATGTTTTGTTCTGTCAAATTATATCAAGTCAGTTTTACTAAAATGGCAAACCCACTTTAGTTGATGAAAACTGAAAAGAAGTAACAGATCAAATATAAAAACATTTATTTATTAATTTAATCATGTATCAACATTTATAAATACTTGGTTTATTTTATTAAAACCAAAAGATCTACTATTGTTCTCCACCCATTGTCTTATATCATTCATATCAATAATTTTGAAGCAAACAATGTGTTTAATAATATAAAAATACACAACAGATAACATATTTGAAATGCAATAATTGTGTTTGTCAATCTAGTATGAATTGTGTAGTTTATGGTAACAAATAATACAACATTGTTAATAAATCTACCAAATTTCATTATTCAATTTCAAATTCTGAAAGGCATGAAGTCATAAATTATTTTTTGTAAATGCAACATGATATAAAGATAATCTGTATCAGGAATATACAATAATTGTAATGAATGTAAAGTTTTAATATTCATTTTTTAAATAGTTGTTTGGTTCATTTAAATGAGTAATATAATATAACATATAATTGAAGTATTGAATGCTTGTTAAACAACAGTAAGTAGAAACACAACAGCACTCATAGAAGTTATCACAGCTTTGAATGTGTGTTTAATGAATGCAGTCTGTGATAAGGCTTTGAAAAGAGATCTCATGCACGTGCGAGTGTGTGTGTGTGTGTGTGTGTGTGTGTGTGTGCGTCTCTGTGAGGTCATGGTTTTCATACACTCGGTGTGTTGAACACGTCGCGAGACGTCGATGCCCTTCACCTATAGGGTAAGAATTCAGCTTCTATATCACATCTTAGCACACACACACCGGATGAAGACGCTATTAGGGTACAGTTATTGATTATCTATCTGTAAAAAATATTATTTGAATAATTGTATTCTTATTTAATGCTATTTTAAACATCCTTATAAATGCTAATAAAAAACAAAATGTTAATACATTTTTGTAGATTTTTTGTGGTTTTAACTTATTTTGAATTGATATTTTTAGGATTAATTTAGTATTGATTTGAATATCCAGATTGAGTATTTGGTGAAAATGAAGTGGCTCATATGCTGATATCAGCATTGTGGCAATAAATGAATATGCTCTCAAATCATCAGACATGGGCTGGACTCATTTTCATCGGGGCTGATAATTTCAGGTTGCTTTTCTCTGACACACTCGGCATTGTGTGTGATCATAAAGAGCTAATAATCTGGATAAGAGGATTTGGAGCTGAAGTGTCTCACTCAATCTTGATTTGAGATTTCACGTTCCTTTAATAATCAGAGAGTGGATCTTGATAGAGGTGCGCGGATATACTTTTGGGAGGGTGTGGGTCTATCTATAATCAATCTTTTTCTTTAAAACACACATTAATTGGGAAAAATGATAGCCTTCCATCAATATGTCCTTAAAAAGCATGCTGCCGGTACTTTCTTCCCTTTAATTCAATCAAATCATTGCAGCAACCGGCCTCTTTCACAGAGATAATGCGGTTAGGCTTTTGTGTTCCAATACTACGAGCCGGCTAATTCTGTTCAAAGTGCAAAAACTTGAGAGGTTGAATGATGTCTCCTATTATTGCATAAAACATTTGAAGATTGCAGAAGAAAAGTTAGCCATTTCAAAAGCTGCTGTAATGAAACCCAGACCGTGAGCTCTAATATTCTTACAATATTACTGTTTTTACCCCCTGAGCAGCACGGCAAGTCTATTATCAGCTTACTGTACACGAGTTACAGATATTATTGCAGGAAGAAAAATGATTCAGAATAAAATGCATACAATATCTAGCTTTAGTTGATTAAAATTATATTTTACATGACAGGGAGGTGCAAAATTAAATGATATATTGGAAATATCACATGTAAATTATCATTTTGGTACTGTAAATATTTTAGTATATTGTTATAAACAATGTACCATATTTAACCAAAATCTACCAGCTTCAACAGATGATGTCAAAAATAAAATAGTTCATGACATGGGATTTTTGCATGCATATAGGTGCAAAATTAACCAAATATTTAGATATTTTATATATTAATGTATCAACATTAAAAAAAAAATAAAGAAATAAAGATATTACATTTTAGGTATTATAATTTGAAATAAATGTTGTTTATTTATCAAAAATGTGTGATTACAAAATACCAAATTTTCCACACACAAAAAAAATCATATCATGCTATTTTTTCATGCATAATTAGGTGCGAAATTAAACTAAATATGTAAACATTTAGCATATCAACATTTAACAAATAAGTCACAATTTTAGCAATATTATTTTAAATAAATGTCATGATGTTATAAACAATAATTAATATCATGCAGCTTTTGCATGTGTTATCATATGCAAATAAAACCAAATATTTAAATATTTATGAATCAACATTTAACAAATAAATCACAATTTTTGTTATTATAAGGTTATTATATATTGTCTTACCAAAATCGACTATCATTCTACGCCCATTATCTTTACAATTATTGCATGTATTATTAAGTATGAAATTAATCCAAACATGTAAACATGTTATATATATCAACGCATCAACATTTAACAAATGCATTACATTTTTTGTATTATCATTTTGAATAGATATTGGTATACTATTTATTTGATATGTCTATATTATTATTATTAAAAATACACCTAATTTTACCTAAATATATAGCCTACAATATTAACATATCAACCAGTAAAATACAATTTTGGTACTCTAATTTTAAATACAATTTGCTATTTTACAAAAATTCTGCGCCCATTATCTTTACAGCAGATGATGTCAAAACTAACATAATTCATAACGTGCGATTCTTGCATGTCAACAAACAAACAAAACACGTAAAAAAAACTCATATAATTGCCCATCCTCAAAATATTTCATTTTCCTCGTCTTTGAAATGTCACTCCGCCGAGGGAAGTGAAGACAAGTGTACGTTGCTGTTAAAATGTCATTCTGTCAAAGGCAAAAATGTGTGTATGTTTCAGAAAAAACCACACACAGCAGCGGGGAGCGAGCGCTCGCTATCCAGAAACAGAGTGCAGGGCTAAAAGGGGCCGATTCCGAGCCCAGATAACAGATGGAAATTGCCACTGGAGAAAATTAGGGTTGTTCAGCAGCTCGCCGATAAGCACCTATTTGCTTTTGGTCATAGTGGCTTCTCACGCTTTATAAACCATCATTTAATTACACTGACGAGGGCTGATTGTCAGCGGTGCCGTAAGGTAGAGGGGCCCCGGGTGCGAGAGCAAGAGGGCCGAGAGCACAAAGAGGGAAATTATACGTGTCCTTGGCATTTCAATCACTATCCCTAATGCATTAGAGTTCAATTACATTAGACACTTCTGCAGAGAGAGAAAAGAGACAAATTAAAGACAAAAGTAGCTGTAGAGCTGCGGGGAGAAAAGAAAACATTTGCCAAGATAAATGAGGGTCATTTTTAGCATTCTTCATTAAAAAAATAAAATATTGCATTGAAGGGTTTTTGAAAATGGTATTTTTTCTATAATAAGAGTTCAAAACAATAGGATGTTGAATTGTATTCATTTTGTGTTTTACCCTCTTTGCATCCACTATAAATAAAACGCATCATTATTTATTAATAAAAGCAAACATTAAGATAAGACCACAATCTTTAATATTTTCAATAGACTACAGTTAAATAGGATTCAAGCTGATTTTTTTAAGCACTAGCTGCTTTTCCTCCATCTTTCATTGCTGTCACTTCAGGTTTATCTCCGTGAAGGATTATCAAACGATCCATTTCAGCCGGGATCTTCTAATGAAGCGCTTATGTTTGATGTAATTACTCTAGGTAAGACATATGTGATGGTTTCCTGAAGCGCCTCGTGCTCTGCAGAGCTATAGGTTGAGATTGACTGCAGGCTAGTAGTGTTTTGTTGCCATCTATTGGAGTAAAAGCTCATCTTATCTGCAGTAGACGAGCAAGACGGTGCTGTCAGGAGCAGAATCACTGATCTGGTGTGATATCAACGCTATTTATAAATAGAAAGGTGCTTGATCGCTTCGGATAATTCGTTTATCATTAAATGCTGTCTAAGTAAGAACATGGAAATGAGCAAATTGTGTTGTTTTTAGACTAATGCTATTTAAAGAGTAGAAGATAAAGCATTTAACATTTATTATATACAGTTTGGTTGTACGGTACAATATGATTTAGACTTATTGACATACATATAAATATAAAAATATGTCAGTGGAGCATGTTTAAGATGGATAAAGTACGACATCTCTACTATTATGTATACTATATAATACCTACAGTTATTTAAAAGTAAAATAAATGTAAAGAATAATTATTTTATAATATTAATGAAAAAAAATGCACTTTACCATTTTTTACCATTATATATTCAATAAAAAATAAAAAACATAAAATATATAATAAAACAAATAATACTAACATTCTGTCTCTGAACGTTAATCATCAAAAACTGATCAAAAATTCAATCATCAAAAATTAAAATGAACAGGGCATTGTTGTTTTCATGAATAAGAGACAGCTTGATATTATAAATAAATCATGATATGAAACTATTCTCTATAGTATCAGATGTGTTATGTTTACTGGAATATGGCAGACACTAAGCAAACGCAGCTTTCTTCTTCTAGTCTATACTGTAGGGGGCACTGCCTCCGTACTAATATACATCATGGCTAATTACTCCGCTTCATTAATTAGCCTGAAGCTGGGAGAGCGATCACACAACAACATACAAGTCCTGCGCTTGTGCCTGTACGGCTTACGGTGTTTCTCAAAACATCAACAAAAAAGTGCTGTCACAAGATGCTTGCAGGAAACAACCCTAAGATGATTAATGCATGTAATAAATGCATCGATTATACTTTATCCCACAATACTATGGGCTGTGCTTACATTTCAGTGTGAATGAATGGTAAGTGATATCATATATCACATATATAATGTGCAACGTCTCGTCTCCGGAAATAATTACTCATATAAGAGTTATAATTAAATACTTATAATAGTTAAAGCAAGATAAGAAAAACTTTGCTTTTCATGGTTCCTTTTAAGGTTTTGCTTCCTTATTTCAGAAAAAAATTATCGAAAAACACACATTTAAGGGTTTATTGTCTGTAGATTTGAATTAGAGCATATTTTCAAAGGCTGTTTTCTTTATTTTAGCAGCACTTACACCATTAAACTTTACAGTTTTATTCATATCTATATTAAGAAGGTTTTTACAGAGGTTCATATGATCTTTGCCTGGGAACATTTAATTTTCTGTGATCAAAAATAAATCCAAAATCTTCTTTGTATGTCAACAAATAAAACACGCATTTCGAACCTGTTTGTATTCGATCTTCAGATTTCTGTTCTGGAAATGTATGCAAACTGGTGCATATTTAATGAGGTAATTTGCATATTTAAACAAAATATTTCAGGAACCTTGTAATACAAAACAGTTGTCTTAACTGTGATTGATCAACTGGGAATAAAATGGTGATATCTAATTAATAAAGTCTTGTAGTTCTTTGTTTTTAAGAAATGAACTGGACACTACTTACATGTGATGTGACCAGTGGCATGTTTTGAATGTTTATCATTACATAATGCATCTTTTCAGACATTAATAGTGTATTTATTTAGTCAGAAGTAAGCTAGTATTCGCAGTCAGAGAGACTGACACTTCCTCTCGGCCGTAGCGGCCAATGGCTTGATTTGGAAATGGACTGTCGTGTGATTGGTGCAGTCCATTTAAAAGTGCGACGGATCGATCCTGTTCCCGGCGGCCTTTCATTTCAATCACATGCTGATAGAGGCTTGACATTAATTGGTGAGAGATGTGCAATTATATATGTGTTTGGGGAGGGCGGCGCTAGCTGAAGTGTGCTTGCAGCAGGGAAAATGGCTCTGAGAGAGGCCAGACAGATAGACACCAAATTACCCATGAAGAGAAACAAGAGCGCGCTCTGAGTGGACTCGATATTGATGGCTACTTTACTACAGCTGTATTATAAGTATATTATTGCCCTCACAGACAGGGAGAGATAGATGAACGAAAAACAGGAGCTGCTCACGTTTCCCTCCATCTCAGAAAATAGATGGATGGATAGTTTTTTTTTCATTTGTTTGATTTTTGTTTTGTTTTTGTTTTGATTTTTTGTGTTTTGTTGTTGTTTTTTGGTTTAGGTTAGTTTAGTTTATTTTTTTATTTTTTTTATTTTTTTTAATTTGGCTTGTTTCGTTTCGTTTCATTTAGTTTTGTTTGGTTTGGTTTGTTTCTTTTTTTTTTTTTTGGTTCTATTGTTTTTTGTTGTTGTTGTTTTGTTTTGTTTTTTGTTTAGTTTTAGTTTTTTATGGGTTTTTGTTTGTTTGTTTGTTTCGTTTCGTTTTGTTTGGTTTTGTTTCTTTTTTGTTGTTTGGTTTTGTTATTGTTTTTTGATTTGTTTTGTTTTGTTTCGTTTTTGTTTTGTTTTGTTTTTGTTTGTTTTGAAGCAGAACAGAACATTTTGTTTTTTGTAAAATAGAAATTATAAACATGATTCTAACTTTTATTTTACAATTTCATAAAAGTGACATTTTATGTTGTTTTAAAATTTTATGTTGTCATGAATAAAAATTATATTTAAATAAATGCTGTCTTTCTATTCATTATCAAAAATCACAAAAGCAGCACAAGTGTTGAAAATAATTAGGAATATATTACATATATTCAAAAGAAAACAGTTCTTAAATTGAAATAATATTTTACAATATTACTCTTTGTACTCAATTTTGTATCACATAAATGCTGTTTTGTTAAACATAAGAGACTCAAAAACATTAAAAAAGAGTATTGAACCCAAGCCATATATATATATATATATATATATTACATTTTACATTACAGTAATAAAAAGTTGGGGTGTCAAATAAAATACTCTAAGTTGTAATGAAAACAGAATGTTATGCAATATATAATATACTTTTGTTATCACTTACATAGCCTTAATAGGTTATATGAGCTATAAAGACAGTAACTGCAACAGATCCTGATCAAAACGTGTGATAACTCTATGAATATTCTAGGTCTATATAAAATGTTTGATTTCTGAGCTGCTGATCCACTGTTCTGTCAGTGGATGACTGAACCACAACCAAAATATAGGGTGTGCCTCGATCAGCTCCTGAGCTTGTGAATCACTAGATCGTGTTCATGACTTTGGTCACTGGTAAGTTCCCTGACTCACGGCACTTTGGGACAGTGAGCACTCGAATTCCAGTGACATGATTACGAACAACGTCAACAGACAGCATAGACGAAGGTCACCGCTTCGCAACAGACAAGACTGATCTCTTTTTGACGTTATTTTTATTCTCTTTAAACACATCGTTCTGCAACATGTTCTTACTACACTTCAGCTGAATTTGAATTATAAATGTGTTTATTACCTGTCTAGCGATGTGTGTTTTTGTGACAAAAAAATTTGTCTTTTCAAATCTTCTATCGCAAGTCATTATATTTATCAAGTTGGCTCGTGTGTTTTATGTTTCACGCTTCAGAAATGTGACGTTATTTCTGGTAAGGGACCATAGTGAGCGCCTTTTAGGGAGCGAACGTTCCAGTGCACTGGAAGGATTCCGTGATTGAGACACCCTGATCAGTGCCCTGACTACTGAACAAGGGAGCTGATTGAGATGCACCCATAGAAAAATATATACTAGACTTTCAAAATATTGTGCTTGACCAATCAGAATAAAGTATTCCAAGAGCTGTTATTTAAAACACTGAATCTGATTGGACAAGCAGCATCTCAGTAGTAACGCTGTCGAATGACTACAGAGAGAAACCCCTCATCACATGTGCTTCAAAATAAACCATCTCACCTACAACATTAATAACATTTCATAACATGTAAGTATACTCATAAAAGAGCAACGAGATGCTCCTACAGTAAAATACTGCAATTGCACTTTATTTTACGTCACCCAATAAACTACTGAGTAATATATTGTAACTGTATGTGTTAGGTTTAGGTGTCGATTAAGGGTTATTACATATAATAAGTATGTGTTCATGTAGATAGGACTGTAAGTAAATGCTACTAATTTAATATTATATATGAAGCAATGTGTGTAATTTTACACATCCAGTACACTGTCAAAATAGTTTTCTTAATCAGTAGTTTGGTAACACTTTACAATAAGGTGTCATTTGTTAACATTGGTTAATGTATTAAGTAGGGCTGTCAAAATCAACGCGTTAACGCAAATTCATTTAACGCAGTGTGTATTTTCTGTTTGACCCATGGCCCAACCTGTAGTTGGAGAAACGGAAATGGATTGAGATGCTGACAGTGTTGCCTGACTTTTCAGGCCGCTTTAGCAACTTTTTTTTTTGTGCCTAGCGACCTATCTTTAGGGTTTGCCCAAACCTTATTTAGTTCCTGAAACTTGCTGGTACTGCCGCACGAGCGCGAGTTGTCTTTCCTGCTGCGCAAAGATTAACATCTTGGAAGGGAGAGCTGGTTATGTAGTCTTAGTGGGTCGCATTTCAATCACTATTTCATATTCATCCCGTTGTCTGACAACAGAAACAGTAAAATATATCTACACTCTAAAAAATGCTGGGTTAAATACAACCCAGTGCTGGGTAAAACATGGACAAACCCAGCGATTGAGTTGTTTTCAACCAACAGTTGGGTTACTGCCCAGAAGGTTGGGTTAAACATTTAACCCAACTGTTGGTTGAAAACAACTCAATCGCTGGGTTTGTCCATGTTTTACCCAACACTGGGTTATGTTAACCAACACATTAAACAACCCAATCGCAGTTTTTCACATACATAGTGAATTTATATGTGCACACTGAATCTGATTGTACTGCAATTTCTAATATCGCTCTAATTTGTCCTGCTGATTTATTTGCTGTTTTTTTTTTATTGGCAAAAATGTGGCATTACAATGCTTCTTTAAAATGTCAGTTTGAGATATGGTGTAAACATTTTACAATTACTGCAATGATATCTTATCTAAAAATAAATTTTCATCCCGAAAGCGTCTCACTAAAATCTGATCTACAACATTCCCGCGAGCCGATGTTTATTGCATGTCATTTGCTGTTCTTGCTCTTATTTCGTGGCTGTCATCTGCAGCACACGTCTATGACAATTACTGTGCTGAGCCAACCTATAATCAGCATTATTATTTAACAACTGCCAAAATAAATGCAGTTCTGCTGTTTATCAGATATTTTGCCTTTTGACATGTTTTCTCATGCCGGCTGCTCTCCGCTTGCTTCCCTTTAATGGGTGCAAAGTGCAATCCTTAAAAAAACGCTACAAGAATTTTTTTTTGTGTCATTACTGCACCTTACATGCCCAATTTTTGGAAAAATGACAGCCATCATGGTGTACATAAGACAGGCAGCGTCTGACCTTTGATATTTAATGAATGTTTAATATAATAGCATCATCCAGCACTCACAAATGCATGTGAATCTTAGGACCAGCAAATGTTGTTTTGAGAGACTGTAAAGCAGCACTGTTATGGATAAAGATGATGTGATATTGAAGGAGGAGGAGCCATTGACATCACACTTCACCAGGACAAGAACATTTTACCATCTCATGACGAGACATTGAGCAATAACACACAAAATATTTGCACTCAATTTTAAATATAAAAAAACATACATTAAAATAAATGCAATTCTTTTGAACTTTCTATTCATCAAAACACTCACAAAAATTGAACTACAGTTTCTGTTAAATTTGCAGCACAGCAACTGTTTTCAACATTAATAATCAGAAATGTTTCTTGAGCAGCAAATGAGCATATTGTACTGATTTCTGAAGATCATGTGACACTGAAAACTGGAGAAATGATGCTGAAAACACAGCTTTGATCACAGGAAGAAATTATATCTTACAATATATTTACATTAAAAAGTGTATTTTATGTGATTTAAAATGTTTATAATATTTCACAATATTACTGTTTTTAAAATGTGTATAATGTTTTTTAATTGCAATAATATTTCACTATATTAATGGTATAAATGTGTTTTCTATCATTTTGATGGTTGCAGTAATATTTCACAATATGTTTTTAATTTTTTATAATTTAGATGGTTTTATTTTAAACTGCAGCAACACTTCACACAATTTTTTTGTATGTTTGTTTTTGAACATTTTGGTTATGTTGTTAATTTACATTTCAGTAATATCTCACAATATCTTTTTCTGTATTTTTGATTATTTTTATGATTTCGTTATTTTAAATCGCAGTAATATTTCACATTTGTATATTTGCCATAATTGTTGTAGTGATATTTCACAATAAAAACTTTTTATTGTATTCATTATATTTTCCATTATTTTGGGTCATATTGATGTTTTACAAATAACAGTTTTTTTTCATCAAAACAACTACAAGTTAAGGTTTGCGAATTTTCAGTCTGAGATATTTACAAGTCAGTTTACTCACAGACTGAAACATCAAATAAGAAAAAATATTTCAGTCATCGTCTGAATCATGAAAAACACGAGTTGTGTTGTCAGCTGTCGCTTCAGAGCCAGAAAGAGACTTTTTTTAATGCACACTGAAATATCATTGAGAATAAGACCAGAAACATGCATTAAGAACATAAACGAGGTCAATTTCAGACTTGTCCTCATTGCAAACGTTGCAGAATTCAAACCTGACCAGCTTGTGCTCTTTGTACTCATCTTAATGCCTACTTCCTAACAAGAGCGGCCTTAAAAGTCAATTTGCAGTCGCGCAGCTGATACTTTAGCACGTGTTAGGGTCAGTCCAGCATGTCTTTATGGTTCTCTATGCAATTTGAGCAACTCCACACTGCTTAGTCACAGCAAAGTTGGTTAAAATCTTATTTCACACAGCGCTAATGAAACATCATAGCTGCAGAATTGGAATAGACAGTTTTGTGTGCCAAGGCAGATACATTTGAACTGCTAGCATCAGTAAATGTAATATTAAGCTGCCGTAGCAAACGTGTATTGGCCTGCTAACTGCTCGCTATCACCAGTCCTGTGGTGAACCTGAAAAACTAAGATTGAGGTCCTAATTCAGCAGTGTCTCCTGGACGTCCGGTAATATCAGCGCTAAACCCTCATTTACATTCGAAGATTACGGAGAGGTGAGACTTCAGTGGGTCTTTGGCCCTATTAATTACAGCTTTCCAGGTGGAAGCGCCACTTCTGGGCTTAAATATAGGGTTAGGGTCCTCTTTGCTGGGGTTTGTCTATAAATCGTTTTAATTTCTAGTTTTAAGGCAAGTAGGTGCTCGAGACGCCTTGCCCGGAGAGCTTCAAAGTGCTCTCAGATTAGTCCTACATCAATGTTCCTGTATTTAAGTCTAATCGCACAGGCTTCTCTGATTGCTCCCGCAAATGGACACGGATCGTTTTGGTCCATTTGGACTAGTCTGAATGTAATGAACTGAAAAACACTATAGCATACAGCCTGAATCATGTTTTCTGCCAGAATTAAAAAATACAAATAAAAATATAGTTTGCTTTCTAAAAAATAAAGCCTGTTTTTAGGTTTAGAGATTTATATATATATGTGTGTGTGTGTGTGTGTGTGTGTGTGTGTGTGTGTGTGTGTGTGTGTGTGTGTGTGTGTGTGTGTGTGTGTGTGTGTGTGTGTGTGTGTGTGTGTGTGTGTCTGTGTGTGTGTCTGTGTGTGTGTTTTTTAAATATGAAAAAAGGCTTTATCTAACTAAATACGCACTAATTCACTAATTTGCATAGAATTCAGGAACAGAAACATCTGAACATTTGATAAAGCCAGATGCTAGAAATAAACAAAAATAATTCGATTTTTATATACATACATAATATATATATATATATATATATAGAGAGAGAGATATTTTTTTTTTAAATTATAAATATATTCTTGTAATAATAAAATAATGAAATAAATGCTAATTGATATAAAATATAAAACACTTAATCAAATTGTATTTCAGCTGGTTGCCTACATTTCTCATTTCTATTTAGTTTGACTTGATGCGCTAAAATAACTAAAACTGAAACTATTTAAAAACTATATAGACATAATAAACAAAAACATAATAAAAGATATAAAAGAACAAAATGTCATAACACAACAAAGCAAACAAAATTACCTAATAATTTAACAAAAATCTAAAAGAAAATGGATTATCTAAAATACAAAAAAAAATTACGGCTAATAATAGTGTCTCAATGATACTAAAATAACACTGTTTGAATTTTGTGAATCGCTTTTTTTCATTCTTTACATCAGAAAATAATGTAGTACATTATCAGATAGTTGATATATTAACAACCCCCTCTTTAAAAACTGAGAGATTTCTTTAAACATATGTATTGAAACTGAAATCTACAGATGCAAATAAACATGTTTATAGAGCAATAAAATAAACACTTGAAAGTGTTTATTTTTAGTCATTTCTTTCCACTAGATAAACAACACTTAATCAAAGTCTCAAAACTGACCAGTTCATGAAAAAGACACGAAAGATATGTTTTTGCACATTGTAAATTCCATCTAAAATGTATTACTCGGCATTATATTTCATAAAATTTTGGCTATACTCAAAATAATGACCTCCAAATTACCCTTTCAAGCTAGTATAATTAGTCCAATATCAGAGTAACCTACTTCACAGGAGCATTAGTAAGCTCCTGAATCAGAATAAAGTTGCCCAGGGGTCAGACGGTTGAACCCAATATGCACTGCAAGGCGTTGAGTCCCGAGGAAATAGTCTGTGATCATCAGCAGTTGACTGGCCGCGGCTCATTGGGCTGTAATTGGTGGTCAACACCGCCCACCCTCTCCGCACAAACCCCCTCCTTTAGCAGCCCATTAAGTCATTGGTATTGACTCCCCTGGGGGGGATGAGTTCATGACACATAATTGAGACAGATTTATCTGATAAACCTCAGCTGGTAGCGTAAAACACAGACGGGGGACACACGATTACACACATTAAGGGACGCGCCACTCATTCATCAGCTTTTATTAGTATACTGATGAATCACATATGCCTTCTTAGCAGCCGAAAATATGTGAAACGCGTTGTTTCTGTCTTTAAACGTATTTGAAATGTATCTGAAATGTAATTTAAATGCTGTGCGAAAAGAATATTCCAAGTAAATACAAGTCACCACAAGCATTCATTTTGACTCATAACTCGGTTTGTAAACAAATATATGAAATAACTTCATCCTATCGTTTAACGTATTTTAAACGCAATTTAAACATTGTACATATACGCAATTTAAACCTAACCCTAACCCTACCTTCCAGTTACATACGAGTCTGTCGGTCACCACAAGCATTCATTTTGACTCATAACTCGGTTTGTAAACAAATATATGAAATAACTTCATCCTATCGTTTAACGTATTTGAAACGCAATTTAAATATTGCACATGTACGCAATATAAACCTAAACCTAACCCTAACCCTACCTTCCACTTACATACGAGTCTGTCGGTCACCACAAGCATTCATTTTGACTCATAACTCGGTTTGTAAACAAATATATGAAATAACTTTATCCTATCGTTTAACGTATTTGAAACGCAATTTAAACATTGCACATGTACGCAATATAAACCTAAACCTAACCCTAACCCTACCTTCCACTTACATACGAGTCTGTCGGTCACCACAAGCATTCCTTTTGACTCATAACTCGGTTTGTAAACAAATATATGAAATAACTTCATCCTATCGTTTAACGTATTTGAAACGCAATTTAAACATTGCACATGTACGCAATATAAACCTAAACCTAACCCTAACCCTACCTTCCACTTACATACGAGTCTGTCGGTCACCACAAGCATTCATTTTGACTCATAACTCGGTTTGTAAACAAATATATGAAATAACTTCATCCTATCGTTTAACGTATTTGAAACGCAATTTAAACATTGCACATGTACGCAATATAAACCTAAACCTAACCCTAACCCTACCTTCCACTTACATACGAGTCTGTCGGTCACCACAAGCATGCATTTTGACTCATAACTCGGTTTGTAAACAAATATATGAAATAACTTCATCCTATCGTTTAACGTATTTACGAAATGTAATTTGAACATTGCAAAAAAAGAATATTCCAGTTCAAAAAAAATATGTCGGTAACCACAAGCAATAACTTTGACTCATAACTCAGTTTGTAAACAAATATTTGAAATACTTTCCTCCTCTTGTTTTATGGATTTCAAACATATTTTAAATGGATTTTAAACTGAATTAAAAAACAAAATTACAAAAAGAATATTCCAACTAAATACAAGTCTGTCGGTCACCACAAGCAATAATTTTGACTCGTAGCTCAGTTTGCAAAAAAATTAAATAAAAAAATGTACGAAACACTTTGCTTCAATTTTTCAGCGTATTTGAAACATAGCTGAAATGCAATTTAAACATTGTACAAAAAGAATATTCCAATTAAATGCAAGTCTGTCGGTCACCACAAGCATTAACATTGACTCTTAACTCGGTTTGTAAAAAACAAAATGTGGAACACTTTCTATTGCGTTTGAAACAGAGCTGAAATGGAATTTAAACATTGTACAGAAAATAGCATTTTTGAGTCCGTCGGTCACCCCAAGCAATAACTTTGACTCAAAACTCAGTTTCAATACTTTCTTCCTATTGTTTACCATATTTGAAATGTACTTTAAATTTAATATTGTACAAAACATTGTACAAAAGGTTAGTTGCCCGTTGATTTCCATCGCAAGTGCATTTCTGCAAACATGTTTGTGTTGTTTACTTGTATTAGCAAGAAACTATTTTTTTTAAGCGTGAACAGTCAAGGCAAGCCATTGTAATCCTGTATCAATACAGAGTGTATAATTCCTGCTATAATGCACACATGAATGATCCCAGAATGCATTATGTACAGAATGAGCAGTAAATGATGCACTCCGCCTGACTGACTGCCTCTCCCATGGGCGGCCCGACGCGGTGATGCTTATGCTTGGGTGGCGGTAGAGAGTCGACTTATTTAATATTCTATTCAGACTCAGATTGAATTTTGCCCGGTTTTTGTTCCAGTGCAAATTTTGACATTTTCAATATACCGGCTCAATTGAATATGCTGCAGTTTGTCTATTGTTAATGGAGGTGCGAGAGTGAAACTACTGCTGTGAAACTTGGCTAATTAGAATAAAAGTACGTATAAGTCCAAACTTTTGCAGATGAAATGCATAAGATGAATGCAGCATGCTGTGCATATCAATTGAGCATTGTTCGGTGCCATTTAAAGAAAGTCTATTATAAATATGTAATAAGCACTGTCAATCACTAACTCCCAAAGATGACTTGCTCATTGCAAGAAAAATACTTCAGGGTTTTAGGGGAATTCATTCTCGTAAAAAAGCCACTAAGCCAAAGAAGAAATGTTAGATCTCTCAACAACCAAAGTCAACATTCCAATATTAATTGTTAAGCATTTCAATCTCACAGGATAAGGATTTTTTTGCAAATCGGTAGCACTGAAATTCCACAATTAAGCTAATTGTCAACATATTGAGTTGAATTTGACAGATTGTGGTAAAAGCCCTTGAAGTAAGAGGCTACACGCTCTGCCCTCTACAGCCAAGTGAAAGCACACTACACTCTTGTGCCCAGCCATAAATCACAGCTCATCTTTAAAAAAAGAAAACACATTTTGGCACAGACGCGGCGCGGACTGACGGGTGTCATCGGGAGAAGAAATCCCAAGGGACTCACCTTCCGGCAATATTCCACCAAGAAGCAGCAGGGAAATATAGCAGCCACTTGAACGTCTCCAGTGAAGGGAAGCCAGCTCAAGTCCTCTTAGATTCCCACATGGTTAATAACGGTTTCCAGCAGAAAGCGGGCGTCCTCTTTCGCCGACTCGCCCCGCGTCTGTACCGCGTTGAAGACTGGATCTGCTCTCCGCACAAAACAAACACACGCAGGTTTTTTAGCAGTGTAACCCTGAGTCAGGCCTGCCTTTGAAATGCTCTCTAGCCCACAACACAGACGGCTTTCATTATCTGCGGAGTCGCAGCGAGGCCTAGCTTTAAAAGCTACTGATTTCTTTTTTCCTTTAGCCTCCCACACAAAGGAAGGGCAGTTTGTAAATTACTTGCTCGTTTCAGCCCAACAAAAGGTACCTTCATTGAAACTCCCCCCTCCATTTGATTTTGCTCAAATTTGATTACAAGGATTGAAAAAGGAGAAGAAAAAAGAGGAAATAGAAAGAAAAAAAACAGATGGCGTCTGCATTCAGCGCCTTGAATGGCTTTATCTGGGTGCCTTTTTAAACTGTGGCAATCCACAAGCATTTCGGTCGGCTTCAAAAAAGAACTTGACAAAAATGATCGGTTTGCCATTTCTCGTACGGGAAAGCGCAAAGAAAAGCCTTTTCTCCCTCTTCCATCCTTTTCTTCTGCGCTATCGCCCGCCTGGATCAAAATAATGGAGATTAGGTATTTCATTAGAAATTATAGCTGGATATGGAGTAGGCTGTCATATTAATAGCAACCTGCCTGTGGCCCTTCACCATGTGCAATTCATCTAGACAATAGACTGAAGGAGACCATATATTGAACCTCTGATTCAAGCCTGATCAATTTTCCATCATCAAGACGTTTAACAAAGACGCGGCGCACGGCTGGCCTGTCGAGAGCCCCCTCCTTGCCAAAATAGTTCAAACTAAACTAAACACACATTCTCTGCCACAAAAAGAAGCATTCTTTCAGCAGAGAAAGGAAAGCGACGCGGGCTATAATTCCATTTCTATGGCCCAATGGGCATTTCAGCATGCACTTGTTTTCAGCTGTAGATAATTACAGGCTGTGGCAGACGAAAAAAGAAGTGGGAACAAACAGAGCGCTGGGCTGCATTATTCTGCACTTGTGTTCAACAGCTTTCGGCTTGAGCAGACGGTTGCGTGCTCAAACTCGAAGGGCCAGTGGCTACAACACCGCCAAAATGCGAGAAGATATTTGGCAGGTTCTTTTATCTAGAGTGACCAAGATGTGCACTGGGAATCAAACCCATGATCTTGCAGTTGCAAGCATCAAAGAAACAGATCTTTGGTTACTTCAAGGATAGTTTCGTTGCAAATCATCTAAAACGTTTTCTAAAGAGTTTGTTCATCTTTACGTGCAATCAAAGGGAAAACAAATGATAGTTTCCAAGTTAGTTTAACTTGCAGCAAGTTTTGCAGAAACCACCTTGAATGTTGGAATGGTACAATGACGTTTCTATTCATGTGATTTTGGTGGCTATATAGCAGAAATATACATTTGTTACATGATGTTCTGAAGTAAAAACAATAAAAATGAGCGTTATTTTGTAATTCCTCATAACCATGCAATTGGGAAACCAGAGTGTGGCACATAGTAGGTTTGTGGTGGAGCGTGGTAATACCGATTATTAAGGATGAAAATTGTAACAGATTCAGCCGCGATTTCTTTAAGACTGCAAGGGAAGCTCAGCTTCCCCTATAATTGTCAAAAAATGAATGGTCAAATATATGTACTATTATGTTAACATTTTATTGACTAAAAATGCGTTAAACACGTTCATCTCGAACGAAAACAATTTCGTTCAGAATCAGCTACTTAGGTCGGCTGACTCGATTTCCTTCTCATTCATTCCCGTAGCGTACAGTGCATTACTCTGTTGAAGCCCAGCATCCATTGACTTCAATGGGGCTGCTTTAAACAGTTTTTCAGTGCTTAGAAACAAGACGGTCATTGGATAATGCTGCGATTATGTCCACGGACGCTCAGCGTCTCTGGGATGAATGGAGGAGTGGGCTGGCCCGGACTCCGGCGTCTGCGTGATGATTGGAGGGTCTGTCATCTCTTTTAATCCACTTTTATGTCCTAAAACGCTCGTTTTTGGGGTCGACAGCTTATAAAAACGTATTTATTGTTTTTTAGCTTGTTTGCTATACACATTGTCACATATCAGCTTTTAGACATTTTTTTTTTGTTATAAATAAATGCCAAGGAGGCGGCAGCTTCTCGCAATGCAAAGAGACGGTTGGTGTGGGCGTGCGTGGTCTTCAGATTATGATGCGTATCACTCTGTGTCTCCATTTCCAACTCAGTCCCATCGCATTTTGCATGTGTAGTCGAAAGACAAACTGCTGCAACCTTCATCGTATATTTCACACAATTTCACACCACATTCATTGTTTCAGTTTAACATAATTCCCACATTTCCTCCCGTTGAGTTAAATATATATATATATATTAGATCGTTTGTTCATTAATTCATATAGTCTGAACTAGCCAGCTAGCAAACTGCACAGCAGGTGTAGAAAGGAGCTTCTCCTGTTTAAAGCGGCTCAAGTCCTACACCGTAACACAATGGGCCAAGGCCGTTTAAGCAGCCTAGCTCTGGCCATTGAGAGGACACTGGTCAAGTCACTGGAAAAGATGCCTGGTTGGTACGACAGGGTTACAGAGCATTTTCTTGAAAAGGAACGTAGGGCAGAATTTACATATAAATAAATGGACAATTTTTATGATTTAGGCCGAAAATGAGCTTCCCCTCTTTAAAAGATCAGCAGCCGCCACTGAACAGATTACAGTATAAAATTTCCAATCCAGGCTCATTGGATATATGTGCTTGTGGCAAAGTTTCTGCAACATTGATATTGCGTTTCTTATTGTATGTTGAGCAGCAGTGAGATGTCCAGTGAATGACACTAAAATGCCACTTTCCAATTTTAATGTGACTGTGGTGTTTTTTTTTATTACGTTGTTCGGGCAAGTATTGCAGTGTTTTTATGATGATCCTGGCACGTATTGCGGCGGCACAGAATTCAGTGATATCAAAAGTAAAAAGTGATATAAAAATGCATTCACTGATGCAACCTTGCTATTTTATCTTCTTTCAACGGGGGTTTTGAGCGGTTTTGCTGACACCTTTGTGATTCATGCGCAATGCCGTATCTCATGAGCTACCAAGAAAACCCATGCATGTGAAGCTGTATTTGTGACGGTAACGTTCAAAACTATCAAATCTCGCAGCATGTTAACATCGTTTTGAAGTCATAATATTGCGCAAGGAATTGTGTGAAAATTACGCTTTCTTAGACGAAACTCTGGCCCTTTAAATCATACTTTGTATAAAGGAAAATAAATTGTTTGTTTTAATGCCTTTAGGGTTCAACTTGAAACTGAAGTGTTTTGTACCTATAGGTATGTTTTTTGAGTTTCGCAGAAACGTAGGTAGAGGCATGTATTTCCAATGAGCCTGGGTTGGAAATTTCACACCAGTTTAAAGCGGAAACATTACGAATGAAAATTACTTGATAATGACAGTTTCTATATCAGTATTCTAACGAATAGAATAGTCAAGTAATAAATATTCGGCAGTATGCTGTGAGACATTGTGCGATCTTGCAAACATGCCACCTCTCATGTGAGCGATTGTCCTGGTAACAAACTATTTGATATCTGCGAGTGAAAATATCTTGCATCTGAGTTTACAATCAAACTTGCACCTTGCACAGCAAAATTGCTCCATATCACCACCTAGCTTAAAACCAGTGCTAATATCAGTATAACCAGATTGAACACAGTTACTATACTGGGCGAAAATAATTTAATAAAAATAGTTTTAGCCCACAAAACATTGCCGAAATTTCACTAATGCTACTGTGCATTTAATAAAAGTTAACAAAATTACTTTAAAAGTTACACTTTCAGTGTAACTGTAGCTTCATTGTTTTTTTAAGACAATGCAGCTTTTTCCACTTAAAAAAAAACATTTCAATAAAAAAGTTTCAATTACTAGCAGTGTAGTTTAGTTGTTTGTTTGTTTGTTTGTTTGTTATTAAATGCAAATCTGGGTATTTAACGTGCACATTATCTTTTTTTATTTTCATTGTGAATACACAATACTCGCTATTGTGCAATACCGCATAGAACAGTGCATAAATACATGATGCTCCCATTTACTACTAAAGTAGCTTCAGTGTAGCTAGCTATGTTTTTTAACGACTAGTACTGTAGCTAACTACATTTTTTAACAACAACAAACAACAAACAAATTAATCAAATTATGATCAATTTATAACTTGACAAATTTTAAGCAGCCTTTAATTTGACGAATCTATATTCCCCCATTCAGTAGTAATTATTATAGACGGTTTCATTTTGCGCACGCGCCCGGACCGAAGTTAACTTCCGGTCTGTGTTTGTATATCGGGCTGTTAGTGGCGCTGGCTACAAACACAGTTAAAGTGATGAGTAATGAAGTTGGGCTCAGGTTGTTGTGCTGTGGGATGTGTTTCACATACATACATTTATTTGAGGCGACCCACCACAATATCAAAACTTTTCCAAAATGCTTTGTTGAATAAACATGAGCACGTAATGCACGTTTAAAAATCAAAAAGAGGCGCAGGTGTTTTATATCACTGTATTTCTGAAGGAACACTGTCTTTAGAAAATATTTGATGTCATTTTCATTTTATTTTGCATGTTATATGTCTGATAAAGCAGCGTTTGTAAGCTCAGTTCACAGCCGTTACCGGGCGCAAACCTTTAACGTTAACGTTATTTCTCCCGCTTTTAAGCGTCTCCTGCTGGCAGAGAGTGAATTTGCATTTTTAATAAGTCTGTCCAAGTAGTTATCGCTGCATCTCAGTCCGTCTGATTTACGAAACAAACATATTTAGCGTGTTATAAAAAAATTATCCACTCCAGAGGGACTTAACTATTGTTATATATTTTATTTGGATGTCTACTGGAAGTTAAGTTAGGGCCACAAACACGCACATGCGCAGTAACGTTTGTTTATGATGTTTCCGTTGAAACCGTCTATAGCTAGCTACATTTTGTTAGCAGCTAATCATATAGCCAACCATTTTTTTTCCTAAAAAGCATTTTGAGTAGTTATTAGATTATTATCATTATAGTAGAGTAAAACTGGACGAATCTATTTTGCCTCCTAAAGTATCGTCTCCTTCAGTGTAGCTAGCTATTTTTGTTAGCAGCTGGTAGCATAGCTACCTACAAATTATCAAATTGAATCAAATTATCAAAAGTTTGTAACTTGACCAACTATGAGTAGAAGATAACTGGATATATCTCTTTTGCCTTCTAAAGTATCGCCTCCTTCAGTTAAGCTAGCTTACAGCTGGTAGTATATAGCTACTTAATTTTCTAAACAGCCGTTTGACAAATTAATCAAATCGTAAGCAGTTTGTAACTTGACAAGTTATGAGTGCCTATAATGTGTTAATTTCCCCTTAACTAGCATCAATGTAGCTAGCTACTTTTGTTAGCAGCTAATACTGTAGCTAACCACTTTTTCTAAATGACAGCTTGACAAGTAAAAACAAATCTTGAAAAGCTCAACTCGAAATAGCGACAACACTAACAACATGACAGTCTTTGTTACTTGTAATCACTTGAAAACCAAACGTAAATCAGCTAAAACCAAATGTAAATCAACTAAAAGAGAGAAAGAGGGGAACTGTGATCAGTCAGTGGGAGAAACATCCACATGATACTTCATGTTCGAGATATCTGAATGAACGGCTGATTCAATGGGCCACCTGAAAAGACGCTCACTTATAGCAATCGCTGAGCAGAGCAGATGTGGCAAATTTAATTCCTGTAATTACAGACTTTTGCCTTCGTCCCCATTTGCATGAGCTTTTGATAAGCCGAATAGGAAAAGGTCAAATGTTGCTGGCAGGAATTGCAATTTGGATTAATTTCAAATCATACCAGCCACAAACATGTCGTTCTGAGGGACAGCTGTTCTTATATCATTCATGCATGTTGTAGCACATGTATGTAGTGTTTTTACATGCTAGAGAAAGCTCTGATGGAGCGTGTGACTGATGCGAAGAGGGTGGAAAGAGTGAGTCACTTCGAAACTGTCAAGTTAGATAAAGTTCTGTTTTTTTCAGTGGAAGGGAATGATGTCAGTTACAAAAGAATGGACCAATCGGATGTCTCTGGGGCGGGGCAAACATATTTGCATATGATAAGAGGTTTGAATGTTTATTTGCCTTATGTTCAGTTTGGTTATGCTACATCTATTTGTTTTTGGACACAAGAACGCTTCTTTTATAAACTCCCTTAAGGTGTGGACCTATTTACTGCTGTTCGGCAAATCTTCAAAGGCAAAATCCAGTCATTTTAATAGGAAAATTTACGCATAAGGCCGAAGTATTAAATACAACGCTACAATATTGACAAGAGATAAGTCTTTTTTGCCAGCAAAATTTCGCCAATTTAAATTTTTCTTGCTAATTTTGTACTTTTAGATTGCTGTAGTGATGTGCAACACTATTATCCAATTTTTTTTTTTTTAAAGTCCTACTAATTTGATCATAATGTCATTGTGTGAATTACAGGGGAGGCTTAAACCTCCCCAAAGACAAAGACAAAGACAGAATTAAAGTTTGAGAGGTGCTTATTAAACCGTTTTAATTCTACACAAGACATAATAAACTTTTCACCATTGTTTCCCAACATTAGTTGTATAGTTATTCAGCGTACATATTTTTACATGACAGCAAACAGATACTACTGTTGCAAGTAAAGGTAACACCGCAAAAGTACGGTTTCCGTTACGTTTTCAGTATCGGGTGGTATTAAACATATGTAAACAAATATACAAAACATATGTACTGCCATTATTTATCAATTTGTTGTAGGATTACACAAGTAGGCTGTATCACAATTTTGTAAAAAAGAAATACATAAAAAGAAAGAAAATTTGACCAATATCACAAAACTGAATTCTCGGAAATACTGGTAAAACTATATATATATTTTTTTTTTTACAATTTAGGGTCATGAACATGTTTTGACACTCTGAGGTGTTGTGGAATGTGCTTATGTACATGCCAAATGTTTATAATGATTATGAATATGATAGCTTTCACTGTTATGCTGATGATACTCAGCTCTATGTTTATTTACGGCCCGGTGAAACACACCAAATTGAGAAACTAATGGAATACATAGTCGATATAACAAACTGAATGACGAGTAATTTCTTTTGCTAAATTCTGAAAAAATAGAGGTGTCAATTATCAGACCTAAAAACCACACAAGTAATAACCTAGAACACTGTCTAACACTTGATGGCTGCTCTCTCGATTCTTCATCATTAGTCAGGGACCTATGTGTGCTATTTGATAGCAATCTCTCCTTTAACAGCCACATTTACAGCATTTGTAAAACTGCATTTTTTCATCTTAAAAATATATCTAAACTGAGAACATTTGATAATACCTAGAATATAAAAATCAACTGCGGGCGGCAGATCCTTTTTCTATTTAGTGTCCAAACTCTGGAACAATCTACCTAACACTGTTCGGGAGGCAGACACACTCTGTCAGTTTAAATCTATATTAAAGACCCATCTCTTTAACCTGGCGTACACATAATACACTGATACATTTCTAATATTCAAATCCGTAAAAGGATTGTTAGGCTGCATTAATTAGGTCAACCGGAACCGGGAACACTTCCCATAAAACACAATGTACTTGTTACACCGTAAGAAGATTAACATCTACGCTAATATTAGTCTTTTTTCTTTCTTATTTCGAGGTCACTGCAGTCACCAGATCCAGTTCGTATCAGATCAGATGGTGGATCATCACCTAGAGACGACCTCTACAGCTCTGAATGTCAACGGAGACCAGGACAACTAGATGAGCCCCAGAGACAGATCTCCAGTGAAGACCTCGTCACCTAGACAGCCATCGGGAAAAGACCACTGGAACCAGATGAGTCCTCAGCACAAACTGCTGGTTCATCTGGCCGGAGGAGAACTGGCCCCCAGACTGAGCCTGGTTTCTCCCAAGGTTTTTTCTCCATTCTGTCACCGATGGAGTTTTGGTTCCTTGCAACTGTCGCCTCTGGCTTGCTTAGTTGGGGACACTTCATTTCCAGCAATATCGTCAACTTGATTGCACAGATTCTATTTAAACTGAACTGAGCTGGATGATGCCATCACTACATTCGATAATGAAATTCCTTCAACTGACAGGATAAATTACATTTATGCATTTACTAGAGGCTTTTATCATTGTTTTTAATTAAATAAACTAATTTAAAATGTAAAATAAATAAAGAAATGTAATACACTACTTTAAAAAAAAATACACTACTCCTGTTTTTAAAAGTAAATAAAAAATTGTTGTTTTTAAAAATCAGGTCTCATGTTTAGTTTTGTTGTAACATGGGTTACAAGGGTTAAGTTCCTTATATTCATTTTTGGCTAGCTAGCCTCAAAAGTTCATAGAAATGACCTTTATAAAAGAAAAAGAGAGAGAGAGACGGTTCAAGCAAGTCAAAATCTTTGTTCTAGGCACCCACTGATCAACTTTCAGTTTTAGGGAGTTTTGAATGTATGTATGGTTATATGTATGATATGTGAAATTATTGAATCTACTGACACACTTGTCTGATATGAGGATACAAAGTTTGTTTAACACAAAACCATCTCATTAATCAGTTCCAGAATATTAAAATGCATGATTTAGCAGTTCTAAAACTGCATAAATATGTGAATTAAGTGTCACATATTTGAAATCTCAGTCGTTTAGTCTCCAAAGATGAAAAAAGCTGCACTTCGAATATAAAATCAAACTAGGTTATAGTTCCCTTAGATATATTGACACATCCCATCACGTCATTTCTCAGCCATGCAGCTTAATCGTATATGTGATAAAGGGATTACTGAAGCACATTACGCCGCCGAGGAGAAATCTGCCAATTTGATTCGAATACTTCTTGTTTTCTTTTCGCATGCGTGGCACTTATTTCTGTAAGTAAAATTCAGCATAGTGTGAGCCTGACGTGTGTGTGTGAGTTTCTCGTGACCTGGAGAGACTCTCCAAATCTATAATACCCATAAATGCAGACGCTGACGCATATTTGACGACTTCCTCCTCACACTGTCTTCAGATAAATGATCACTTCTAATTAAAAAAACATAATGATCTACACCTCACATCTTAAGGCAATGTTCTGAGGCTTTAACCAAATTTGCAGCAAGTTTACTTTTTTTTTATTCTTCATTGTAGATAAGATTTATTACAACTTTATAAACATTTTCAGGATGCAGGCAATATTTTACAATAACTCACATGTAAACGTGTTTCATACATAGTGTCATACTTGTAAATAATGTGAAAATATAGATAGATGGACGGATGGATGGATGGATGGATGGATGGATGGATAGATAGATAGATATGTGTCTATGTATATGTATATATATATATATAGTTTGTGACCTGTTTATCTCTAGTTTGCATCTTTTTTTTGTTGAAAAAAGCGAAACGTCATTTTTTTAAGATATCACTGCTTAATAATGCAAATAAGCATTCAATTGTGCGATTCCTTCGTTAACTGCATTTGTAACATTTAAGATATTATGTTTGGATCATAAGGCATCAGAACAATGCTTAATATTCAACATACATATTTAAGACACATAAAGAGTTGAGCAACATACAATGCTTTAAACTAAATCAAGTTTAGTCTCATTTACATTCCTTGCAAAGCTGAACTATTACTACATAACAATGTTAAAATATAAGTATCCCTAACTGTGCATCCATTCTGGCCTTTTGAGTCAAAATATAGAAGCAAATATGCTGAAATCTAAACTCAATTTACTCCAAACCGGATCTAAATTCTGTGATTTGAGGGTTAATAAACCCGTCACCAAACTTCCACAAGTAAACACGGACGCGTGCATAAAACAAGCCCTTAAAGACGCTCTCCGAAGCTAAAAGCATTTGCAGGAGAGCTCCCCACAGCAAGAGCATTGAGCAAATGGCATATAAACACCTCACGTCCCCAAAGCCACATTGTCAAGCCCAATTATCAAAGTGTGCATCACAAACAAGCCCAGAACTTTTGATGCGCACTCCATTCAGGCGGCTCCCTGCAGGAATAGCCTTTGATTTTAAAGCAAATAATTATCCAAACAAACAAAAAAGAGATCCCCAAATACCTTGAGATGCCCAAAGGAAGCCTGCGGCCGGAGAGATGGGGGCGATACATTCTCAGCAGCTTCCTCTCTCTGCGGCAGAAAGCAAATGCTTTGAGACTCAGTGGCATATTTAATTAGAAGCAAGCTGTTTGCACTATCAGTGTGAGGATCTACCTCGCCAATCTCTCCTGAGTCAATCTTCCCCATCTCTGATTTTCTTTTATATTTATGCTGGAATATTTAATTGTAGACAAAAGGTTACTCGGGCTGCATTCACTGCACACAGGCAGAATAATCTGCTTTAAAAGGCTTGACATTTCAGGCTTCTGAAAAAATTATATCCCTGCTTTTGTTAATCAATGAAGTAGAACTCTCCCGAACAAAAGAATTAAATTGCTTGGTTGGTTTAATAAAACCAACAGAAATGGCTGCTTCCTCTGGGCTTTTGTGTGGAGATGCGGCGTGTGCACCAGCTACTGTAATTCCATATGATTTGGGGGCCAAACTCTCATTTTTGGCACGCTGTTGGCTTTTGCGATCTTTTGAAGCTCCAGCCGGCGTGCCAGGAGCTTGAAGGGGACACGTTTGTCATTAGACGTGACTTTCGCTGACTGCGGCCCCGTCCACTACAATTTACAATTTCTATACTGTGCTTTGCTGGAGAAAAAGCGCTGTAATTATGCAAATGACGGGGGCAATAATTAGGCCTTCAACCGTTCATTGTGTTGCTGGAGTGAAATCCATCCCGATAGGAACAACCCTTCGCGTTTTGTCTTGTGTTTCCTGAGAGTCTGAAGTCAGCCTGGGCAAACTTGCCAGAGTTATTCATTTCCAGGGACTATTTGAAATTGAATTCTAGTATCGGTGGAAGAAGAGGAAAAAAACGTGGTTTGATAAATCATAATTAAGGTTGAAATTAGAAACCACGACTATGAGATAAAAAGTCAACAGTATGACATTCTAAGCCATAAGTATGGCAAAATGTCCAAATTATGGCAACAGAAACTATTATGGCATAAATCGAAGGCAGGATTGTGAGATTCAAAGTCAAAAGTATGACATACTAAGCCATAATGATGTCAAAAATTCCAAATTATGACAACAAAAACAATTAAGACAAAATCTAAGTTAGAATTTTGAGATGAAAAGGTACAAATTATGAGAAACTAAGTCATATATATGGCATAAAATGCCAAAATTATGTCATGATTGAAATACAAAGGCAAAAAAATTATATTACGACAACAACAACAATTATGACATGGAATTAAGAGATTAAAAAGTCACAATAATGAGATACTAAATCAAAATTATGGCATAAAAGGCAGATATTATGAGTCATAATTATGCGATACAAAGTCAAACTTATGAGATACTAAGTCATAATTATGGCAAAAATCGGAAATTATTACAACAAAAACAATTGTGACATAAATCGAAGACAGACTTATTTATTTATTTAGTAATTTAGTAGACGCTTTTATCCAAAGCGACTTACAAATGAGGACATTATAGAAGCAATCAAAACCAACAAAAGAGCAAAAACATGCAAGTGCTATTACAAGTCCTGGTTAGCCTAACACGTAGGAAGCTTTTTTTTAAAGAAAACGAGTATATAGAATATAGAAAAAATAAACCTAATGTTAGTTTTACAAAAAAGCTAGCAGTTAGAGAATAAATATGCAATTGATAGAGGGTCAAATGTGTGTGTGTTTTTAAATATAAAGAAGACAGATTAAATTAAATTAAATTATAATAGGGAGTGCTAGAGTTAGAGGGTCAAATAAAGATGGAAGAGATGTGTTTTAACCGTTTCTTGAAGATGGGTAAGGCTTCAGCTGCTCGGATTGAGTTGGGAAGGTCATTCCACCAGATGGGAACAGTTAATGAAAAGGTTTGATGGAACTGGCTGGAAGACCTGCCAAGAGAGCATTGCAATAGTCAAGTCTGGACAGAACAAGAGCCTGAACAAGGAGTTGTGTTGCATGTTCTGAGAGAAAGGGCCTGATCTTCTTAATATTATATAATGCAAATCTACAGGACCGGGCAGTTTTAGTAATGTGGTCTGAGAAATTCAGCTTATCATAAATCACAACTCCAAGGTTTCTGGCTGTTTTTGAAGGAGTTATGGTTCATGAGCCTAACTGGAAGGTGAAATTGTGATGAAACGATGGGTTTGCTGAAACCACAAGCAGTTCTGTCTTAGCTAGGTTTAGTTGAAGGTGATGGTCCTTCATCCAGCTAGACATGCTGAATTATCATTTGACATCCAATTATGAGATTGAAAAGTCTAAATTATGAGATACTAAGTCATAATTACGGCAAAAACACTGAAAGTATGACAATAAAACAATTGTGACATAAATCGAAGTTGGAATTGTGAGATTAAATAATCAAAATGATAAATTACTATGTCATAATAGTGACAAAAAAATTTAATTATGACAACAAAATCAATTATGACAAAAATCTAAGTTTTGAGATTAAAAAGTCTACATTATGAGATACTAAGTCATACATATGGCATAAAAGGCCAGAACTATGAGTCATGACTGAGAAACAAAGTCAAAATGCAGACAAATTAAGCCAAAAGTATGGTAAAAAAAAAGGAAATGATGACAACAAAATGAATTAAGACAAAAATCTTAGTCGGCATTTTGAGATGAAAAGTTAAACATTATGAGATACTAAATCATAGATATGGCATAAAATGCAAAAATTATGTCATGATTGAAATACAAAGGTAACAAAATTATATTACGACAACAAAAACAATTATGACATAAATCAAAATGGAATTATTAGATTTAAAAAAATCTAAATTATGAAATACTAAATCAAAATTATGGTATAAACGGTCAAAATTATGAGTCATGATTGAAATACAAAGGTAAAAAAAATATATTACGACAACAAAACAATAAAAACAATTATGACATAAACAAAATTATGAGATACTAAATCAAAATTATAGCATAAAAGGCCGATATTATGAGTCATGATTATGCGATACAATGTCAAACTTATGAGATACTAAGTCATAATTATGGCATAAAAGGTCAAAATTATGACTCATGGTTATGAGACACAAAGTCCAAATGATCAAAGTCCAAGTCATAATTGTGGAAAATACTGAAATTATGACAGCAAAAACGATTATGACATATGTCAATATTATACGTTAAGTCAATTGTGAGGCAAAATTATGACATAACAGGTGAAAATATTAATCATGATTATGAGATAACAAAAAGTGAAATTTGTGACATGCTAAGTCATTATTATGACAAAAAGTCAAAATTACAACCTAAATCAAAATTATGACATACTAAGTCATAAATAAGACATAAAAGTTGAACTTATGAGTCATGATTATGAGATAAAATTGACAATGACAATTATGTCACATTAAGCCATAACTATGAGCGAAATTCAAAATTGTGTAACAATTGGAAAATATGATATACTAAGTCACAATTATGAGATAAAATACTGAAATGATGAGATAGATACTAAGTCATAATAATCAGATTTATGTAGATTTTACATAAAGAAAATGAAGACTATTGTGGTTTGCTAAATCATAATTATTACATAAAGGGACATAATTATGAGATTAAAAGTCAAAATTATGACATGCTAAGTCATAATAATGGAAAAAGTTATATTATGGTCTAAAGTCCTAAACAATTATGACATATAGGCCCGGTTTCACAGACACGGCTTAAACTAAGCCAGGATTAGACCATAGTTAAATTATGATATTTAACTGTTTTTTATAAACATGCATATTTATAAACTGGTGTGAATCTTGAGACAAAACAAAAGCACTGATATATTCGATCAGAATATATCTGAAGATCAGTCAGTGCACGTTTCTTTCGGTTTAAACAGCTAAGTCTAGGACTATAGGCTTAAGCCTTGTCTGTGAAACCAGGGGTTTAAGTCTGAATCATGAGATGATAGTTCAAAAATTATTCTCGTATTTTATCATGGACAACACTGTAATACAGTCATTAATATCTATTTTCCATTTCTAAAATGACTATACTACAATTAAAAAATAAATAAATCAGAGTAAGTTTCAGTAACAAACTTTGCCATGATGTATAAATACTTCACAATTATGTATTCCTTTTCTGAATGATAGAAATAGTGATTTTATGTATTTATTTTGTATATTTATTATGACAACAAGTTTGGATATTTGCATCAGTGTTAATATTGCCTAACTATATGTGCCTCATTTAAGCATAACAATAACGGTAATGGTAATTTAGGTATCACGAAATTCGTGTCACGAAAATATAATATCTATAAATGTGTACATTTGATTTTGGGTGAAAATGATCATTGAAATATGGAACTCGGTCATATTATGGAGCTCTATCCATTAAATATGTTAATATATTTGGTCAGTTTAAATTATTTAACTTGTTCGGGACATGTAGGCTATACAGTCTAGACTAACATTATATTACGTTTTTATGTTATGTACAAATAGGTTTTAGTTTTCAAACTCAGCTTTTCATTAATAAACAGGATCAGATAGTCAGAATTTTACTGTTACTATGGTTACCTCACACTTCTGCACAGCTCTAAAATGTTTACCTTCTATGCAACTTACGATTTACGACGTCCGTCCGGGCGTTGCGACGTGCTGGCTCGTTTTGCGGCAGGTCGCTCTCTGAAGTTCAGAAGTCAGCATAACAGTAACACATGAACCTGACATGTAGCAGTCAGGCATGATCATAGACGATCGCAACACAGGATCTTAGCAGATAAAATGGTAAGTGTCCCCACTTTAACACAGTCTGGCGTGATTTCATTGCGTGCATTAAATCATTTAGAAGCAAATGAGATGTAGCATTAGCACATTGCTAACTGAGAGTGACTTCTAGTGCTGTTACTGACTGGCTTTCTGAGCAAATCATTCGTGTTTGTTGATATTTAACATATAAATACATTTTGTCATACGTTCAAAACCTGTTTATTTATATATCAGCTTCAGAGTATAAAACAATGAAGCTTCAAATGAAACCTGGATATGAGTTAATATTGTGTGCCACTGTAAATTATTTACAAGATATGATTATAATACATGCTGTAGATGAGAAATTGTCTGTATATAAGGGATGTGTTGTGATTGACGTGTCTGATATGTGGTTGCATTAAATAATGCAAATTGCCTCTCAATTAATGCAAATTGCTCAATCAAGGGTTATTGTTTTGTGTGTTTTAGGCTAGTACCATGATGGCCGTGGGCCTTACCCTGGCAGCAGCAGGGTTTGCAGGTATGATTTTCGACAAAATATGAGAAATCTGCACATGATACATTTCCATTTGTTGCTTAATTAAGCATTATTGTTTTCTAATGGTTTCCCTTTTTACAGGTCGCTATGTGATGCATGCTATGAAACCGCAAGTGAAACAAGCTCTGGAAGCATCCAAATCTGCAAGTTATATTTTTCATATTATATAATGCATACGCAATAAACTCATACAACTGTATTTTAACAAACACAAATTATATATGTGTGTGACAGGCTTTTGGTAGCGGATACTACAAAGGTGGTTTTGATCCAAAGATGACCAGGAGAGAAGCTTCCCTTATTTTTGGCATCAGGTAGTCTATGTTTTTGTCAATTGAGAAACATGTATTTTATACACCAATACTGCTAATTTTAAGTTTACATATAGCTTATATTTGCACAAAATAATACATATTTAAATGTATATTCAATACAATTACTGTTATCTGTGTACAGGTGCATCTCAATAAATTAGAATGTGGTGGAAAAGTTCATTTATTTCAGTAGTGTATTAAGTAAATTAAATGTACACAGACTGAAGTAGTTTAAGTCTTAGGTTCAAGCCCTGTTATTCCACTTTAATAATTGTATCTAAAATCGGCTTAATTTGACTTCACTTTTCCACCATGTTAGGTTCCCTCCTGTTACACAACATTTAAAAAATATTACAATGTAGTTTTTTTTTTAACCTATTCCACAATTCATATCTAATATCGGCTTCATTTTACTTTACATTTCCTCCATGTTATGTTCCATCCGTTACACAACAGTGAATATCACAATATAATTGAATTGTACTCAAGAAATATGTAACTGTCAATGAAGAAAGGTAAATGTTTCTTCAACCCTGTTATTCCACTTTTCATGATTTATTTCTAAAAATGCGCTTAAACTTACATTTTCACCCTGTTACACAACAATGTAGAATATCTTACAGAATAGCTGTTTTTAATAAAGGTCATTGATTTATAATCATATGCACAACTGACGAGGTGAACATTTAAGTATGCATCCCTGTTACACCACATTTATGTATTTCTAAAACTTTTTCACTGTTAGGTTCCACCCTGTTACACAACAATGTAGATTATATTGTATTTTTTTAATAACGTAATTTGTAATGTACATCCGACAAACTTGAAATTTGAGTTTTTCCAACCCTGTTACTTCACATTTAATCTTACTTAACGGCTTTTACATTTATTCAAAGTTTAGTTCCAGTATTTCACAACGTTTGAATATATTACAGTGTAATTATTAGTAATGCTCATTCATTTGAAATCAGAGAAAATGTACAGCTAACAAAGTTGAAATTTGAGGTTTTTTTCAACCCTGTTATGTCACGTCTTTTCTAAAATCTGCTTAGGCCATTCACACAAAATGCTATTTTTATTCCCTGTTTATTATAAGAGCACGTTGCAGTTGTTGTCTGCCCTGAACTGTAAAAAACATTGACAGCCAATTAGAATCCACCTGATTTTAAGAGCTTGAGCATTTAAAGCGGCAGATGACATAAATGCAGCACATTCTTATAGTAATGGTATCATGCATTGGTGTGGATGCTAATAGTGATAGTTTTAATGACACCACGGGGTGGTAACTAAGGTGTTTTCAAGTGTTAGTAAATCCAATCCAAATGATAGTATAATAGTACAAAGTTTGATAAATGTGAATTTCACTCTTTCCTTTAGTCCTACCGCTAACAAAAACAAGATCAGAGATGCTCACAGAAAACTGATGATATTGAACCATCCTGACCGAGGTGAGTCTCTGCGTGTCATAAAATGGAAAAGCTACAATCTCTGCAGGATTTGAATTCCTCTGAGCAGTCAGTGTTATGTGTTTCTTCGGCAGGCGGATCTCCATATCTGGCAGCAAAAATCAACGAGGCTAAAGATTTACTTGATGGACAGATGAAGAAATAGATTGCCGTCGAATGTTTGAACGAGCCTTGTGTGATGCACTTGAATTCTTATGTGATCATTAAACACTGTCTTGTCATCTAGATCTGATCTCCTTTTGTATGCAAATTAATCAATTTACACCACCGCTGAATGTGGCCCAAATCAGATTAAGTACCTTTTATGAGTGTGAACAAATCACATTTAATCTGAATTCAGCTCCAATGTGGGCTGTGTTTAAGTTTTTTGTATTATTATTATGAAATGTAAAAGCAATTTCTAAATGCAAACTTTTTCAAATTGAATCCTACACCAATTTTTATTTATTTCAGTGTACGGTTCCCAATCTCTAATGCAGGGTCAGCATTAAAATTAAACATGGTAACATTCCTGAAAATGTATTGTCAAATAATGTTAAGTGACCTCACCTTCACACACAGGAAAGCAGTTTTATTCACAAGCTTTGTTTGGACAGAAAAGACCAAAACAACGGACGCACCAGCTTTGAAAGGCTGACTGGAAGATCAAATGTTTATTTATGAACTACCTGCATACAAAACATATTGCACATCAAACAACCAGAATGATCTTTAAAAAAACCATAAGGACTAACGAACGTAGTTTACAGAACAGAACATCTGGAAATTGATCTTTCCGTAGTCCAAATTTGTAATCTGCGTGCCAAGTTCAGGCAGTTTAGTGTTAAAAACCACTGCATCGTTAATTTTAAATACTGTACATTTTAAAATAAATTAACCGAAAAAAAGGCTCCTTTAGCAAAACAGTCTCGGTTGCCACCATTACAACAACCCAACAGGCAAAGGATGAAACCCAATCAATCGTTCAGGAAGTATTGTACATACAGCATTTAAAATGGACAGTTAGCAGACCAGTTTCCAGACTTAGCATTATTCTAAAGGTCAAGAAATGACTATTCAGTGCAAAATGTCCCCTTTTTCCCATAACCCCTCGTGAAGAAGTGGTTGCATATTAAAACGTAACAAAAAGCAGCTAAAGATGTCTGGGAGTCTTTCCGTATTCAGACAAGTTGTTGCTTGTTTTTTTTTTCTGTTTGTTTGCTCTATAGCCAGCCAACATAATGTTGAAACTACGCTCTGAAGGCACGACATCTGATCAGGAACACAGGTGTGACTTAGGATTATTTTTTTGTCTCAATATTATTTTTTTTCCATTGTAATTATCTGTTCCATAGTGAAGGAACTGAAAAGTGCAATTGAGAATGTGTTAGTCCGTACGTCTATCTTTGGCAAGCTTGTACAAGCACTATTGTAAAATCGTAAAGGTTATGAGTTTGGAGAAAGAAACCGAACTGATTAGGAGACTCCATTGACGACAGCTGGCTTGTCTTTGGGCGTCTTCTCGGCAGAAACTCGTGGCGTTTTGCTCTGATCGTCTGCTTTGGAGGGGCCGTTGCTGATGGCTTCAGCCGGGCTGTGCTCCGATATGAAGTCCACTTGACCCTGCGGATGACCGAAAACAGCTGTGATTACACAGCTCTTCACTTAGCTTTCATCTAAATACAGCATCTTGTCCAATGAGTTTCCATGGCTAGTCCAGTTGCTTTTATTGATTACGAAATAGTTTTATGTATTTATTTCAATTAAATATTTACAGGTTTTCAATGACTGAGGGAAACCGGTCAATATAACTTTAGAGTAGCGATGCACCATTATTAAAAAGAAAGTATTATATTTTAAGCAACATTATAGAAGATAACTGATAAATGAGTGATCTTATGAAACTAAACCTTTTTGTTAAAACTAGAGCTGTTCCAACACCCTTTTTCCCAATACCGATACCTAGGCTCAGGGTATCGGCCTATACCGAGTACTGATCCGATACCTGGGTGTGTATCAGGGTATACAGCTTTACGTACAACTAGCCCTGTATGAATTGATACAATTATTTTATGGTGTGCTTCACTATATATATATATAGAGAGAGAGAGAGAGAAGAGAGAGAGTCTGACGAGTAACCAAAAAAATAGATGTTTGGAAAATGGCACAGCTTTTTAAATATCTAAAAGTACACTCTTAACATCAGTCAGTCAGTCAAGCATTATAAATATATTATGATAATCAAGAATTATTTAATGATAAATCTTTAGTAATTAAAATTAGAGCTTGGTAACCATGTATGAATGCACATTAGTCATTTAAACTGAACTTAGGCGTGGTAGTTATGATTAAATATCATAAATATTGTGCACCCCCGTTCTTTCATTTAAAGCTAATCACAGAGATATATATAGAAAGAAATATGGAGTCACCATGTCCTTTTTGTTCTTCCTCAGATCTCTTGGGTTTCTCTGTCTGCTCTCAGATTCAGCTCGTGATATGTAGTCAGCCACAGTAACTGCAAGAGATGTCAAGGATGTCATTAGCAAAAAAACATTGCATTTATTCTAAAACGAGGGTGAAATAAATTTACCTACATGCATTTACATACACCATGCAAATAAATACCTACTGCATTAAAAGCAATGTTATTTGCAATTGTGTAAAAAAGTTTCAATTCATACGTTCCAGATGAATATCACTTTTAGAGGTTATTTCACTAAAACAACAATAAATGTAACCAATACCTGAAAAGAACAAATAACAATAGCCGGCCCGCTTTTTCATTTTGTAGGGCTGCCCCCTAATAGTCGACTAATTGCTAGTCGACCAAAATTGTATTAGTCACTTAGTCACAGAGGAAAAAAGAAATTCCACATTGGCACGCGCTCCGTGACGGACAGATCATTAACGGCTGGTTTAAGTGGTAATACAGTATATCGGGCAGGACATGAAAATGCTCGCCTGTCATTCATCGACCTCAAATATGGCTTATCATATGAAATATGTAATTATTAGCAACTTTACGTGGCCACTCAATTTAATGTAAACTAGAGAAATGGAGGCGCCGGTGCCCTCACCTACTCTTAAAATACTCCCTCATGTTTGCTCATACAGATAAGAGTAATACATCTTTCAAATTTGTAAAGACTTTACGTTTATTTGTGTGCACTCACAATAACAACAAAGCACAGATGTTTCCCAGATCTTTAGCAAACATCTTATATATTTACTTGTGCTGTCTGGATAGTTGAGATGCAGATACAATTAACTTTTATTACTAGGGATGGGTATCGTTTACATTTTATCAATACCGATACTGCTAATCGATAATATTTGGTGCCGAAAGATATGTGAATTTTTAAAGGAATGGTTCGCCCATAAATGAAAATAGTGTCATCATTTACTCACTCTTAAGTTGTTTTAAACCTGAATGAGTTTTTTTCTTCTGCTAAACATAAGTTATTTTGAAGAATGTGGGAAACCAAACAGTTGCTGATCCCCAGTGACTTCCATATTTGATATGTAAACCTAGGGCTGGGCGATTTGGGCAAAACATTATATCTCAGGGTTTTTTGGCTGATTTGCGGTATTTATCTCAGTATTTTGTATTTGGATTCAACAAATAAAGTGAATGTAACCATGTAGGCATATATTATGTGCAAAAAAGGGGTAATATCACATTACATTCTAACATTGCAATCTTAAAAAACTAAACTAATGCTTTTAAAGCAGAAGTAAAATTTACTAAACTAAAAATGAAAGTAAAAAAAGTAAGAAAAGTAATAGGATGCAGGATGCAGAAGTCAGGTGGTCAGAATGGGCAACAACACCTCATCTCCCCTGACCCTCAACACTGGTGCACCGCAGGGCTGCGTCCTCAGCCTTGCGTCAAATTTGCAGACGACACAATGGTGATAGGCCTGATCACCGACAACGATGAGATGGCCTACAGAGAGGAGGTGAGTACCCTGACTAAATTATATCAGGAGAACCACCTCTCACTCTACATCGACAAGACCAAGGAGCTGGTGGTGGATTACAGGAGACAGAGCAGAGAACACACACCCATCACCATGGACAAGACACCTGTGGAGTGGGTAAAAAGTAGTGGTGGGCATAGATTAATTTTTTTAATCTAGATTAATCTCACTGTAATCTTGGAATTAATCTAGATTAAAATGGCTCATTTGAATTCTGCCGAAGGCATTCAGAATATGTGTGCTACCCAAATAATGACTAAAAGTAAGTCTTTGAGAACGGGTTTCTCAAGCCAGGTGGCGATTAGACCAGGGGCTCATCTCCTGTTTCCAAAATGCATCACAAACTTTAATCTCTTCCCGTCCCAATCCCATGAAAAACTGGGGAAAATCCGTCCCGTTCCACTCCCGGATGAATGACTCCCATTCCCTCCCACTCCCGGGTTTTTTTTTTTTTTTGCCGATAACTGTCAATTACAGTAAAAAATATAGTACAGATCACAGCGTGCCCACCTTATTAGTTGAATAAAACCCAAAATGTCGCTTTTTGTTATTATATTGAACTGAAAGCCATCTTATGCACAGTGTTGCACAGATTCAATTTCATGTAAATCATCCATGCTAACACACACGCCTCTATTTTATTTTTTTAGACATTTCACTCTATAGATATATTTTTCAAAGACGGAGTTTCAAGTTTCTCGCTCAAGTTCACATGAGACCTAAAGCGCATCCTGTTTGCTTAAAAGCGCAACGCTTCGTTGTTATTCTGAGTGCACACAACAAACGTAGAGTCTTTACAGATTCGAAGATGTATTAGGCTACTTTTATCTGTATGACCAAGAATGACGGAGATTTTAAGAGCAAGTGAGCGCACCGGAGCCTGTCCTGCAGCAAACGCTGCCCACACAAACACTTCAATAGCGCACATTTCTCTAGGTTAACATCATATTGAGCGCCATGTAAAGTTGTTACTACATACATCTTTCAGAGGAAAAGCCATATTTGAGGTTGATGAATGATAGGTGAGCGTTTGGATGTCCTGCCCGATTGTATTACCACATAGACCAGCCGTTAACAATCTGTCCATCACGGACTGCCAGCCTCTAGTTCAAGACCTGCTCGCCCCTACAGTGCAATTCGGCTAGGTATACATCCGCTAAAACATCAGGGTGAAAGTCATCATAGCTTGCGAGTATAGACCCAGCTCCCAACCCAACTTTGAGAATAGATTTACGGCGATAATTTTTTATCGCCGATAAGAGTCTCACGTTAACGCAGCACGTTAACGCCGATAACAGCCCACCACTAGTAAAAAGCTTTAAGTTCCTCAGCGTTCACATCACTGAGGATCTCACATGGTCTGCTCACACAGATGCAGTGCTGAAGAAGGCACATCAGCGCCTCTTCTTCCTGAGACGGCTGAGGAAGTTTGGAACAAGACCCAGCATCCTCAGGTCCTTCTACTCCTGCACTGTGGAGAGCATCCTGACCGGCTGTATCACCGACTGGTTTGGAAACAGCACCGCTGGCAACCGCAGGGCTCTGCAAAGGGTCGTGCGAACTGCCCGCCACATTGTTGGAGGTGAGCTTCCCTCCCTCCAGGACAAACTATAGACTAATATATTTTACGATTTTTTTTTATAGCCCTTCATATAAAGCTTGTCACATGTTTAGAACAAAGTGTATTATTCACTTTCTCCGCAGCATTTCAGTCTGTGCCCTCCTCCCTAGATATTTTTTTCAGATGCGCTCGTATCAAACTAGCCTGTTGACTGCGAATAAGTGCAGTGTTTCGTGAGTGTAACTCTACCGCTGAATAAACATTTGATGTGAATGTGTCTCGCAAGTTGCAGTTGGAGCTGTATTGTAAATACAGCGCATTGCTTGAGGACATAGATGTTGTGTTTTGATAGTAAATGTTTCATATTACTGGTGTTGCCTCCTTTGTTCACCATTTCACTACTGCATCTGATGCTGGAGTCGGTCAGTTTAGTAACGTGAGCCCACACTTTTGAACGTTTAACCGCCACCAATTGCACGCAAACACACCTCATATGCACACAGATATCACGCAAACGACATCCACATCATTCAGTGAAAGGAAATGTCAAGCAGCTGCTTCTAATTCGTCATTAACATTGAAATATACGGAGATAAAACAACACAAGTATCGATAACAGTATCATTTGTCCTGAAGCTTACCGGTAGTCCGGTATTGACCCAATTACATACCGGTCCAAAAATTACCGGTTCTCGGTACCCATCCCTATTTATTACTGTCATTCATAATGTCTAAATATAATTTATAATAAATACATATATATATTTATATATATTAGTGCTAAATTAATTTTAACATTAATTTTATCATGTATTTTCTGTCTGATCTGTGGCCCAACCCGTAGTTGGAAAAATGGAGATGTTGTCAACTTAGCAACATTGCAGACGCCTTTAGTGACCTTTTTCCCTTCAGAATAGCGCCCGAACCTTATTTAGTCTCTGAGACCAGCTGGTACTGCCGCCTGAGCACGAGGTCTTGCTTTCACAGTGCGCGCACACACACCTCTAGCTCTCTGCTGCTCAGTTTCTGTTCAGCACGCGGCAGAGAAGAGCAGCGCTTTAATTCAGTTAAACACATGTATCATGTTGCTTGCTTCTCTAATTTTACATGCCAATATAGCCAGCACATCTATGTACATTTTGCCTGTTCAGAAGAAGAGCTGCCCTGTCCTGCAAAAATGTAAACATGTTTGTGTCAGTAAATTGCTCAGTGCAAAGAAAGTAATAGGAACCTGGTATTTCTTTTTCATGAGTCTAATAGACATGAACAAGTTTTTTGAAAAACATCTATGACCTTTGAGACACGTCTACTCTTCATGTTGTTGACTATGGTTTTAATAATAATAAACATACATTTGCATAAAGCATCCATATTTGTCCATGCCCATCATGCGATTAATCACGTTAAATATTTTAATCGATTGACAGCCTAATATATATATATATATATATATATATATATATATATATATATATATAAAAATACATATACATACATATATATATATACACACATATATATACACATGCTGTGTCCTTTCCCAGACATGTGCATAGGAAGTATGTCTAAACTTTAGACTAATACTGCACTATAATATACACAAACAATATCGGCCGATGTACCGATATCACAGTTTTTTCAACTCCCCAAAACCCATATCGGTCGGGCTCTAAAAATAACTATCTTTATTTGCCTTAAGCTGTTGTGATCTGGCATGTTTGACTGATTATGTGGGTTTAGTTTGAAGTCCTGATGTTATTCCAGGTGATCAGTGCCATGCAGTTTAGACTAACACTCGCTTGAACACAAACCCAGTGTTAATTCATACCGGTACCTGGCTGCCTCTCCTCAGGAGGCCGGAAACGGCGTCGGCGGCTGCGATTGCGCCGCTCAGACATTTGATCAGCTAAAGACAAAAAAGAAGGAAAATCTGACCACGCCCACAAGACAGGCCTTTCCATTTTGTGTGGAAAGGTGATATACTTTATTTTTCAGGATTGTTTGATAAATATACATTTTAATGAACAGCATTTATCAAATATATTAATTAAATTTGTTAATGCATTTATTAAATATAAACCATTTTAAATGTCTTCACTCACTTTATCACTTTCATGCATGAATAAAATGAATTTATCTATTTTTTAAATCTTATACAAATGTTTGAGTATTATCATTGTTTCCACAAAAATATTAAGCAGAAAAACAGTATTTAACATTGCTAATAATCAGAATTTTTTCTTGACCAGCAAATCAACATATTAAAATGATTTCTGAAAGATGTGCCACTGAAACTTCTCTTTGTAAACAACATATTTATAAACTAAGAACGTTGCGTTCCCAACTGCAAATTAAAGTGGCTCAAACCAATCACAGAGCAGGTAGCACTAACAGTGAATTGAAACTAAAACAGTCCTGTAACAGCAGACATGTAACGCGTCCGACTACAGACTGTTATACAAATACATCACAACCGTTGGGAGTTTTATGACAGCACTAGCAATCTTAAATTCTCACCGCCATTCATAAAAATTCACCGGGGGTCTAGTAACACGTTTCAGCGCTGAATCTACTCAAGTTTGGCACTTTGAATCATTTGAATGCTTTTAACTGTCCTGCAGACGGCGCCGTGAGCTCATCCAGTGCTCTCAGGATCATTCCATCCATGATGTTTTAGAAAACAATCTTTCAGCAGTTTATTTAGGTAATCGCTATTTCAATCATCATGCAGTAGCCAGCCAGCCAGCCAGCCAACCAAAGACTGAGAGAACTAGGAGAAGCTTCTTCCTCCAGGCCATCAGGCTCCTAAACTCAAACTCAGTCTCATAACATCAACATGACTCAATTTAATAATCACTTAATAATCAGTAAGATATTCATTATTCTCTACCATTCGTATTGCTGCTATGTAAATACTAGGGATGCAACGATTATAGATTTTGTTGGTACGGTTATAGTCTGAGGAATAATCACGGTTTCACAATTATTACGATTATTATGAATGTATTCATTTCACAACATAAAATCACATAAACACACTTTAGATATTAAAAAGTGTTATTTATTGCTGCCTTTTGAAATAACACAGTAACCAATAATACAGCACAAAATAATAATACTAAAGAAAAAAAGGTGACCTCTGCTCAGTAAACACCCATATCAGTATTTCTCTTTTGAATATAATGCATGGAAATAGATCACAAAAGTATTTTAGACCTGAGGTACAGAACTAGGAAAGATGGTGTTTTTAAACTTATGAATAATACTATAACATGTATGATAAATCACAATGTTAATTAAGTATTATTAATATAAGACTAATATTAACTTTATTTATCCCACAGAGAACCCGGTTACTAATGAGGGGAATAATCTAAACTATTATTGTAATCAAAGGTCATCCATACTTATTGATTTTAATCATCTTTATTCATCTGATTATACATATGACCTGAGAAAATCATGTCTATTATTTTGGTTTGAGAGATCAAGATCGAGCTGCCCACACAAACATTCAGGACAGAAACTTGTTGTCAACTCTGTCCAGTGACTTTCATTAATAAAATAGCTTATTCTGGATCACTACATTATGTTAATCAGCAAAGAGGGGGGTAAAATTACTGTTTAAATAACTAAACTCACATTGTTTGTAGTGACGCGCAGATGCAGGTAGGCTAATTCACACAAGCAACGGTCACCTCTCTGTCTCTGTCTCTCTCTCTGCACTATTTCATATCTGTCTGAAGCGGGCAGAATGCTAGAGCTAACGAACTTCACGTCAGGTTGTCCTTGCCTTCACGTCGTGCATTAAAAAAGTTTATTTCACAACGAGAACAGGTTGGCTAGCCGTGCATTATCCCTTATGTTTACTCTTTAACAGCTATTTTTACGGCAATATTTAAATGACGCCCTGGTTATTCTTGGCGTACCCAAAATGGTCCCACAATATCAACTTCAGACATTCTCTGGTGGAAATAAAGGATCGCTGTTTGGTTAATCTGTCTTAGTTAATCTAGCGTGTGTACTTAGCCTCCGTGTCTCTGATAAGCTCGGAATTTTAAGCTGGTGCACCGCCGCTAGTGTAACTTTTTAGTTTTGTGAAAGCTGCAACAATTCCGTTCCGTGCAACAGAAACACTCGGTTTAGCTGAGTCTTAACAATTAATTAACCGTGATGTTTTAAAGCGCGGTTAATAGTAAAACCGGTTAATCGCTGCATCTCTAGTAAATACCCTGTACAACCTGTTCGCACATTCTTCTTGCACATTCCTGCTTATATTATCATTTATTAAGTCTACAGTATACTGCCCTGCACATTATTGTATTGCACATTTTATTCTTACTTTTTACTTCTTTATTTTCATACCTCTATTTATGTATATTCTTTCATATAATTGCACTGTCCATGGTGCGGACCTGACTTACATTTCACTGCTGATTATATTCTGTATAATTGTGTATGTGACGAATACAAATCTTGAAAAATATATTTTTTTATAAAAGTTAAGACTTGTCCACGCCCTCCTAAAGCGGCTCATTTAAACACGTCCCCACATGTCTACATCACTGTGTGGGAAGATTTGCATAACACTACCCAAATACACACACAATGAAAGAGGGCGTGATTTTTATTCTCGCTGTAGTGTTGTTGCTGCCGCCGGCGCCATGTCTTGAAGACGCTGGGTTTCATTGTGAAAGCGAAAGAACTTTGTTTGGGCTTCCAAAAGAAGATACATCTAGAAATCAGTGGTTAAGTTGTATTTACAACACTGTTCCAGAACAGTTCAACCCACATATTAGATTCTGTGCAGCACATTTTACGGAGGACTATGTCCTGAACCTGGCAGAGTAGTCTGCAACGCTGGCTTGCACAAAGGCTGTTTTAATTAAGTGGAGCAATTCCAACTTTGCAAGGACAGTCTGGCGCTTCTGACTCGTGAGTACATTTTCTTATTTAAAGAATTTGCCCCTGACGATTCAAACGCGAGTTTTGAGCCGTGTAGAATAGTGCTTGTTTGCCGTTTCTCCGATCACAAATGCAGACATGGTCATGTTTACGTGGCGCGATGCAACGCGACGTGCAAAAAGAGAGTATAAGTCATTATAATCAGTAATTATGTCTCCAGTGAATGCAACAAATGCCTCGTTTATAGTGGGTTTTAACAAGTTTGAGGTATTCGGCCAATCACAACGCACTGGATAGCTGGCCAATCAGAGCACGCCTCGCTTCTCAGAACAATGAGCTTTGTAAAAAAGAATCTACGTGTTTCAGAAAAGCATAGAAGATCAACAATAATGTACAGTATGTGGAAAATAATGTTTTTTTTTTACCTTAAACCACATAAACATTGCATTACACCAAATAATGTTCTTTTTAGCAACATCATATGACCCCTTTAAAGAATTTCTCAAATAATTTTGGAACATAATATGCATTCGCATAAGTATAATATGCATAAGTTTGTAGAAGATGTAGCTGTAGTTCATGCATCTATTCTGCAAACATATTTAAGTGATTAGTTTAACATTTGTTGACAACTTTAAGGTGTGGTGCACTTGGAATATAACTTTCTTTAATTAGAGGGTTAATAAAGAGAAAGTTACTTGAATTATGTTGTAATTACATTTTCAAGTTGACTAGTTAAAAAACATTAAAACAAAATTGAGAATTGGCCAAACGATCAAAAAATAAAATAAAAAAATATTTAATTCGTTTTGCCATATCGCCCAGCCCTACGATATATTGTTAAATATTGAGTAATCATGAAAAAAAAAAAAAAAACATAATAACATTTTTTGATGAACATTAATTTGTGTTATGATGAGAGGAGAGAATATTTTCCTGCAGAATATTCTACCTCTTCGCTGTTGACACTATTTAAGTAATTGTTCAGTTTGTCTTTTTTTTGTGCTCACCGAGGCCGTTCTCGCTGAGGGAGGCGTTGTCGGACTCGCTCATGCCGTCCATGACTGTGGTGTCTTCATCTGTGCGGCGACGACGGGAGCGTCTGCGTCGGTTGGTGTTCATCTGGGAGTCACTGGCATCTGTGTCTGCCGTCTGATCCGTCTCGGTGTTGTCTAACAGACTGTATGGGTTTCCATCTGGATCTTTCAGGACTGACATGAAAGACAAGAACTTAAGTATTTACTGGGCAATGCAACATGCAAGAACAATTATTAAATTATATCAATTAAATTAAATATAATAAATTAATTAATCTAGAGCAACTAGATTTAAAAACGTTTTCGAAAGTGCTTGCCTGTGTAAAACTAATGTTTTTTTATAATTTCGTAAATTTGATTTAAAAATACAGATGATATCAAATACTAAATATTTTTATATAGTATAGATTTTATTTAACAAAAATGCATAAATATAAAATACTGCTTTGAAACAATAAAATATACTATATACTCATCCAATATACATAGACATATTCAAACATTACCGAGCCCCATACATCACGTGGAAGAAAAAAAAGGTTAACGGCTAAATTAAAAACTCGTTCTCTCAACATATCAATTTCTAGAAACATTTTATATTAACATGTTTCTTCAATTTAGTTAAACTGATGCCACAACATAACTTGTTCCCTCTTTTTAGGTAAATCGTGGCCATGTTGTACTATTTTAGAGCTACAATTTAACTAAAACGAGAGATTATATTTTTAAATCATGGCCATAAGGCCATATTTTTTCTTCTTTTCTTAGGGTCTTATGATTTCTGTGATGCCAAAAATGCAAATGGAAAGTCTTCAATACAACCCTGTAAAATATTTTTTACCTTGAAGAATTTAAGACAGAAATATATTACTATAGTACAGTAAATACATAGTGACTAGTGAAATAGTAGTCTCTAAAATGTAAACAATAATGAATATCACACAATTTAGCATTCATGTTTTAATTTGTATTGAATTGTGAAACAAAATGTAAAGAAATAAAACAATTAAATTTCTCCCCAAAAAAATTATATGGCATTTAAATCAGTAAAATACTAAATAGTTTCAAGAAATGTTTCGATTAGACATGGTCTCTGATTGTTCGAATTTAACAACACGAGTCCAGAAACTTGGGGGGATAACATGGAATTTGGGACAAAAGAAAACAGATTGCATAAAGCCCTAAAATCTGTGCTGGTGAATAAAACATGTTCCCAATAAAGGGCTGAAGGGAGCCAGCATACCTGAGCTAATGGAGTTGGACACCCCTCTTCCTGAGCCGCGGCCTCTTCCCCCGGTTCCTCCGCGGCCCCGGCCTCGGCCCTCTCCCCTCCTGCTGTCCCTTTGCTGTCTCGGGTTGCGCTCGGGCTCCTCTCCTGCCATGGACCAGTCGCTCAGCTCTTCCTTGCGCTCAGAGTCGGTCTCGGAGGCGTACGAGTGCTCGGAGTTAGTGCCTGTGCAGGAAAAAATATTTTATATATGATATCATATACATTAGTGGTGAACCGATATATCAGCCGGTATTTTAATTATCGGCAAAATACTGTTTCTTGATTGGCTCATATATCATAAATGGATGTGTCATAAAATGGAAGAATATTCAGGACAATTTTCAAAAGGAATTACAAGTTTCATATGTGGACGCATAAATTGTGACATTTAAATTGTGTACAAATTTTGCAAAAGAGTTTGCGTCCACGAACATACAGTGAAGTCAATTTGCAACTGTATTTCCCATGTCTTACGAGCTATGAGCCGTCATATTTAAATAGTAATATTAATTACCACATCTGGTTTTTCCACTTTCTCTGCATCATGCATGTAAGGTGCCAAAACTCAAATGGAATCACAATTCCTTTGGCATTTGAATAAGCTGATAACTGTTCTGGGGCAGCTAGTTTTCATCTCCATAAACATATATGCAGCAGTAAAGCTAATACACTGGCTGGAAATCTGTTTATCCTTCAGTTCCCCGTGCTTCCCCATCTTCATAAAGAATGCGGTTCATGGAACTTGCTCAGAGTCAGAGCGCTTTTGAACAGAACATTTACATTTAGTCATTTTGCAGACGCTTTTATCCAAAGCGACTTACAATTGGGGAATACATAAAGCGATTCATCTTAAAGAGGCAAACAGACAGAGGAAGTGCTCGTAATACCAAGTCACAGGCATTGTTCATATAAGTACAAGTACGCAAGGGAAGGAGAGAAATATACAGTTTAGGATTTTTAAGTTTAGGATGAAGTCAGGTAGTGTCGAACAAGATGAGTTTTCAGTTGTTGCTTGAAGATTGACAGGGATCCAGCATTCCGGATACGGGTGCGAAGATCATTCCACCGGCCAGGAACGGTGAACGAGAATGTTCTGGAAAGTGATTTTGAGCCTCTCTGTGATGGTACCACGAGGCGTCGCTCACTAGCAGATCTCAGACTTCTGGAGGGGATGTAGATTTGTAATAGTGAGTGGAAGTAGGCGGGTGCTGAGATTGTGGTTGTTCTATATGCAATCATCAGTGTCTTGAGCTTGATGCGTGGCTGCAACAGGTAGCCAGTGCAAGGAGACAAAGAGAGGTGTAACATGGGCTCTTTTGGGCTCGTTGAAGACGAGTCGTACCGCTGCATTCTGAATATGAATGAATGAATGAATTATACATTTATATAGCGCTTTATTGTGTATTGCTGTACACCCAAAGTGCTTTACAATCATGTGGGGGGGGGGGGGGGAGTCTCTCCTCAACCACCACCAGTGTGCAGCATCCACTTGGATGATGCGACGGCTGCCACAGGACAACGTCGCCAGTGCGCTCACCACACACCAGCTACAGGTGGAGCTACATGTGATTCTTTGAGATTTACCGCCAATCATGGAGCCGGCTTTACTGACGAGATGCGCATGAGAATCGCATGTGATTAATTGCACAGTCCTAATGCACATTCACAGTTCTGTCTATGGTCATTTTTCGTTTCTGTATTTTTTATTACTATTGTTATTCAAAATTAGTCTATTCTCTTCATTATTAGTGTTTTTATTACCTTAATTATATATTGTGTGGACTATGTTCGTTCTTTCTGTACTGGAAGCGCTTATCACCAAGACAAATTCCTTGTGTGTGCAAACACACTTGGCCTTAAAACTCTTTTTGATTCTGATTGCAGTAGTTCATCCTCGAAATGACCAGGGCCTGGACAAGAAGTTGTGCAGCATGCTTTGTTAGAAAGGGCCTGATCTTTCTGATGTTGGGTAGTGCAAACCTGCAAGATTGAAAAGTCTTTGCAATGTACTCTTTGAAGGTCAGCTGGTCATCGAAGATTACACCAAGATTTCTGACTGAGCTTGACAGGGTAATTGTAGACGGACCTAACTGAATCGTGAAGTCGTGCTGTAGAGTTGGAGTGGCAGGGAAGACAAGAAGCTCTTTGCCAGGTTGAGCTGTAGGTGATGTTCTTTCATCCATGCCGAGATGCCTGCCAAGCAGCCTGAGATCCGGCAGCTACCGTTGGATCATCTGGTCGAAATGAGAGATACAGCTGTGTGTCATCAGCATAGAAATGGTAGGAGAAACCATGTGCCTGTATGATGGGACCCAGTGATGTAGTGTATGTGGAGAAGAGGAGGGGTCCAAGAACTGATCCCTGAGGAACCCCAGTGACCAGTTGATGTGCTTTGGATACCTCCCCTCCCCAGGCCACCCTGAAAGACCGACCAGTGAGATAGGATTCAAACCAGTGAAGTGGAGTCCCAGTGATGTCCAGTGATGAGAGGGTGGACAGGAGGATCTGATGATTGACAGTGTCAAAAGCGGCAGACAGATCCAGCAGAATGAGGACTGATGATATGGAATCAGCTTTTGCAATTCGCAGGGTTTCAGTGATTGAGAGTAGCGCAGTCTCAGTTGAATGGCCACTCCTGAAACCTGACTGTTTAGCATCCAGTTTGTTGTTCTGTGAAAGAAACAATGAGACCTGTCTGAAGACAACTCGTTCGAGTGTTTTGGCTATGAATGGAAGAAGAGAGACAGGTCGGTAGTTTTCTATAAGAGAAGTGTTTAATGTAGGTTTTTTTAGCAGTGGGGTAACCCGAGCCTGCTTGAATGCCGTGGGGAAAGTGCTTGTGAGGAGGGATGTGTTGATGGTGTGTGAGCACTGGTAAGAGTGTGGGAGAGATTGCTTGGAGAAGGTACGAGGGGATTGGGTCTAGAGGACATGTTGTAGGATGGCTGGAGAGGAGAAGTTTGGATTCTTCCACCTCAGTGAGGGGACAGAAGGAGAAGATGGGAGTTTGAGCAGTGGATGTGGTTGGTTGGAGGTACTGTGTGTCTGGAGGTGAAAACTGACTACTGATTGTTTTAGTTTTGTCTGTGAAAGAAGTTGCAAAGTCATCAGCTGTTATAGAAGCGTTGGGAGGTGTTGAAGGGGGACAGAGGAGAGAATAAAATGTTCTGAAGAGATTACGCATGTCTGGAGCGCTGTTGATCTTGTTATGAAAATGTGAGGATTTGGCAGTGTGGACTTCAGCAGAGAAAGATGAAAGCAGCGACTGATACCTAATCAGGTCTGACGGATCTTTTGATTTGCGCCATTTTGTCTCTGCCGCTCGGAGACTAGTCCGATGCTCACGAAGAACATCAGATAACCAGGGGTTAGAAGGGGCAGCCTGTGCTGGTCTGGAGGAAAGGGGACAAATTTCGTCTAGACAAGAGGTTAAGGTATAGCATAAAGTGTCAGTAGCTGACAGAGGAGAGAGGGACCGTAGGTTTCAGTCTAAAGGTAACCGGTAGAGGGGTTGGTGGCACCCGGGTAGCAAAATGTAATGTAAATGTTATGAAGAAATGGTCGGAGATATGTAGTGGTTGTACCAGAATGTTATCTGCAGTACAGAAGCTGGAAATTTGCGTGGGCGCGATTTCCATGCATTTGTAGATGCTGTGAACAGGGAAATCTATTTAGAGCACCTTATTGTATTATATAAAATATCAATATTTGGTGCCAGATATCGATTCCCGTATCGCATGGAGAAGAATCGCGATATATCGCCATATCGATTTATTGTCCCACCCCTAATACATACATATGATATCTGATGTGTATATGACATTTTAAACCAGACCCTACCGTAGCCGGACGTGTATCCGGGTCCCCGGCGGCCACGGCCCCTGGCGGTGAAGGAGCGGTTGATATGGGTGTTGGATGTGCTCTCTTCAGTGGTGTAGCCCTTGTCCTTATCGGCGGGTCGGTTTGGGCCAGGCCTGTAGCCCATCCCGATCTGACGCAGCTGCTCGTCAATCTGCAGCCGCTCAAGTCGCAGCTGTTCCACCTCCTGCGCAACACAAACAAGCACTTGAGTTTCTCAAACACATCAGCGGCCTTCCAACACCACGGCTGCCGAGTTTCTGATACTCACGTTTAGGTAAGCAATATGGTATTCCAGTAGGACCTGTACATTGCTGATATTCTCCTTTGTACCAACAAATGTAAATGGCACCATTCCCTAAGAATAAAATGCATTATTGGATGTGTATATATGTATAAATTAATCTGGCTTGCTTTTTGTACTATTTTCAGGTGTCTTACTTCCTGTCGGGGGAGTTTGTTGTCATTGTCGCCTTCAATGCGCACTCTCACCACACCCGATTTGTCCACCATCTCCTGGATAACCTTGCCATTTTTTCCAATAACCTTCCCTACAAAAAGAAAAATGTACAAATGATCTGTTAACATCATAATGCCAGGTAAAGTCAGCAGGACATTAAAAATGTCATCAAACATTTATTTTAATGCTTTTGTGCAAACATTTATAGTCTCTTACAAATGAATCACGTTCCCACATTTTGCGAGTGAACTCCTGTTGCTAATTAAATAAAATTTAGACTATTTAAATTAGAAATTAAATTCAACTTATTTTAGAAATTTTAACTTTAAAATATAATTAAATTAGAATTTTGCTTCGGCAACTAACACAAATAAGTTTGTTGATATATTAAAATTAATAAAATATATAAATAAATAAACAAAAAATTTAATAATAATAATAACAAATAAATAGTTGTCACGTTTTTTATTTTTTATAAAGTTGTCATGTTTTAGTTTTTTTAAATGTCCTGTTGCACTAAAGTGTTGTCACTGTTAAAACAAACAAAAAAAGTCATTAAAATAAAGCTTCAATAAAGCACAATATAAATATCATACCAAAATAATTTATAAAACAAACTGAAATAAGTTATTATATTCAAATACTAAACCCAAAATGAAAATAAATGAAAAGAAAATACTACAGAAGTAATAATAAAAATAGTTTTGCAAAGTTGTATTTTTTTTTCTCCTGTTGCGAAAAATTTCCTGTAGCGCTAAAATGATGTTATTGATAAACAAAACAAAAAAATATATAGAGAAAATAAATATCATAAGAAAAACTTTAATTATAATAATAATAAATGTGAAATTATGCCTTGGTAAATAACTGAAATAGGTTTGTTGAAATATTAAACATTTTTTTACTAAAAAACAAACAAACAAAAGGTAAAACTAAATTAAAAACTGAAACACAAAATAAAGCTAAATCAAAGTAAATAATGCTAAAATAAGCTAAACCTTTTACATTTGACTTTATACAAACTATTTCTAAGTGAAAAAATACATACCAACAAAATTGCGAGGAATCTGCACCGAATCTTCCAGAAACTCCAGATAATTCCTTGCTTTCTGTACGGCCTCAACAGTCTGCAATGTAACATTTGAGAATACACTGTATCCATTACAGAGGAGCTGTGTAATGTAATAAAGTGTGCACAGAAAGCTGACGCACCTCTCCATAAACCCTGAAGGTTCTCGTCTCCTCGTCCAGTTCGATGGCGGTCACTCCCGGCACCTTTCTGGCTTGCTGAATGTTACTGCCGTGGGTTCCGATAGCGAGACCCATGAGGTCCTCTCTCACAGTGAACTCATCCTGAAACGCCGAGGCCAGCTGCTTCGTACTCTACAAACAGAGGTTTTCACATTTCAACCCTGGGTTAATACACTCTGAGCCGCACACATCCCACATTAATAATCAAGAAAACCAGTCGGAGAGAGCGGATTTACCTCCAGATGTTTGGTGGCCTCTCGTTCCGGGACATGAGCAGGAGTTTGGTGCGAATGCTGCGTAAATGCATGTCACTTAGCAGGGAGACGCGCTTGACGGTGGCTTCGTTCATGGACTGTGTTGGGGAACATCATGTTGATCAAGATTTTGTCATGTTTAAACCTACTAACAGAAGTGCCCAGGTTAACTGGGACTCACCAATACAGTCAGTTCACTTTGCTCCGGGATGTAAACAATACGAATGGCTCCGACTGCTTTTTTGAAATCCTTGTGAGCTTGTTCGTTCTCACATCTAACATGGGCAAAGAAGAAATGAGTGCATGGTTTCAACCAAAACTGATGCAAACTATTGAATTATTATAATATTTTTTTTTGCAATAAATAATTAAGCATTTTCATACTCAAATAGCCGATTGTCATTAAGACGTTTTGCTCATACTTGGTGGTGATTCCCATTACTGTAACAGTATTAAAAAAAAAAATTTGTGATTTTAAGTTATATTTTTGGCCTTTTTGTCTTTATTTGGCAAGGACAGTATGGGAGGGGACAGGAAACAATGGGAGAGGATCAGGAAATGACCTCACTGCCCTCAAGGCTGTGGCTCTAACAGCCATTTTTTAATGGAGGCAAGGAAAACATTTCTCAAAATATTATAATAATGCTTCAAAGAGAAAGAAAAATATATCATACTAAATTAAAATATTAATGTAATATTTATATATTTAACTATTTTATAAATAATTACTCGAGTACTCGGCCTTGCTTTTTTTTTTTTACATTGCTACATAATCATAATCTAACATGGAAACATAAACACATGATTAGATGTCATATTTTTATTTTTACCATTCATTTTCATAACAGTCTTCAGATATTTTCATTATCTCCATCAAGGCCATGCCGTTGGGATAACACAGGACTTTTTGTTTAGATATTATATATAATATATATAAACAGTAACATTGCAGGATGCACCTCTTTAAGTAGGATTTAGTTGTGACTGTCTAAATTCTTAGTTATATTAATAACAGTAATATTTGTGCCCAAGCGCCCCATTCTGAGGCCTGTACTCACGCTGCTCTGAGATCATCTGGCACAGGAACGGTGCACTTAAAGAACGTGTTCTTCGTCACAGCTTTATTGCGGTTGACCAGGCGGAGACGCTCGAATGTTACGATCTCGTTGTAGGTTGCGTCACAGGCGGCGTACTCGATAACGTAGAACTGCAGAAAACGAAAGTGAAAGTGAACTTGGAGCTCTTCTGGAGAAACAGAAAGTTTAGGCGCGTCACACTCACGTCTCCTTTCATCATGCACACTTTAGCCAGCCACCAGCCGCAGGGCTCCTGCTCGTTCGCTCGCGAGTAAATCTGAACACAGAAAAACATGCGTTAAGAGCTTCTAGTAGTAGTGGTAGTATATTTTATGTAATGCTATGTCAGCATCTTAGGCTATTTTCAGGGCAAAAACAAATAGTATAACAAAAACAATACAAACCAGCAAACAAAGTTATATTAAACATGATTTTGGACATTAACATGTGATCCTGAACCACAAAACCAGTCTTAAGTAGTATTTGTAGCAATAGCCAACAATACATTGTATGAGTCAATATTATTGATTTTTCTTTTATGCCAAAAATCATTAGAATATTACGTATAGAACATGTTCCATGAAGATATTTTGTAAATGTGGTTCTGTAAATATATTTCAGAACTTGATTTAGTGATTAGTAATATGCATTGCTAAGAACTTCATTTGGACAACTTAAAAGCGATTTTCTCAATATTTAGATTTGTTTGCACCCTCAGATTTTCAAATAGTTGTATCTCAGCCAAATATTGTCTGATCATAAACCATACATCAATGGAAAGATAATTTATTCAGCTTCCAGATTAAGTAGAAATTGTTATTAAAAAATGACTCTTATGATTGATTTTGTGGTCCAGGGTGACGCATGATTAAAAATTATACAACTTTTTCCAGGCAAAATTATACTAAATAATCTTTAAGCGAGCTTTTTAAGAGCTTCGAGCTGTGCAATACTAATAATAAACATATTTCACTTCACCTCTACGTCTTCTCCTTCGGTGATCTCCTTTTTGCTGTCAGCAGGAGGTGGTAACCGCACATCGCTGAAGGGAACTTGTCTTTCAGGTTGCCAGCTGAGAAAATAATTTTCATGTATTGATTACTCATAAAAGCTTGTTTCAAAAGCATTAATGTCATGATTGGAAACTATCAGCTTCTACTCACTTGTTTTCAAACGAAACGGAGAGCGAGTCGTCGTGAACATCTTTGACAAAGCCCTGGAATAATAGAATGTAGTATTAGTTATTCAAATAAATGTCATTGTCAACCGATAAAATGATTTGTTAATTTGTAGTTTTATTAAAAAGTGAATCCACTAATGCTATCATACAAGCTGTGTGAGATCAACTCTATCGTTAACTAAAACTATTACGATGATCGTGAAATCAAATATTAGTCATAAAAGTAATAATACATTTATAAAAGCTTCATCGAGCGTGTGAGAATCCACTAATGCTAAATTTTCTAAATTTACTAATTTACTCTAAATACTCCATGTTCTGTGCAAAACAGCGTTAGCTAAAACTATATCGGAAAAATTGTTAATTGAAATAAAGCTAAAATAAAATGTTATTATTAGACCCAAAACTGAGAAAATTAGGATTCATTTTAGATCAAAATTAACTGAAATTAAGCTTAAATAATATAAAGTATACTGAAAGCCAATTCAAAATATCTATAAAAACAATGATAATATTTAAATAATACTAAAATAACGCTTATACCAAAGTTATGAGATTTAAAAAAAAAAAAAGCACCACAGTATAAATATTAAAAACATTGTCGTCCTGTGGTTTCACAGAGAGGGCTTAGACTAAGCCAGGAGGATTAGGCCATAGTTCAATTAGGACATTTGGGTCATTTGTATGTGTTTTCTTGAGACAAAACAAATGCACTGATATATTTTAAGATCAGTCTGTGCAAGTTTCTTTCAGTTGAAACAGCTCAAAATTATATTTTATTCTAGGACTAGGCTTAAGCCTCATCTGTGAAGCCGGTGGATAATTTAGTATAAAACAGATTAAAAAATTAGGACACTATAATCTTGTCCGTCACTAATTGTTTTCCCATCCGAATGCACACAAGAACAAACATATAGTTTGACAATTATGAGCCAGCTTTTTGTTATGAATCATTCAATAATATTTGTTTCAGTCTATCGAACAGCTGATGAATATGTGAGAGCTTGTTTATATGAAGTGTGGTTATTATATATACACAAAACATCAAAATGTGTTTCAAAAAGGAACTTTTTATTTTTGTTCAGTGTGCTCAATCAAATATTAAATCAATTAGTTATTATATAAAATAAACGGATACTAATACTAGGCAGTCACTGCTGTCTCTGAATGGCAACTGACTCCAAAATGGAAGTTGGCATCTCTTAAACCTCATCTCAAAATAGACCGGCGTTAAAATATCTGACAGCTGCAGATGGAAAGTGAACAGCTGATGTGCATTGAGATGGGGTAATAACTTCAATTAGACTTTCCAACTGGCTCGTGTTTATTAATATACACTACTCTATGTAGAAAGCTATAGATTCATGCATGCGGTATAGAGTAAGTACTACAGACACATAACTTGGGCATATCTTGAGAGAATCAAAATCTTGTCTGAGAATACAAGATGCATATCATTTCTGACCACACCTTAAATTATGAATATGAGCTTCCTGGCGTCTTTTTAGCTCACACATCAATCTCACTTGTTCAACCAAACAGCTTGTTTTAATTATAAGTGGATATTAATATTAAGTATGTTATATGAGCTTCGCTATAATGATGATAATAAAACCAAAGAATATAACCGATACCATGTTTGTAATGAACAAAAACAATGCCCACTTACTGGTGTTTATTTTAGTATTAAAGTATTATTGGTTTTATATAAACATTCAAATGTGTTTATGTTCATATAAATCGTTGAAAATGGCATTTAACCAAACGCCTGACTGAATACTATTCAAATACAACTTAACGTTAGCAGATAAACAAACTGAAAGCAAAAGTCAGTTATTCTGACCTTGAAACTCGTAATGCAAACCACTTTTGTATTTCTAGTCGAGGTTAAATAAACGTTAGCACTGAATGAAGTCATGTTTTCTTATTTGAATACCATCCTCGCGCAGCTGCTAACCAGCTAACGGCTAACAGCCAGACTCGAGCACTATTTATACGCGTCAAAACTACACGATGTAGCTCGTTTTACAATATTATCTTGAAGGTTTTAATCATCCTCGCTGTCTTAAGAGACACATGTGCGTGTATAGTAACAGAGAATGGAGTAAAATCGTGTATTTACCTTATAATAAGCTCCATTGGAGCCACGGACCTCCACCGTCAGTTCCTCCATGTTGAGCGCGAAGAGGATGCTGGGTAAAGTTCTGGAAGTCTACGGGGCTCAGCAGTGAACTCCTTCACATACAGTACTTCAGCAACTGTTGAGATGAACAGTACTTCTTTTTTTACTTTTACTACATTTTTGAATTAATTCAAACTGCCTAAATGGCTCATTTGATTTGTTTCGTGAATCGCAACTCTGAATCAACCTTACGAAAAAAATTAACATGGTTTTACCACAAATAAAACCAAATAACCATACTATAATCAAACCATGGTAACCACAAATTAACCATGGTTTTGCTAGACTAACCATAGTATAACCACGGTATTAGTAGTAAAACTGTGGTTATACGAATGGTTATCAATATGCCAAAAAAACATGGTTACTACAGTAAAACCATGGTTAATTTTCGTAAGGGCAATGTATCAGATTTATGGGCAATCTGAACAAAATATCCTTAAACTTCAGCCTGTGTTTTGGAAATAAATTATTTTTCAATATATTTGTATTTTATTTAAGCAGCTTAAATATTATGGGCGTTGTGAAAGCATTAAGTAATTTTAATTTACCCTAAGATTACGATTCATATCTGTAATATTTTAAATTTAGAATTTTAAGACGTGTTAATCAGTGACTAGAAAATATCTGATAACACTTGTAAAATTAATGAAATCTGAAACCGCTAAATTAACACTCACATTTCTTTAAACATATACTGCTAAGTTTATATGTGGCACATGCATAAAAAGAAAAACAAAGTATAAACAGTATAACAATGAAACAATTGCTAAGACGTTTCCACGGTGTTCTTGTGTTTTAGTTCATTGTTTGGCGATTCCATTGTGTGCTGGGTGGTTGCTAAACGGCTGCTCAAATGTTCTCAATGCTTTAGTTCATTGTTATGTGATTGCATTCATGTCCAGAGATGAGCTGAAGTGTAATACTCATGTTCAGGCATTTGTTCATTACTGCAATGCAAACTTGGAAAACATGCATCGCTCTGGACATTACATTAATGCTGTGTTATTGTGGCAGAGGCATGCCAGCATGTTTCATTCTCTCACTCAATCAGTTGCAGAGATATTGTGGATCTTCTACCATAGACTCCAGCACCTGTCAATCATCCATGTTGCCATGGCTACTGTATAATCACCTGCACTATTATTCATGTCATTCACTTGTTCCTTTGATAATCGGTACATTTAATATCAGTTAATACTATTAGTGAATCATTTTTTGCATGGGCTACTTTACTTTGACAAATGTGAATTTACACTTAATGAATAAATCCTCTATTATTACACATATTACAATAAATATTCACATAAAGACTTATATATTTTTTGTTGTTATTGTTGAGTTTTCTAAATATGACACATTTATAGTACATTTAAATAATGTATTATTATAATATTTACATTTATGTAATTATTTATATTATTTAATTTAATTTATGTATTTTAAATTGTGGCTGGGAAAAAAGCATGCTATATGAAAATGATTAATAAAATGAAATAACGGTCTTAGGTGCTTTCACTACAGATCACAAAACAAGTGCAAGAAGTTGGACAAATGGGGCAGATCTGATACTGGCATCTAGTGGTGAAATACCAATAACTGTATTAATATATTCTCATACACTGATTTCAGCCAATAATATTTGATTTACAAAGAGATACAAAAAAAATGCCTTTTTGATATAATGATATATTAGTTGTATAATAACATATGCTGTGTGCTTGTGTTTATGCTAATGTTTGTTGTATATACTATATATTTACTAGAAATTATATTTGAATAATTATAATACACATTCTAGCATGTTAACATACAATACGTTATTAATAAAAATGACAAAAATTTATTCTGTTCAAACACTTGAATAAGCAAAGTGACATTAAACTAAAATGTATATTTACACAACACTCCTCCACTATAGATTTATATTCATGTTTGATATGAATTAAGCATTTACATGTATTAATATGTCTGGGGGGCCAAATGTAATTCAAATGTTTTTTTTTCTTTCTGGGAATAAATATTTGGGGCAGGGTTTCCCGCAATCACTCTCACCCCACATGTGTAAAATCTGCTGGCGAAATAACCCACAGCACCATATAAGCGTTTATGGCCTGACTGATAGTATAGCCTGTGTTCAGACTTAAACCAGTTTACGAATTCCATTATGCTAAGCCCGAGCACTCTCACCGCTGATGAATGATTATAAAAATACATAATCTCCCGTGGTACCATCATTGCACTACGACAGGGACATTTCATTCATTCTATCCAATTTTCCCTTATTTAAAAAAGAAATGACTGGCCCCCAGTAATCAGATACACAGGCGGGCGGTTTCTGGAGTTAAGCCCAACTTCTATTAGGATTTCATCTTCTCTCATTTTTAGGAAACACGTGTACACACTGAGATACTCCAGGGCTCGTTTGGACAAGCCTCTTCCTTAGTTTCAATGCGTTTATATGATGAAATCCATCTTTAATATTTCAGTCAGAATGCTGACTGTCTCGGATGCTGACCCAAATCATGTGTTAGTTTATCTAATAGTATCAAAAGAAGTACACTTGACGGAAATGCTGACGCTTAGCAAATTGTTACCGTTAGTGAACTCCTAGGTAACATGATCTGAGAATAACCAAGCATTTTAGATCATGTTAATTGCATCTACTACATTATTTTAAAGAATAAAAGTTGTACGTGTTAATGTTACTAATGCACTTTGAACTAACATGAACATTAACAATTTGATTAACTAATGTCAACAAAGGTTAATAAATGCTGTAAAAAGATGTTCAAAATACTCATTGTTAGTTTAGGTTAATTAATGCATTAACAAATGAAACCTATTGTAAACTGTTACCACAAAAATGAGAGAGAGAGAGAGAGAGAGAGAGAGAGAGAGAGAGAGAGAGAGAGAGAGTGAAAGAGAGAGAGAGTGTGTGAAAGAGAGAGAGAGGGAGAGAGAGAGAGAGAGTGTGAAAGAGAAAGAGGGAGAGAGAGAATGTGTGTGAGAGAGAGAGAGAGAGAATGTGTGTGAGAGAGAGAGAGAGAGAGAGAGAATGTGTGAGAGAGAGAGAGTGTGAGAGAGAGAGAGAGACATGCGCCCATACACACACACACTCACACTCACACACACACACACACACACACACAGACACACAGACACACACACACACACACACACACACACAGACACACACGCTACATTTTAAATTTGTGTAATTATATATGCATGTATGTATTGATTTATTTTTATGTTATTTCTTTGGAATATATATATATATATATATAGTTTTTTTTCTATATTTACTGTAAGCTGCTTTGGCAATACATTGTAACAATTGTCAGGCCAATAAAGCACATATTGAATTGAATTGAGAGAGATTTGCAGACACTATATTGCATGATTATTGCAATAAATAAATAATATATATATATATATATATATTATTATAGATTTTTTGACTCACATAAGTAGGACTTAATATGAAATTTCACAATTATTGTGATTGTCTTTGAAATATGGTTATAACGTGTACAGCTGAGCATTTATGATAAAATATTTTGTATAGAATTTCTATCAAAGTTATATCATGCATTTAAATATATTTTGGAATGACGAAGGTGCAACTTAGTACATTTATATTATAACTTTAAACGTAATATAACACTTCATTTGATCACATCATCCAAGTTGATCCTGCTCCACCATTTCTGTCAGGGAGAGTATTGTTTAATGCAAATAAAACTGTCCTGGCATTATTAAATAAACTCAGTTCCTCACATTTCCATCCCGTGACATTCCGGTACGGTGCAGTATAGTAAACAGTAGTGTTTCGAGCTAGACCGCGCGTAACTCTTCTCAAATCTTCCTGAACGAGAAATGATCATTATTTTCTCATAATCAGACTAAACTGAAGAGGCTGAAACGAGCGCGAGCGCATCTATTAGTTCGCGCCCCGCGCATGTCCAATTTCTCTTCAATCTGCAATGCATTTTAGCTATAATTGAAAATTAGCCGTACATCTTTTTTTGGTGGAAGGGTAATTTATCACGGCCCATTGTTCCTCCGTGACACTTTAGCCCTGCCGCTAACAAGGCTCCGGGAGCGAGGGGTTGAGCCGCGGCGAGCGGTTCTTCTGTACGGATGCATTTTCACTACTTTGTTGCTAATTGTGGCCTCCTTTCTATTGAATGGCGAGTCGAGTAAAAGAGCTTGTTGGCTCGATGCAGTGGAGCTCTCCAGCCCTCGGCTATTATCAAAGATACTCTTGATCTTTTCAAAAGCAGGAAATAGATTTTTTCCCTCATGTACAGGGAAAAAAAAGTAATTTGCAATGCATCCATTAGTTCTTCATTAAAGCAGGATTAAATTGCACTGCAAATCACATCTGCCTTTGGATGATTAAAGGGTGGCATTTTATACGCTAAAACTAATTACTAGTCCAACTGAATAAGAGTAAAAAAAAAACAGACATGTTTTTACATTAGATAGTGTGGCTTGTAATTAGATTGAAGCTAATTCCACTATTTCATCTCTTTTAATGAGTTGAGACTGTCCTCATCTTTCCCCCGTTTTTGTCGAGCCGCGCTCCAAATGTATAATTTCGATAATACTAAGAGTTTATAATAATGAAATGTCCAAGTAACCTGTTACAGGTGACTGTTCCGTCCCGTGTTGAATTATCATCACTGGCAGTAAATGAGGGGAAAGGTTTAGAGGTCGTGAAATGATGTTTCCAGCTGGACTACGTGACCGAATGCTGCCACGTGTCTAAAGAGCTCGATTTCTGAGTCCCGTCTTTATGGAGACTCTTTATCATCAGTCTGCAAGTTTGTGTTTAATTATGAAAAGGGCTTGTTACGGTGTTCCAGGTGGTTGCTAGGGCACTGATATAAGTTGATAAGGTGTTGTGGGTGGTTGCTAGGGCATTAGTAGACCATTGTTACGGTTTTCGGGGTAGTTGTTAGGCCTTTGTTATGCTCAAGCATGACTAAGTGGTTACTAAAGTGTTATGTGTGGTTGCTAGGGTGTTGCTAAGGTCTTAAGGTGTTCTGTGTGGTTGCTAGGGTTTTGCTGAGTTGTTATTGTGTTCAGGTTGGTTGCTAGGTCTTTGCTATCCTTTAGTGTTGCTGAGTGGTTGCTAAGGTGTACTCTGTGGTTGCTAGAGTGTTGCTATGTGCTTGTTATGGTGTTGCAGGTGGTTGCTATGGCAGGCACTGATATAAGTTGATAAGGTGTTGTGAGTGGTTAATAGGCCATTAGTAGCAGAGGCGGACAGTAGTGAAGTATTTTGTTTTTTGCTTCAAGTAAATTGAAAAAGTATCTGTAGTTTATCAGAGTGCTTGATTTTTTTGGAAACTTTACTTCAGTACATTCCAAAGCATAATTTCATACTTTTTAATCATACGTCATTGCAGATGGTTGCTAGGGTACTGCTAGAGTGTTATGCATTGCTATGTGGTTGTAAAGGTGTCCTGGTTGGTTGCTAAGGCGGCTGTTAAAGTGTGGTTTCTAGTGTGTAGCTGCTGGAGTGTTGCTAAGTGGTTGTTGTTGTTGTTATTGGGCTATTGCTATGACTTTACTAAAGTGTTTTGGGTTGTTGTTGTTTTTGGTGTTATGGGTGATTACAAATATTGTACTATGTGGTTGATAAAATGTTCTGGGTTGCTAAGATATGCTGGGTATTTTTATGGGATTGCTGTACTCTGGTTGATTGCCATATGACACTGCTATGTTGTTGTTGATCATTTTTGTTATGGTGGTTGCTAGGGCTCTGATATTAGTTAAGTTGTTCTGGATGGTTGCCAGGGTTTGTTGCTTGTTCAGAGTGGTTGGTTGTAAGGCATTCTGGGTGGTTTCTAGCACATGGTTGCAAGGGTTTTCAATTGGTTGCTAGGTGGTGGTTTACTAACCTAGGTCAAAAGAGCCTAACCTCAAGTTTCTGTGATATTATCGTCTTTAGATATGGTTCAGATTGCTCCTTCAATGAATATTATTATGTTGTTGTTGTTTCAATTTCTTTTAAAAGTAACAATGCCTCATGATTTGAGGTCTCTTAAAGGGATAGTTCACCCAAAAATGTGAATTATGTCATCTGGGAGGGTCATAACTTGTGTTCCAACGATGAACAAAAGTCTTAAAGGTTTGGAACGACATGTGGGTGAGTAATTAATGCCAGTAATGAAGTGTTCAGTGAGATAACATATCTCATATATGGGCAATATTGCTTACTAATCCTTAAATCATTCCTTGATCACACAATCTACATTTTTTTAACTGATAAATCTGTTATTTTGTATAAAAATAAAGATATACTAACTCATACAAAATTCAGTGCAGTTGTGATTACTGTGGAAAAGTGTTGACTTGCCCCAAATGTAAAACATGGCATTTTTTTCCAGCAAGGCCCAGACTACCTTCCCTTGCAAAAAAAATATATGCAGTAGCACTAATTTTTAGAGCCGGAATCGGCCCGTTTCTGCTGAAGTGAGATTTTGCGCCAGCGTCCGCAGTCGTTCCAGGAATTCAAACCTCATAAGGTTTCAGCAGAAGCTTATGCTAAGCTTGTTAGTGTTTCTGATGCCACATGTGATAGCGCCACAGAATTACCATAAATCAGCAGAATTAACTATGATCTTCAACGGCATGTTTAAAACTGGCCTACACAAGTTTGCAATATGCTGCACAGAATATTATGATAACAAACCATTCTAAATGCCCATAATCTGCTTATGTCCCAGGTTCATATATATTCTGAATTAGCACTTTTCCCCGTCCCACACATGTTCCCACACAACCACAACAGATGGAAACATGCACATTTGATGCAAAAACAAGTTTTTAGATGGCACAGTTTTAATGTTGACACAGATGCGATAATGCATAATGTAATAGGAATATTTCTGCTGGCCGAGGTTTAAATTTGCACGTCTTTTGGAGGCGGTGTGCGACTAATGATACAAAGGACGTCCTGCATTTCATCAGATGTGAATCCTAATGTCACTTTAACTCAGAGCAAATGAATCTGTGCTGTAATAAGAAGCTTCCAGAATTAGGTTGGGGTGGCAGAAAATTGCAAGCGCCTGGCACTTTTATCTTTTAAATTCACTTGTGCACAAGCCAAAAAAAAAACACATTATTTGGTTACATTCCATCAGTATGAGGAATAACATTGTGAAAATTGTATGCATGCTAATGATAAATAGAAATCCACCTGCTTTACGATAAAATGAGTTTAATTTCCCCATGCCGGGTGCCGACTGGCCTTTCATAAATTACTTATGCACAGCTATTATTAAAATAGGGGGGAAGCAAATTAGAAAGTGTTCCTATCTCTTCACTGGATTTAGCCAAGGCCGGTTCCAGCAACCGAAGTCAGCACTTTTTTCTCCTTCCTGTCTAAGAGAAATTCTGCTCTCTTGAAATTTCCATCCTCGTATCTGAGTATTTCTATAGCGCTGTTGCAGACCCAGAGACTCTGTGTTTGCCAAATTAACCCAAATCGTTTCTAGGGTACGAGTGTAATGCAATTCACAGGCTTTTCTAAACCTGTATATTCAAATGCGTTTGAATACACGGGACAGCACGGTACAAAATGTCATCGCTCAGAAAAGCGTGTTTGGTACTAATCGTGTTGCATCATCGGTTATTGCCACAACAACATGCCTGGAGACGTCGTGCAGGGACGGCACAATATCTGCTTATTTGCATAGTGATGTGTTGCAAGTGCATTTGCTTACTGTAATTTTTTCGGGAGTTTGATTGGATGCTTTTTTAGAAAGTAGTTGCTAAAATGTTTAGTAGTAACTAAAATGTCTGAATGTGCTTTTGACAGTGCCGAGCAAAATAGTGTTTTGCTGATAAGAAGAAAAACATTTGAGCATGAAACTATGCTATAAAAGTCCTGTGAATGTGATTTCTCACATATTTGTTTTCTTCTTGATCTGATTTAAAAAACAAACAAATAAACAGCCAGACTAAAGTGAACCTGAAATTGTTCCAAAGAATGTTCGAAGTAAAATTAATGTAAACAGATTTTTATATAAAGGCCTTTTAACCACACTTTTATTGTTCATTTTTGCTACTTTTCAATTGCCTTATATATATATATATATATATATCAGACTTAAATAAAAACTACTCAATAAAATTTAAAAATACTTTTTTAAAGGAGACTAGTTTTTGTGAAGAGCATGACATAAATACAAGAACGTGATATAAATACAAGATATACAAATAAATATAAATAAAATGTGTTATTATCAAGCTCTATTTATGCAAGAAAATGTGAAAATATAATTGTCTGTACTTTGGATACATGGAATGCTAGCAGTGTTGGGCAGTAACTAGTTTTTGTAACTTAGTTATTGTAATAATATTACATTTTGCAGTAACTAGTAGTGTAACTAATTACTAATACATTTCAGTAATAATATTAGTTAACATCCATAAAACAGCTTAGTTACTCAGTTACTTTTGATGCCTCAAGCTCGCTGATTTAAAATCCAACAATCAAATAATTTCTAATTCCTAGATTTATTTTCATAATTTTCACGACTGCATGTGATGTCCTCAGTGCAGCAGGCAAGCTTAGCTTGGAATATGAAAAAGCTTACATTCGGCAGATAGAAATGCTGCATTGCATTTGTCAGGAAAAGATGATGTGAAGTTGTGGCTTTACTTTACTCTGGCACTACATCCCTCTGATCAGCATGTGCGACATTATATTAATTAAAAATATTTTTGGAAAATTAAACAGTTTCTTACAAACTTATGTGATTTCATAAAATACATAATGCAATATAGTTGTATATGTCTAACAGAGAAATTACAATTAGCTTCAAGCTACACATGACCATTAATGAGATTAATACAACACTTGGATGTCACTATCAATCACGATTGAGTGTCTGTAATAACTTCTGACTGCGGTCCAATGTGGATTTTGGTCAAATGGTGAGAAGATAGTTACAACTTCTGTGGGGCATGAAGAAAAAGTAATATAAGTAATTACTGTTGCCAGAAAGTAATACGTAAAGTAACAATATTACTTCTGAAATTAGTAACTAGTAAGGAGTAATATATTACATTATTTGAGTAACTAGCCCAACACTGAATGCTAGCAACAGCTTTATGAAGGCAAAACGTGCCATTTCATAAAAAAAAATGACCATCGTCATTTCCTCCACATATTAACCAGAATAAGCCTACATCTTTTGAGATGTGGTGAAAACTACAGAATTAGTTCCATGAAAAGATAGTCTAATGTTTACGTTTGGTATTTTATCATTTATCCCAACATTGCCTCACCTCAGACTTACATTAAATGTGGTTTACTCAATTTTACAATCTGAAGAAGTTATTTTGTTGTAGTTATCACAGATACTAACCTTGTATTAAACCTAGAACGTTATGCCTACTGTAAATAGCCCAAACATGTTTTTAAAAAACATTAAAAACATTCATGTCCACATTTGCAGAAAAACTGCTTGGTTTGAAAGCGATTTATGCAAAACATGCTTACATCTTACTTTCACAACGGAAAACGGACCGGGTTTTTTTGCCCGCGAAATGTTGCCTACATTTCGCGATTGTGACCGCATTGCTAGAATATGAGTCACGATCACAGCCATTTTCTTTTTGGAACAAAACTATAAACCCACGAGGGACGGATATGGGCCATTAGATTTGGTTCTCTACAGCTGGAAGAGTTATTCTTTCTTGCTATTTTATCAAATGTATTCCTTTGTCCAAGAAGTTTAAAGGGCCTTTACGTCCTAATTAATCAAAAAACTTAAGGCACTGGTAACTTTATGTTCAGTTTCCTTTCGAACAATGTCATGCTCCAAGAACTCAGTAGACCTGTGCTTCCTTTAGTTTAACCAGAAGATGTCTTTTTCCTGTTTCAGCTTGAATTGAAAGCCTCTTCATAGTCAGCATGTTCCTCAGTCTGATTATCCCTTCAGAGAATAGCTTCATACAACCCAAATTTCTCCTCTGAAAGGTCCCGTCCAGTTTCCATCACTGAGTGGCACAGAGGGATGATGGGTAATTCCCGGAAAGAAAATCTGCCATTTCATCAAACGCAGTCATGTCTGTCCTAAGCCCACAGCCATTATTACGACTCACCCAAGGACTAGTGGACCTTTAGTGCCCACATCTTCTGCCATACAGGTGCTTTTATTCATTATATATTGTGTATAGCCTACTTGAAAAGAAACTGAGTGGCCCTACAAACTTATGTTTGCTTGTACACTTAACCATATTTCAAAGACAACACAATTATACAATTACATACAAAGATATACTACGTAAGTGGGTAAAAACCAAACACCCTAGATAACTGCTAGTGCAGAGTATAGCCTACTTACAAATTGCAGTCCATTACGGATTACAAATTATTACTAATGACAAAAAAATGTCATTAGTAATGTAATCCATTAAACATTTTAGGTAATATAATCAGACTAGATTACTTAAGTTTCGACTTAACTCGTTTACCACGTATTCATATAGGATAATATTGTACCATATTAACAAAACATATATTTACTATTATTTTTTATATTAATATTTTCCTGATAATATTTGCAATACTACTTTCGACTGTAAAAGGAAAATATTAAAGCCAATTATTTCTAAGTTGCAAACAGCATGTTTTCATAATATCTACAATATACAATAGCTACCTGATTTGATTACATTTCACTTCTAGTTATACCCTGTATAATTTATTATGTGACAAATAAAGAAACCTTGACCTTGATATATTTTAAGAAGGGTTCTTACAACATTTTCGGGGGCCCTAAGTAAGCAGTGACTCATGTAAGTCAATCAATGAAATCAAACCTATAGAATTTAACAGTCTTATTTCTTTTTTTGCTTTATTGAAAATTATATGCATGTGTTGCATTTGACCTTAATGGACTGTGCATCGGTTAATGTAACGCTGTATTATTACATTTTTATGAGAGTGCAAAGGGACATCAAAGCCCATCACAGAGGATGCCCAGTGCTACACTGCCCTCTGATGGACTACACACTGAATCTGAAAAAATAATATTTCATATGTACAGTGGCAACATCAAACTAAGAACCAATAAAGAGGCATAAATCAAATTAATATTCATAGTACTTTCTTTAAACTATATCTTAAATAGTTTTAACCCAGTTAGCAATAGTTTGATGTCCTCATCACGTGTCTTAAAATATTAAAAACAATATAGTTTAAACAAAGTTAGCTTTTTCTATTCATTATATACAAGGGATGCATTTTACATTCCTTCAGCTTCAGATGTAAAGAAATATTAGTTTTTCTTTTCAAAACACAAAAATAAACCATTAATATTGTTTAAATTTGTAATCATTTTACAGATTTTGTCCATTTCGATATCACTATTTGGAAAAAAAAAACAAGCATGGATTGGAATAATTCTGATTATTCTTCTATTTGTTAGTTTAATAATATTGTCTTTAGATTTTAATAATAAATTATACTATAGAGCATTAAAATGAACCTTACGTTGACACTAAAAAGTTAACTGTCAAATGCAACTTGATATTCCTCAAACTCTGCATTACATTTCAGTGTGCAAAGTCCTACAGCTGATGATTGGCTTTCTAACCCCGGCTGGAAGACCACTTCACATCCCACAGTAAACTTGTCCCGCAGACAAGAGTAAACACTACATGGTAACACTTTTTTGGCCATTACATTCATTTATTTGAACACTGATATTATACTGTATGCAATTCATAATACAGAGGCATCATTTCAATCACATTTTGGCCACTGCTCAGCTTTGTAGCAGTTTTTAAAAGGCAGACTAGTGTTACTCCGGACAGCCCTAAAGAGCAACTATTTTATTTTTTCTGCTTTTTATCCTTCTCAAAATCAGCGATTTGACTGAAAATGCCCAACAAATTGGAAGGGATATCTTTTTTCAGGGACCCATCAGAAGACTTCCTCCCATTATCTTGATAGCTAATATTTCTCTCTCCTCTATCCATCTTCTCATTCCCGCCTCGTTCTGATTCACTACGTTTTCTGCCTAGCGCAGGAAATTCCTTAGAGTAGCGATCAGATTTTTGGGAATATTCGGACTGGGTTGAGGAGGACGAATCTCTCCTGATTCTGGCACATTCGGCGGTGCTATGAGTCATGAGTCGATCTCGAACCTCCCCGTTCGCATCGGCGCGTCCCAGTCTAGACGCTTCAGACTGGTCTCCGTGTTTGAGGTTCTCCAGACTTCTGTCAATAGCATCATCTAACCTACCTCTGCCATCTTCACATTGTTTTTTTCTCCAAGATTGTTCTCCTTCACTGATGAGTTTGCTTATGGATTGTTTCTGGTCGATGTAGGAAGCGGAGGTGTTGGCAGGAGCGGGAAACCACTCTTTGTCGTCTTCTGCCATTTTATCGCTACAAGATGACACTCTCCGCTTGTGTTTCTTACTGCCGTGAGACGAGCGGCGACGTTTGTGTTTCCGTTTCTTCGACTTTTTACGACTCGTTGAAGAGTCGTCGTCGCTTGAAGTTGAGGACGTATCGGAGGATGTAGAGGAAGAGGTCGACCGCTTCCTTTTCTTCATTCTACATGGAAGCAAACATCACGCTGAAACTTGCAGGACAATGAGAGCGCCCATCAGAAAACGGGGCGTCAGCAATGATTAAAACCATTAAATAGAAGAGCTCTTACCTTTTTTAGATGGAAGAAATACTCAAAAGATTTCAATGGTTATATACACAATGCAAAGTTTTGGCAGCGACAACCCATTTTTAAATCAGGGCTAGGCAATATAGTTTAACTCTTTCTCTGCCATTGAAAGAATTGTCCGGCTTTCCTCGTTTTCACAACTATATGGTAGGAGGCGCTATAACATCTTCTGAAAGAGTACTGAATCTCTGGATAAAGACACGGTGAAGCAGCAGCAGAAATAAGTGATTGTGCAGATGCATATGAAAACAATGCGAACAAACATTAAAGGGGTCATATGACGATGCTAAAAATTAAATAATTGTGTATTTGGTGTAATGCAATGCGTTTACGAGGTTTAAGATGAAAACACACTATTTTCCTCATACCGTACATTATTGTTGCTCCTCTCTGCCCCGTCTTTCTGAAACGTGTCTATTTTCACAAAGCTCATCTTTCTGAAAAGCACGGTGTGCTCTGATTGGCCCAGCTATCCACTGCATTGTGATTGGCTGAACACCTCAAGCATGTGACGGAAATGTTACGCCCCTTACCATATTTGGAAACACACAGTGTCTCCACGACATGACTGCAGCGGCAACAATACTACAGCGAGAATAAAACTTACGCCTTCTTTCTGTGGAAACATTTTGCCGGTGTTATGCAAATCTCCACACAGTGATGTAGACATGTGGGGGCGTGTTTAAATAAGGCGTTTTAGGAAAGCGTGGACAAGTCTTAACTTTTAGAAAGAATATCTCTTTGGATTTGAGACTTTAATCTTTGCAACTTTACAGATCTTATCTATGCATCAACAGCTTGTAACACTCCAAAGACAAAGCAAAACTTGAAATCTCATCATACGACCCCTTTAAACAGCAAATAAATCAAAACTGCCTAACGTTGCAAATGAAATGTTAATCCAGGAAGTGGTTTAGGACCGTGAAGCTTTACGCCTGATTCACACCCGTTTGCGGTGCAAATTTTTTCCCGCACCCATATCAACGGATCAGACCGTTCACACAGCACGCAGTGCGTCGGCAGCAGTGCAGCTATCGTTTCAACACATTTTTACTGGAAATGCAGTAATACAATAAATAGATTTAAGTCTACTGTGTTTCACAGGCTTTTTAGCTAGGTTTAAAACAAAGTAAAAGTGCACTTTTAGATAAACAAGGCAACATATGCACTTGTCTTGTGGAGGTAGAAAAAGAAAGTTAAACCCACGGGACTGTTTGTAATTAAGATTTAAATGTAAAAGACAAAGGACTGTTTCTGTCAGTGCAAAGTCTTAATTTAAAATATTTGTGAAAAGTATATACTGTGTTTAAATGTTTGCACTTGCTTGAGCAACTTCATATACAAATCTAGAAGCCAAATGCATTTAATACGTTGTTTATATTAATTGATTAATTATTAATTAATTGTTTAAACATGAATATGTCTATGATAGATTGTGTAACTGTACTGTGATAAAAGAGGATCACAATGCTGAAAAGCACATTCAGTATAGGCTAACAACTTTTGGATTTGAAATCCAAATAATGGATAAACGTTGTGTTTGTGTTTAACAGCCGTGGATCAGGAGCGGACTGCAAACGCGTCCTGTGTGAAAGCACAATGAGTCCGTGCTGCTTTTGCACAGCATAGTAATGCACACAGACTGCATACACACTGCAGACGGAGAAAGTGTGAAACAGGCGTTAGGGTGTTGATGGAAGCGACCTACTTCATCTGTTTTGATTAATGTGCTGAATCCGATCTGGAGGAACTCTAACAAAAACCTGATTTTTATCAAACTCAGTGTTTATAAAAATAAATAATTCAAACAGGTATGAAACAACTTAAGTTGTTAACTTAAGTGACCACATTTTAATTTTTGGGTGAACGGTCCCAAAAAGCACTTTTTTAATCTTATCGTAAATGTGTGTTGGCTGTGTTCACAACCACCCTTTATTGATAAAAAAATCCACCTACTCATTTTCTTTTAAATCCCCATAAATCATAAGCAGTGTCTCAGAACAAGCCGTTTGCAGAATCTGTACAATGTGATGTCACATTTTACAAGCCCCGCCCCCAACTGTTGTACTAGCAGAGACCCCGCCCTGAGTGAGCCACATACAATCCCCCGTGTTTATCTTATCGCAGGAGCATTCAAATAAGAAAAACATTGTTATTAGAGCTACAGAAATGATTCAAAAGCAGTGAGTGACTTTCTGCTTTTATTTAATATTTTGGCTCATATTAACAGCGTAGACGGTGGTATTGGTACTGCATTACAATAAGGTCACTTAAGAGCTAATATAAACATGCGATTTCCTTCCCAGCTGTTTACTTTCGCAGACGACTGACTGTGTTTATAACTTGTGTGTTTTTAATATAAACTTATGTATTTGACAGTTTAAGCGCAATAAGACACGAAAGAGAGCTTAGGTTAGTGTTCAGCATGACAGCCGCTTTCTGTGCGATTGCTTCGGATATGTGCGCTCAGAAAAACGTATATCAGAAGTATAAACTGATATTGCTTTAAAACGCATGATTTCAGTGCAATCGACATGATAATCAAAACCAAACAATTTTATTTAGCAGACTATCAGAGACACCAGCCGTAAAGGCACGGTCCTATTCTGGAAAAAGGGCAGCTCATTTGCATTTAGAGAGATATGCAAGAAAACAGCGTGTTGCCGCTTTCTCTCAGAATACGCATTTTCAAAATTATATAATAAATGATCTGTGGGTTATTTTGAGCTGAAACTTCACAGACACGCTCTGGGACACCTGAGACATCTTGTAAAAAGGGGCATAAGAGGTGCCCTTTAACTTTATATCACCAGAATAATCATGGTGAGTATATTGTGAATATTCAGTATATTGCCCAGCCCTAATTTAAATGTTGGACTGAATTACCTAAATTACCTAAAATAGGAGGCATTCCTTGAATTTCAACAACTGACATTTCTATGCATTACATAAATAACTACAGTGTCATGCGAAAGTATTCATGCCCTTTCGTTTTTTTTATGTTGCTGCCTTATGCTAAACTGCTTTAAATGACTTTCCACACATGTATCTATACTCCATGCACCACAATGGTAAAGCAAAAAAAAGTTTTTAACATCACAAATTTATAAAAATACAAAATGTAAATGTTTCCATTGCATAAGTATTCATACTCATATCTGGAACAATTGAAATTTAGCTCAGGAGCATTCATATTGCTTGTAGGTTTTACTAGACTTTGAGTGAAGGTAACAAATTTAATCGAATGGGTATGATTTGGAAAGGCACACACGTCTTAATAAAAAGGTCTAATAGCTGATAATGCATATTAGAGCAAAAACAAAGCCCCGATGTCAAAATAACTGTAGAGATCAGAAACAGGTTTGTCTCAAGCCACACATCTGGGGAAGAGTTCAGAAAAAAATCTGCTGCATTGAAGGGTCACAGAATCATGTAGTCTGAGTTACCCTTAATGGAAGAAGTTTCAAACAAGCAGGATTCTTCCTAGAGCTGGCCTCCTGGCCAAACTGAGCAACTGATGGAGAAGGGCTTTGGTTAGTGTGGTGACTAAGAAGCTGATGGTCAATCTAGTTGAGCTCCATGATCATAAATGCAGATGGGAGAAACCTACAGAAACACAAACATCACTGCAACACTCCACCGATCTGGGCTTTATGGCGGTTTGGCAAGACTCAATCCTCTCCTCAGTAAAGACACATGAAAACAAAAACTTTTGTTGCACATTTGCAAAAAAATCACCCAAAGGACCCTCAGACTCTGAGAAACAAGATTCTCTGGTCTGACAAACCTCAATTCCAAGCATCTTGTTTGAAGGTAACCAGGCACTGCTCATCACATGCAGAGTACCATCCCAAAAGTAAAGAGCGCTGGTTGCAGCCGTTTTTCAGCGGCAGCGACTGCGGGACTTGTCATAGTAGAAGAAAAGCTCAATGCACCAAAATACTGAGATAGCTTAATGAAAACCCAGTCTAGAGCATTCAGAACCTCAGACTAGGCAGAAGATTTACCTTTCAACAGGACAATGAACCTAAACACACAGCAAGAGTGGCTTATAGACAACTCTGTGAATGTCCTTGAGTGGCCCAGCCACAGCCTGAGCTTGAACCCAATCAAGTATTTCTGGAGAAACCTGAAAATGTGTGTCTGCACCCATCCAACCTGACAGAGCTTGAGAGGTGAAGAGGTGAGAGGAATGGCGGATAATTGCCAAATGCTGATGAGCAAAGCTTGTCGCATCAAACAAAAAAGACTTGAGGCTGTAAAGGTGCTTCAGATAAATAAGGGTTAAGGCTATGAATACTTCTGCAATGTACTTATTTCAGTTTTTTTACTTGTAATTAATTTACAAAGTTGTGACAATTCAGTTTTTGCTTTGTCAATATGGTGTATGGAGTTACAAAAAAACTAATTTAAAGCAGTTAACAAGGCAGCAGCATAAAACGTGAAGAATATGAAGGGGTATGAATACTTACGCAAGGCTCTGTATATAGATTTAATGTATATTCAGTTAAGGCCTGTTCACACCAAGAATGATAACTACAACATCCTGTTTATCATAAACAAACTGCTAAGTCAAGTCACATGTCGTTTTAAATGCTCAAGCTCTTTAAAATAAATGGATTCTGATTGGCTCTCAAATCATTTATCAGCTGAAAAAAAGTGATTTCAAAAATATAATTCCTTTATACTTATAATCCTTGGTGTGTACAGGCTTGAACTACCTGATTTCTGTAAATAAATGGACTGTGTGTACAGAACAACTGTATTTAGATGCAGTGTGTATGTGAGAAATATATGCTTAGTAAATGAACATGGTGGCGGTCTTAGTGTTTTCCTGCTCTTTGGCAGCTTCCTGCTCTTTCAATTTAAGCGATTTCTTTAAAGCAGTTCATTGACAGGGTAAAATTGGAACAAATTTCAGGAAATGAATCAAGCATGCATGCGTGCAGGCATCCAGCACAAAAATTTCGCCCAAGTGCCGTTATCACACCCCAGGCGTCAGGATGTTAAGCAAAGACAAGATGCGAAAACATTTTATATTTAGCAATGATCGTGAGATGCAGTTACCGTCGTACCAGGAACAGAATACAAACCAAAGGTGGTGGGGTTTTATTTCCAAATGGGGCATGTGTGTCAACCCAGTGCAATCAGGGTTAAAGGTTCCATCAGTCAGGTTTCACGGGTCCAAGATCAGATAGACACAAAAATGACAAAAATACTTCATCAATACTCCAATATTCGACAGTTAAAATGAACTTCTTGATAATGAAAAAATACAGTGTATTAGTGTACCCTCAGGCCCTCTAAGATATAGAGGAGTTTGTTTCTTCATCAGATTTGGAGAAATGTAGTATTACATCACTTGCTCACCAGTGGATGCTCTGTAGTGAATGGGTGCCGTCAGAATGAGAGACCAAGCAGCTGATAAAAACATCACAATAATCCACACCACTCCAGTCCATCAGTTAACATCTTGTAAAGAGATCTATGCTTGATCCGTGCATTTTTCTTTCCCGATTCAGATTAAATTACTTGATGTTATTATGGATTATTTGGCCTTAATGATGGATATGTTTCTTACTAACACATAGCGTTTGGCTTGATTGAATTGATGGAGTGGTGTGGATTATTGTTATGATTTTATTAACAGTCTGGACTCTCATTCTGACGGCACCTATTGAAAATCCATTGGTGAGTAAGTGACGTAATGCTAAATTTCTACAAAGCTGATGAAGAAACAAACTCATCCACATCTCGAATAGCCCGAGGGCGAGTAAACCATCAGCAAAGTTTTATTTTGGGGTGAACTATTCCTTTAACTCAAGACCGTATCTGTGTACCTGTAACACTGAACGCTAATATTCTGAGAGCATTTGCAGTGGGACCATGTAGTCATGAGAGGCAGGTTTATCCAGCTCACCTGGATATGTATCTGAAGTTTCTCCAGAGCTTCTGCTGCCTCTTTAAACGTGCTATCTAATACGATGGCTCTTTTGTAGAGACCCTCAGCAGTCACCAACTTTTCTTCCTCTTCGAGTCTAAGCAAAAAAAAAAGGGAAGAATTTAGAAAAACTCTTTTGGAAGAGTTTAAGGCATAACGAAACTATTAGAAAACTCAGTGCTCAAAGAAGTTTACAACAGCTTATACACCTCCACACAACAACTGAACTCAATATTAATGCAGCGAGTCTTATCTACAATGTGTACAGTGTCCTATCTACAATGTCTATATTGATATTTGACAAATTGGACCTTTGTGATGTGTGCTAAAGTGTTCTTGAAAAATGATTCGATATTGCTGTTGTTAGGGCATTGCTACATGGCTGGTATGGTGTTTTGGTAGCTGCTCAAGCATTACGATTGGTTATTTCTAGGGCGTTTCGGGTGATCGCATTACGATTGGTTATTTCTAGGGCGTTCCGGGTGATTGCACAAGTCTTGCACTTAAATAGCAAGGTTTAATTATAACAAACTGAATGAGTGAGCATGTCTGGTTTTTCTAGATATAAACTGTAAGAAACAAAACAAAATAATGTGTATGTAAATGCCAGGTGACAGGCATTAATTCCTACAGGTGATTCAGAGGGAGCTGCCTCTTTAAATTCTTTCTTCTGACATCATGATGAACATAAATAAGGTCCTTTATGGTGTCTCGTGTTATGAGGACTATAAATTGACAGTGCTGACAGACATAGTAGTGTGTCTTAAAGGGACAGTTTACCCAAAAATGGAAATCTGCTGTTAATTTACTCACCCTCAGGCCATCCAAGATGTAGGTGACTTTTTTCTCTTTATTGGAAGAGGAAAGAATGTGTTTCTGAAACTGTGGTCCTTTGTGATTCATATAATGTAAGTTAGTGGCTACATGTTTTTGAGAAGTAACAACGTATATCAGGGAACACAAAATTAATACCAGGACTCCTCACGATATATTGAGGTCATATGAAGTGAAACAACCGGTCTGTGCAATAAAGTGAACATTATTTAAAACATTATTACCTGTAATCCAGAGCCTTAGTCAAATGGGGAAATCTCATTCTTTGACTAGTTTGTTTTCATAACCACACAATGGCGTAACTCAACGACATTTTCGACAAGCAAACTTGAGATTTTCAAATATAAAAATTATATTTATTGCAATTGTTCAACGTAAGAATGTTGTGTGCACAAATTAATATTAAACTCATATTAAGTGATTTTCATCTAGGTGCCAAAGCTTTAAAAAACGTCAGATGGTGCTACCATGATTTATCTTAAAATTAATTAATTTCCTTAACATGCATAACATTTTTTATAAGCTCTCTTATGAGACTCTCTCTATGACTAGTTTGTCATGCATTTCTTAATTTCAACACATTTACGGATAAATCCTAGTATTTTAAATTTGTGATTAATCATTAACATGATTACATTTCTTAATCGATTGACAGCACTGAATAAACTCGTCTTCCTCTCACCATTGCACATAAACAATAGTTTGGTGACCTGGTTCAACCAGTTCACAAAAAAAAATCAATTCAAAAGAATGATTAATTCATAAACCAGACATAACTCCAAACCGTTTTGCCTGAGGCTCTTGATTACAGGTAATAACGTTGTAAATAATGCTCAGTGTCTTGCACAGACCTATCGTTTCGCTTCATAAGACCTCAATATATCGTGAGGAGTATCGTGTTTTTTTATGATCAAAAACGGGCAGCCACTAACTTGAATATCACGAATAATCAAAGACCACGGTTCCGCTCAAAATCTTCTTTACTGCCCTACTGAAGAAAAAGTCACCTACATCTTGGAGTAAATAACCAGAACATTTAAATATACTTTAAGTATATTTAAAAAGGCAGGTCACACAAAAAAGGAGGTCACAATATTGGATCTGATCAATAAGCCTAGCAATGTAGCTTAAATCATGGTAAAAATAACTAATTCAACTTCAAGGCCTTTTGTGTGCACTTTTTTCTGTTTTTTTTTTTACACACGTAAGTATTAAACTAATCTCCAATGAAGAAATAGAAGAAGCAACACTATTTCTCGATGACATACTGTCTTCCTCTTTCCACTAGTGTCTGGCAGAGGTATTTTTTGGCGTTCCTGTGCGTGGGACAGTTCTCCAAGGCCAGTTTAAAGTCATCAATAGCTTTCATTAAGCTTCCTTTGTTTGCATATCTACAATGAAATAAAACAAAAACTCAGTAATTATGTAACAAAGTAGAACAAGCAAGTATTAGTCTTCACATGGTTTTATCGTGACTTACAGAGCTCCGCGTGCTACAAGGGCTTCCACGTTGTTTGTGTCGATCTCTAAGGCCTTGTTGTACTCATTCATTGCTTCTACATGACGACCTGATTTGAAATGGCCAACGCCAACTTTAACACTGTAATAATAAGAAGAAATGACATGGTCGCAACTAGCTTATTAGTGTTGGGGTAAGGCATTGCAAGTAATGTACATTACGTAATCAGATTACTTTTAAGTAACTAGTAAAGTAATGCTGGCTTTTCTTCGGGCCGCAGAAGCATGGTAATGGGTTTGCACTTCACTCCTTATTTGTTTGATTCAAATATACAGAGTAATGAAACGCACTTATCCAAAACCAAGCAATACAATTGGTTATTTATGGAGTAATGCAATATTGTTGTGCATTGCTTTTAAAAACAACTTTCTCCATCACTGTAGCTAATAATAGCACTAGTTTATGATAGTTTGTATTTTAGTGTTATTTAGCAGAATATGTATTAAACAAATTAGAGCGTCCACAGAAAGGGAACAACCTTTAAAAAATTTGCATAAACGTACACCTTTTACTCGTGTTTGTTTCAGTTTTAACGTGTGCTGTCAAAGATTAATCGCGATTAATCAAATCCAAATAAAAGTTATTTACATATTATATGTGACCCTGGAGCACAAAACCTTAAGTCTTAAGTCGCTGGAGTATATTTGTAGCAATAGCCAAAAATACATAGTATGGGTCAAAATGATCAACTTTTCTTTTATGCCAAAAATCATTAGGACATTAAGAAAAGATTATGTTCCATGAAGATATTTAGTAAATTTCTTACCGTAAATATATCAAAACATAATATTTGATTATTAATATTCATTGCTAAGAGCTTCATTTGGACAACTTTAAAGGTGATTTTCTCAATATTTTGATTTTTTTGCCCCCTCAGATTACAGATTTTCATATAGTTGCATCTCCGCTAAATATTGTCCTATCATAAACTATACATCAATGGAAAGATTATTATATGTATAAATCTTAATTAAAAAAAATTGACACTTAAGACTGGTTTTGTGGTCCAGGGTCACATGTGTGTGTGTGTACTGTTTATATTTATTGTGTACATATATATATATACACACGTGAATGTTTATATATTTAATGTATTTTTAAATAATATAAATATATTAGTGCTGTCAAATGATTAATGATTATTAGTGCTGTCAAACGACACATGCATGCATATATTTAATAAAAATGTATATTAAATATATATACAGAAAATATCACATGAGTGTTTTTATATATACACATGATAAATATACACAGTATACACACATATATCATGTAAACAAAAACTGTTATTTTGGATGTGATTAATCGCGATTATTCGTTTGACATCACATATATATACATATATATATACACATGTAAATATTTTCAAAATATGTACTGTATGTGTGTGTATGTATGTATATATACATAAATATAAACAGCACACACACATGTATTATCTAAACAAGTCTTTTATTTTGGATACGATTAATCGCGATTAATTATTTGAGCACTAGGTGTAACCATAAAGTACAATTTTATAAATTTTCCTTATTGCTTAAAAACTTTTGTGCATCTCTTAATCAATCAAATAGTTATTTAAACAATTTAATTGTTCCTGCCCATTTGGACGTCAGGCAATTTAGAAATAAAAACATTTTAATGCATTTAAAAATTATAATAAAAAGATGTTAATTTCATGGAATATGATGAAAAATCAGGGAAACAAACCATTTCAGGGCCCAGGATACAGACTGTTTCTTCCGAATAGCTGTTGCAAAATCATCTTCTTTGAAGCGTTTACTGTGTATAAACAAAAAAAAAGTTTAACCGAGTAAACACCAAGAAATCTGTGAATGAAATAACAGCCAAAACACGTACCTCTGCAAGCCCCTCATTAGTGAAGGCGTTTGTGTGTCACTTATACCCAGCTTTCCCAGGAGGTAGTCCACATTTAAAGGGTTGGACAAACCAAGAGAGCTCTCCAAAAGCTTCTCATGTGTCTCGCTGCTGTCTGCGGCCACCTTTTCACCCCGGCTGAAAGAGTGGAGGAAACCATCAACAACAGGAAGTCTGAGACAAACGGGTCAATACTCATTTTACTGTTTTTACGTACGTATAATGAAGAGGAAGATCTTCTTTGCTTATGACACCCAGCTTAACTTTATCCAAGTGAGGCGGCAGTGCGGACGAATACAGTGATAATGTCAGCTTCTCGTGATAGCGGTCAATGTCCTTCACCCCAGCTGTGAACCAAAATACCACGTTATCAAATCTAATCATTTTATTATTAATATATAAACATTCGTTTCTAAAAAGAGCCAAAAAAGTCTCATACCTTGAATCAAATCCCCAATTTGGTAATAAGATAAAGGATCATCGTGATTTCCAGTTGAAGGTACATGTCTTAATGGACAGAGGGCCTTTTAATAGACAACATTTATTTTTAGGATCACATTTGACTGACAAGCTGCAACTGAAAAGTATTTAAAAAATTAGTTTAACATAAAAAAAAAAAGCATTAAGTAGTTATGTTTGTTTTGACAAATGTGACCCTGGAGCACAAAACCAGTCTTAAGTCTCGGGTATATTAGTAGTAATAGCCAAAAATACATTGTATGGCTTAAAATTATATAAAAAAAATTATGCCAAAAATCATTAGGATATTAAGTAAAGATCATGTTCCATGAAGATATTTAGTAATTTTATTACCGTAAATATATAAAAACTGAATTTTTGATAAGTAATATGCATTGCTAAGAGCTTCATTTGGACAAATTTAAAGGTGATTTTCTCAATATTTAGATTTTTTTTGCACCCTCAGATTATCAAATAGTTGTATATCGACCAAATATTATTTGCTCCTAACAAACCATACATCAATGGAAAGTATATTTATTCAGCTTTCAGATGATGCATGCATCTCAATTTCGAAAAATTGACACTTAAGACTGGTTTTGTGGTCCAGGGTCACAAATGGAAAACATTTTAACCAAGTAAAAAGCAAAACATTTTCTTTATACCATCATCTTTATTTAAGGGTAGGACACTTAGGATTGCATTTTAATTGTGAGATCACGTTATAATTTTAGCTAAATGCAGAGTTTCAAAATGCATTCTGAGCCAAAGATGCAACAAAATGGTTAATTAAAGGTCTTTTATTTTTCTTAAATGCATTGACACTTACATATATGATGTTTCAATTGCATTTTCATTAAAGGTAGGGGCGTGCTCGGCTCACAATGCATTTTCAAATCCACAATGACTTCAACTATATTCATTTAATATGTGCTTTAAAATGCGTTTTAATTTGCATATTAAAACTTAGAAAATAACCAATTTAAATTATATAATTGAATTTTCATTTTGCACTACATGTTGCACATATTGTATGGGGAAATGTACATTTAAATACATTGTCATTTTGCACATTACATTGCAAATTGAATTTAGCTACACATGCCGAACAGAGTTAGCTCACCAGCTGTATAAGATTGTGTGCTACTATGCTAATATATTACTTCACAGGCAATTATATTGGCATATACACAGGCATATATTACTTGCTTGTACTTTTACATCCATAATATTATAAATGGACAGTTTATTGCTGGTCTATGATTTAACAGTGCTATAATTTTTTAAGATTTCATGTTATTCTAAGGTGAGCTTCAAGGGTACTACTATTAAACCACACAGCTTCAATGTGACATCAATAAGAAAAAGTATAATTTCATAGATATTGTTAATAATAGTTGTTCATATTAAAATATGTGTGAACTTGATACATGACCTAGACTACGTATTTAGCAAAATCTTGTCATTTTAATAAATATTACATGAAAGGTATTAAAAATTGTTGCTGCTCCCATTAATCTCAGTGTGCTCTCCTTGACTCTTCCACATTGAACATATATGTAAATACTTCATAAACAGTTTTTTTTGTGATTGACCTTCAAATAAAACTTATTTTTTCAATAATTCAAAAGGGTGTTTAAATTAAAATAAACAAGAATTGTTAATAAGTCATGATGTGAGCTTAATGAGAACAGGGGGGGTACGAAAACATACCCATTAATCACAGCCAGACTTTTTGCATTTAATAATAAATATCTTAAATGAAATGCTTTTGTCATATCAAATAAAATTTAATATTTCTGTGTGAGAGATTAATATTTAATTTTAACATAACTTCTTGTACTGAAACCAAAAACTAGTGCACTAAAAATGACTCAATGTAGATTTTGGTGAGCTTAATAGGTACATTTACCCAATATATATATATATCTATATGGTGTAAAAAAACTAAAAATAAAACCTAAAATCCAACCTTTATCTCCAGGTCCTCGATATCTCGTTCCAGTCCTCCAGCTGTGCAGAGAAGAGTTACAAAGAAGCCGAAGTCTCGCACTGAATTGATCCGACCGATAACCACGTCTCCACGCTCCACGTCCCGGTAGAAGAGCTCCCGTCTCTCCTCAAAACACACCTCCATGAACTGCTCCAGCGGAGGCATGATGGCATACGCCTCTGAAATAATACACACTTTCATCGTTTAAAGGGGTAATACAGTGGGTACGGAAAGTATTCAGACCCCCTTAAATGTTTCACTCTTTGTTATATTGCAGCCATTTGCTAAAATCATTTAAGTTCATTTTTTTCCTCATTAATGTACACACAGCACCCCATATTGACAGAAAAACACAGAATTGTTGACATTTTTGCAGATTAAAAAAGAAAAACTGAAATATCACATGGTCCTAAGTATTCAGACCCTTTGCTGTAACACTCATATATTTAACTCAGGTGCTGTCCATTTCTTCTGATCATCCTTGAGATGGTTCTACACCTTCATTTGAGTCCAGCTGTGTTTGATTAAACTGATTGGACTTGATTAGGAAAGCCACACACCTGTCTATATAAGACCTTACAGCTCACAGTGCATGTCAGAGCAAATGACAATCATGAGGTCAAAGGAACTGCCTGAAGAGCTCAGAGACAGAATTGTGGCAAGGCACAGATCTGGCCAAGGTTACAAAAAATTCTGCTGCACTTAAGGTTCCTAAGAGCACAGTGGCCTCCATAATCCTTAAATGGAAGACGTTTGGGACGACCAGAACCCTTCCTAGAGCTGGCCGTCCGGCCAAACTGAGCTATCGGGGGAGAAGAGCCTTGGTGAGAGAGGTAAAGAAGAACCCAAAGATCACTGTGGCTGAGCTCCAGAGATACATTCGGGAGATGGGAGAAAGTTGTAGAAAGTCAACCATCACTGCAGCCCTCCACCAGTCGGGGCTTTATGGCAGAGTGGCCCGACGGAAGCCTCTCCTCAGTGCAAGACACATGAAAGCCCGCATGGAGGACTCCAAGATGGTGACAAATAAGATTCTCTGGTCTGATGAGACCAAGATAGATCTTTTTGGCCTTAATTCTAAGCGGTATGTGTGGAGAAAACCAGGCACTGCTCATCACCTGTCCAATACAGTCCCAACAGTGAAGCATGGTGGTGGCAGCATCATGCTGTGGGGGTGTTTTTCAGCTGCAGGGACAGGACGACTGGTTGAAAGATGAATGTGGCCAAGTACAGGGATATCCTGAACGAAAACCTTCTCCAGAGTGCTCAGGACCTCAGACTGGGCCGAAGGTTTACCTTCCAACAAGACAATGACCCTAAGCACACGGCTAAAATAACGAAGGAGTGGCTTCACAACAACTCCGTGACTGTTCTTGAATGGCCCAGCCAGAGCCCTGACTTAAACCCAATTGAGCATCTCTGGAGAGACCTAAAAATGGCTGTCCACCAACATTTACCATCCAACCTGACAGAACTGGAGAGGATCTGCAAGGAGGAATGGCAGAGGATCCCCAAATCCAGGTGTGAAAAACTTGTGGCATCTTTTCCAAAAAGACTCATGGCTGTATTAAATCAAAAGGGTGCTTCTACTAAATACTGAGCAAAGGGTCTGAATACTTAGGACCATGTGATATTTCAGTTTTTCTTTTTTAATAAATCTGCAAAAATGTCAACAATTCTGTGTTTTTCTGTCAATATGGGGTGCTGTGTGTACATTAATGAGGAAAAAAAATGAACAAATGATTTTAGCAAATGGCTGCAATATAACAGAGTGAAAAATGTAAGGGGGTCTGAATACTTTACGTACCCACTGTATGTTGCTAAAAAGAACAATATTCTTGTATTTGGTGCAACGCAATGTATTTATGTGGTTTAAGGTAAAAAAAAAAAAACATTTTTTTCCCCACATACTGTATGTTACTGTTGATCTATGCTCCGTCTTTCTGAAACGCGTTGATTTTTACAAAGCTCATCATTCTGAGAAGCGAGGCGTGCTCTGATTGGCCAGCTATCCAGAGCGTTGTGATTGGCCGAATACCTCAAGCGTGAGATGGAATGTTACATCCTTTACCGTATTGTGATGCCGTGTCCCGGCACGACGATAAAACAGTAACAAAAACAATAAAACCCACTATAAACGAGGCAATTTAAGGGATCTTATCTATGCACCAACAGCTTGTAACACTCCAAAGAGAAAGTAAAACTTGAAATTGCACCATTCGACCCCTTTCTGACATCTCCGGTTCACATTCATGCGAACAGAATAGTCTTTAAAAAAAAACTTTTGGATGGGTTTGGAGATGCATACATCTTTGAGTGAACTATTGCTATAATAGAAATAAAATATAGAATTTCATTAGAAATGATTGAGACCGTTCACCTCCAGATTCCTCCTGCCATTCATCTGCTGGCGCAGACGTTTTCCACGATGAAGCAAACAGAAGATCAGCTTTCCTTGCAATGAACTGCTCCAGAACAGGACTCACCTCTTCTTCATCCCTGTTTCAAACCAAAGAAATATCACTCGTTTTGTTGGCAATAAATTATGAAAATGTATTTTAAAAAAATGCCTGACTTTATATGTTTTTTATAAAATAGTACAGAAGTAGTGTCTATAGAAGCACAATATATATATATAATCTGAATTGTAAGATATGCAAACACACACAGAGTATATTTATTTTATTTCCATTCATTTATCTTAAAACGCACTTTTTTCTTGCAATTCTTAAACTTTAGATATAAACTGAGATTTGTGAGAAATAAACTCCCAATTCTGAGAAGTACCGGTGTTATGGATCAACTGGGGATCATGTTAACTGGGGATGTGCGCGTGCACGTTTACCTGGATTTACAGCAGATGTTAAATGGCGACAGATTCGTCACTGCCTTTTCTAACACGCACTGCTCTCTCTGACGCTTACGATGTGAAACAGACATTCAAATCTGCATTCATTCTGCTGCAGCTGGTCCAGAAAGAGCAACACTAGGTCTGTGACGGTGGCAGATTTTTACCACCGCGGTGGTAATGGACCAACTACCACCGGTGGTGCGTGTTTTGATTAGGGCTGAAACGATTAGTCGAGTTACACTAATACAAAAAAATCAAATTATGTGCCTCGAAGAATCGTTTTGTCCATTTACTAGGGATGCACTAAATTTTCGGCAGCCGAAAATATATGCCGCGCTGCCCAGCAGTGTTCATGTTGTTCTCCCTCAGCCGTCATCACTGCGCCGCTCTATCATTCTGCTCAGTTACCGCTCATGCTCACCGGAAAAGCAGAGTCCGCTCAAATAACGCGCCGACAAGAACGGTCTATGTAACGTTAGTATACATGTTGCTGTTTGCAGTAGCGCTGCTGTGCTACTGAATGTAAAATGTACTACTACAACTAAAATTATTAAAACTTTATTTTTTTAAAGAATGATCACACAACATTTCCAACATGTTTTAATTTTAATAGTAAATTCCCTTTGTTTGCTAAAAAAAGTTAAATTTTCAAAAATTTTAAGATAAATTAAATTGATGTTTTATGCCTTCATTTGATAACCAGATACACAACACAGCATTTCTGAGGAAAAATAAAACATTAGGTAAAGGAAAATACATAACTATATAATTGTCATTTTCTTCAGTCATTTAATTATGATAACACCTAAAATACATTTCATGTCCACCTCCGCTGCATTTGGAGAAAGAAAAAACCCTGTTTGGACCATTCATTATTTGAATAATTAGTCAAAAACAATAACAACAGTTATGTCTGATTCTGTTGCATAGAACTTAATAAAAATAATACATTGATATTTAATATGAATATATTTTATTTCAATAAAACTGTGGTTATTTTATTGGATTGGGTTTTTTAAATTCTGTGTCATTACAATGTAGTTAAATAAAAAGTCTTACAATATTACTTTATAGTATTTAATAAAATAAATATTTACTACAAAGCATTCTCGGTTTTGGTTTTTGACCAAACACATCCAGAATTCTCTGTTTCAGCCCAAATTTTTCATTTTGATGCATCTCTGCCATTTACTTTTGCCATTTAGAATTATATATATATACACACACACACACCAGTATGCAGTGTGTCTGTCTGTGTGTGTGTGTATATATATATAATTCTTTAAAGGAGCATTTCCACTAATTTTGGCCTCTTATAAAAGCCACAATTCTTCTAAGAAGACAGTAAAGGCTTGCGTCATGCTTGAGCTTTAGTTAGGATCAAAGGTGGAAGTTAAGTTGCACAATGTTTAGATTTTATTTGTATTTTTTTAATACTATTATTTTGATTTATGTCTTAGTTTTAGGTTGTACTATATTTACCTTATTTGTATTTGCATTTTTTATGTAATATGGCAATTAAATGCACTAAATGGGTTTAGTTTTCAGTTATTAATATATTAATATATGCGATTTCAGCAATAAAAAAAAAAAATTCTACAAAGGAAACAAATTACTTGTTGAAGTAGTTCTTCTCCGATTACTCCGATTATTCAATTTTCCACAGAATACTCAATTACTAAAATATTCGATATCTACAGCCCTAATATACACTACCTCATAATAATTTGGCATCTTACACGAATATGATACCCATCTCCCAAACGTGAATTATAATAGGAAAACCTTCAATATTTACTTTATTGCAGACTTCTTGAGCTAAAAATATGACACAAAAGTCTGTCAGTTTCATAAATAATGAGTCTGGGCCTCTTTATAACTTTGAATTATGCCAGTTATCTTTATTTTAGTGGTAACAACCTCACTAACATTTGGATTCAGCCTGTGTGAAGATTTTAGACGATCCTAACACCTGAAGAGATAACAACCCTTGCAAAAACACATGATCCCAACTCTGAATCAACATGCAAAACTATAAATAAAGGTGACCTCGCTTGACTTGACAGAACTCTATTATAAAATATGGCAATATGGACAGTACATCGACAGTCATTTCTGACATAGCAGATTTCTCTACAAAGTAAAAATAATGCATGTTATGCTTTAAAGCCATGTATTGTTAAATATGTTTGTATGGTTTTGCTTCAACAACCACCTAACTATGTATATACGTGTTTATTTATTCCCTATTCAGGATAATTAACTGCATCTTATCTGTGTCACTAATTCGAAATGATATGCATAATGCAAAACTATAGCTTGTTTATCACTCATTCTTTAGCAATATAAAAAATACAATAAATGCTTGTCATGTCCCTTTAACAACAGCTGCTCAAATTCATGTACACAAAGTAATATTTTTTTATATCTGCCTACACATGCATTGCAAAGAAACAAAGTAAACACCTTATGTAATACATTTACAATTGTCATTAAAATTAATGTGGGCGTGGTCTGAGACGCGACATGAAAACGCCCCTTAAACAGCGTCAGGGGAAACAACAGAGTCCAATAATGACACAAACGTTTACAAATAACATATAAAGCTTTGAAATTCCCTGAGACGAATCTGTGGATGCCCAACAGCTACTGGAAACTCATGTGAAGCTATTAGCGTGCACGCGCACGTCCCCAGAGTAAACACCGTTGATCCACGCCACCCGTATGGAAAAGAGTAGCACAGACATTATTTTAAATATCTCAATTTCTGTTCCACAGACGAACGTCATGAATGTTTGTAATGACAAGCAGGCGACTAAGTAATACATTTAATTAAAAAAAATATATATGAACTATTCCTAAAATATGTGGTATGGGCTATTTAAAAGGTCTCGAAGTCTCTCAACACAATAACATCACACGAGGGATAAAAACTAAAAACGCCTCTTACCTTTGATTGGGAGTTTTAGGCAGTTCCGCAGCCACATGTTTGAAGTCTGGGTTTTCACTTTGCTCGCATTTTAGCAATAACAACAGGTTTTCTCCATGATACGACACGGACTGTCGGAGTAAATCTCTCTCCATTATCACGGTCTCCAACACGGCATGTTTACACTAAACGAGAAGGAATTTTACCTCAATATTAGCATCGATTTGAAATTAAAGACTTGTATTAACTGATTGTCTAAGTAACGAACTGATCGGTTAACCGTTCAGATATTTGTGAGGACTCAAGAAGTTTAAGCAGAAATAACTGCAGCTGGAAACGTGCACACACCAAAATGCAAGACGTGGAAACCGGAAGTGAACCGGAAGAACGACTTGACTTTAACCATTTTTGGGAATCCTTAAAGATTCTATTTTGAATCCTTAAAGAGTCGATGTGTAATATTCGTCGATAAAGTTTTAAACGCTGTTATTTAAAAGGCGATTTGTTTTGCTTGAAGGGAAACATTGGCTAAACAAGAACAGCACGAGAGGCGGTAGATAACGTGAAGCGTTTCGCTGTTTTCAAAATTGAAGTCGATGGTGAAAAACTAGCATCAGATCCAGTGGTTTTCAAAATAAAAGTGACACAAGACACCTTCAAAATAAAAGAGATTATTAGACAGACAGACAAACAAACAGAGAGAGAGAGAGAGAGAGAGACAGACAGACAGACAGAGACAGACAGACAGAATTAATAGTTACGATAACATTTTACTCTGCTCATGACATGAAAGTCAAAGCAAAAATGCTAACGATGCTTGTTATACGAGTTATTTTGACGTTATTGTCGAAGAATGAACAGTATTCAGTAATAGAACTGACTGAAGGATGAAGCACAGTTTGTGGTTTTGAACTATTGTTTGTTTCCAAAGGGGGTTTTAAAATCTTCAGTCACAGCACACTGAGCTGTTGTAGTTGCTCCCATATCATACGTTTTCATAGTATCAGTTCCCTATCAAAACTACAATTTGTACTGCGTCTGTTAAGATGCTAGTGGAAACTCCCTTTTCTCCGATATTGAAGCCTTTTTTACACGCTGTGTAACTGCATGGCCATTGGTTTGTGCAGTGCGCTGAAAATTAACCAATGGCTCGGCTGCAGAGCTGCACAGCCTATGGCTGGAAAGCCCGCCAGAATGGGCAGGGCATATGGCTATATAATGCGGGCATTCGCCAAGGCTCCTCAGGTTACTTCGACTGAAGCGACGACTGAGTCTTGCAGCCGCATAGCACGGCAAAGTACACAGTACTCGTTCCGTATCTCAGGGAACCGAGTACGTTCTCTATCGATACTACACTTCGTACTGCGTCTGTTAAGACGCTAGGGGAACCAGTGTATTTCCACGTGTCTATGCTAGGAGAACGACCAACACTTGAATTTTCCTTAGGCACCAAGAGGGGCTCAGAGGGCCCAAGTATAGTACAGGGAAGCCCTGCAGAAGGTAATAGAGTCAAACTCATAGAGGTCGACCCGGCCTTGAGTAATCGTCCCAAATAAATCTGTACCGCCTCGGAGCTCTATTTAGGGCCAAGAGCGTTCAAGAAGCAGGCAAACGCCCGTACTGGTTTGTCAAATGACAAGCGTGAGCCTGTTATGCATAAAAGACCCGGGCATGTATAGGCCGGAATTCCCAGGCCTTCCCATTATAAACCTGGCAGATGTGGACGGCGAGGCCCAGCCGGCCGCCACACATATCTCTGCAATGGACACACCGCTAGACCACGGATGAGACGATGACTCTAGTCAAGTGGGCTCTTACTCCCATGGGGCATTGCTGGTCCAAAGAAGAGTATGCTAGCGTAATAGCGTCAATTATCCACCTGATAGACATTCGACTAACATCCAGCTAAATTGTTTCAGAAAATGTTCAATGAACAATGTTTAAATATATTTTTTGATAACGTTACTTAAGACCACTTTAATATTTAAGTGTAACCGTTTAAGATCACTTTAAACGAACATTCTATTAATGTGAAAGAACTTTTGTTCAGAACATTGAGAGAATCTTGCCAGAAAGTTCTTAGAAAATGACCCGTTAGCTGGGTAATAATGACATTTAGGCACTGTGATCAACAAAAATCATAATACACCACTTTAGACCAAAGCTAATTGCTTGGAATCTGTATTATGAAGAAGCTTTTTATAATCAATCACATTGTACACTAACAGAAAGTAGTCGTCTGCTGGCTCTCTCTCTCTCTCTCTCTCTGTAGAGCAGCATTATTGACATAGTTTGATCCATTGTAAATTACTTTCAGGTTTGTTGGAATGCCTATCAACCCATGACCAAGAAACATTATGTCAACAGAAACACAAAACGCTAAATATATTATTATTCACACAAAACCATTAAACAATACACAGGTTTCAAAGCTCCTCTTCAGCTGGACAGCAAAACTTTCAGAAATAAATCTGAACTGGTCATTAACTCTTATATACAGTTTATGCTGTGCATATCTATTTTGGTAACAAGGACATGTTTTTGTTCCTTACCGTTAAGGAGCGGTCAGTGTTACTTTAATTAATGGGAAGTGTGACAATGCAGTCAGAAATGTAAAGTGTTTAACTGCCTCAGGACAAGTATAACATTTACAGGTTATTGTTTGCAGTTTGATATAACACTGTACAAATGTTTAGGTGTCTCTGTCAAAAAGATTGTTCTAGATGTCTAGTATTTGTATTATTTGTAAATATATATATATATAATATATAATAATAATATACTTCAGTTTTTTAAATTTTTCACTTGTGACTCATTATGAGAACCTGTTATATTGGTGAAAATGTATGGGTAGGAGGAGTTTAAAGGCAGTATATTATGTTTGAGTTGTGTCTACATTATGAGCACATGTTAGGCTGATTTCTGGTATTAGGTTTGGTAGCAAAAAACTTGAAAGATGTTTCGATGTATTGTATTTACTGGATTGGCTTTACTGATTGCAAGATCAATACCAACAGGTAAGACATCTGTTTAAATCTAAATATTTGAGTTATGAGATATATATGGAAGTATAAAAATCATATCTGATGCAAATAATCTTATAATATAGAGAAAAATAGTACTGAAAGATATAATAGGTTTTATTTAGGAATATACCACTTCCCCATAGCTTTACCATTTCTGAATAATCTATGTATTTTTGTCAAACATAAAATTAATACAATTACCCTTAAATAAATTAATTTGTCGGTTATGAAAAAATGTCAATTCTGACAACAATCTGAATACTGACAATATGCACATATTTTCACTTATTAATATGAACAGTGAATGTAATAATGAAATGCTGGAAGTTTTTATTTGATAAATTATATGATGTTTTATAAGAATAGTATGAGTCCTAACATACACTGTTACATGTAAATATATATATATATATATATATATATATATCAAAGAATAAGAAAACACTGTGCTGCAAATTAAAATGATACGTTATCATACTTAAATTATACTTTGTCATGCTTTACCCTTAGTTTTGAACTTTGGGACGTAATAAAGCAAAATAGACAAAAAAATACTTCATGGCATTAAAAAAAAAAAAAAAAAAACTCAGATGAGCTTTATTTGTCACATACACAATTATACAGAATATAACCAGCAGTGAAATTTGTTCTCTGCATTTAACCCATCCAAGTGCACACACACCTGGAGCAGTGGGCAGCCAACACTGCGGTGCCCGGGGAGCAGTTGGGGGTCCAACCCCAGGGACAGACAGACAGACAAACAGAGAGAGACAGACAGACAGACAGACAAACAGAGAGAGACAGACAGACAGACAGCCTAGAGCACAGCCTAGAGGGTACCCCACCCCCCCGGCCTGCGAGGGGCGATGGGGGTGTGTGACGAGTGGGGTAGGCCAAGAGCCGTGGGAACGGAGCGAGGCCGGTGGAGTAAATGATAATAAACATTTCGTTGCGCCACTCACCGGTCTCGAGTTACACGGAGGAGCTTCGGAAGGATAAAAGGAGGAGTGACGACAGTGAAAGACGAGAGAGGACCAGGCCTGGATTTTATTTTGTGTTTTGTGTGCGGCAGTCACCCGTGAGGGGCTGCCGCTATTCTTTTATGTTTGTTTATTTTATTATTAAAGTCTTTGAACGTTCGCCAGTTCCCGCCTCCTCCTTCCCGTATCTAAGAACTGTGTTACGTTTATCTATTAAAGTTTTGCTATTTTCTTTTCTTTTACATGACCAGCTGCACAAACATCTGTTTCACCAACAACAACAACAACAACCCCTGCACCGATGTCTACAACTGAATCAACAACAACCACTGAACCAACTTCTACAGAAGTATCTACGATAGCAGCAACACACTTTGCAACAACACCTACATCAGATACAACAACATCTACATCTCACTCACTAACCACTGAATCAACATCTGAATCAACAACACCACCATCTACACCTCAACCAACAACACCTGCTCAAACATCTACATCAGCTACAACAACATCTACATCTCACTCAACAACCACTGAATCAACATCTGAATCGACAACACCACCATCTACACCTCAACCAACAACACCTGCTCAAACATCTACATCTGAATCAACAACATCTCCATCTCATTTACCAACCACCGAATCAACAACACCACCATCTACACCTCAACCAACAATACCTGCTCAAACATCTACATCAGCTACAACAACATCTACATCTCACTCAACAACCACTGAATCAACATCTGAATCGACAACACCACCATCTACACCTCAACCAACAACACCTGCTCAAACATCTACATCTGAATCAACAACATCTCCATCTCATTTTCCAACCACCGAATCAACAACACCACCATCTACACCTCAACCAACAAAACCTGCTCAAACATCTACATCTGAATCAACAACATCTCCATCTCATTTACCAACCACTGAATCAACAACACCACCATCTACACTTCAACCAACAACATCTGCTCAAACATCTACATCTGAATCAACAACATCTCCATCTCATTTACCAACCACTGAATCAACAACACCACCTCAACCAACAACACCTGCTCAAACATCTACATCTGAATCAACAACATCTCCATCTCATTTACCAACCACCGAATCAACAACACCACCATCTACACCTCAATCAACAACACCTGCTCAAACATCTACATCTGAATCAACAACATCTCCATCTCACTTACCAACCACCGAATCAACAACACCACCATCTACACCTCAACCAACAATACCTGCTCAAACATCTACATCAGCTACAACAACATCTACATCTCACTCAACAACCACTGAATCAACATCTGAATCGACAACACCACCATCTACACCTCAACCAACAACACCTGCTCAAACATCTAGATCTACATCAACAACAACCACTGAACCAATATCTACACCAACTACAGAAACATCTACAGTTCCATCAACAACAACAACCCCTGCACCAAAATCTACATTAGCTACAACAACATCTACATCTCACTCACCAGCCAATGAATCAACATCTGAATCAACAACACCACCATCTACACCTCAACCTACAACACCTGCTCAAACATCTACATCTGAACCAACAACAACCACTGAACCAATATCTACATTGACAACAGAAACATCTTCAGTTCCATTAACAACAACCCCTACACCAACATCTACATCAGCTACAACAACATCTACATCTCACTCACCAACCATTGAATCAACAGAACCAACATCTACACCTCAATCAACAACACCTGCTCAAACATCTACATCTGATTCAATAACCACTGAACCAACATCCACAGCTTCATCAGCAACAACACCTACATCAGCTACAACAACATCTACATCTCACTCACTATCCACTGAATCAACAGCCCCAACATCTACATCTACATCTACTACAGAAACATCTACAGTTCCATCATCATCAACAACAACAACCCCTGCATCAACATCTACATCAGCTACGATAGCATCTACATCTCACTCACCAACCACTGAATCGACATCTGAATCAACAACACCAACATCTACAGCTTCATCAGCAACAACACCTACATCAGCTACAATAGCATCTACATCTCACTCACCAACCACTGAATCGACATCTGAATCAACAACACCAACATCTACAGCTTCATCAGCAACAACACCTACATCAGCTACAACAACATCTACATCTCACTCACTATCCACTGAATTAACAACACCAACATCTACACCTCAACCAACAACACCTGCTCAAACATCTACATCTGAATCAACAACAACCACAGAACCAACATCTACATCAACTACAGAAACATCCGCAGTTCCAACAACAACAACCCATTTAACAACATCTACATCAGCTACAACGACATCTACATCAACTACAGAAACATCCACAGTTCCATCAACACCAACCCCTGCAACAACATCTTCATCCGCTACAACAACATCTACATCTCACTCACCAACCACTGAATCAACAACACCATCATCTACACCTCAACCAACAACACCTGCTCAAACATCTACATCTGAATCAACAACAACCACAGAACCAACATCTACAGCTTCATCAGCAACAACACCTACATCAGCTACAACAACATCTACATCTCACTCACTATCCACTGAATCAACAGCGCCAACATCTACATTAACTACAGAAACATCCACAGTTCCATCAACACCAACCCCTGCAACAACATCTACATCCGCTACAACAACATCTACATCTCACTCACCAACCACTGAATCAACAACACCATCATCTACACTTCAACCAACAACACCTGCTCAAACATCTACATCAACAACAACCACAGAACCAACATCTACAGCTTCATCAGCAACAACACCTACATCAGCTACAACAACATCTACATCTCACTCACTATCCACTGAATCAACAGCGCCAACATCTACTACAGAAACATCTACAGTTCCATCATCATCAACAACAACAACAACCCCTGCATCAACATCTACATCAGCTACAATAGCATCTACATCTCACTCACCAACCACTGAATCGACATCTGAATCAACAACACCAACATCTACAGCTTCATCAGCAACAACACCTACATCAGCTACAACAACATCTACATCTCACTCACTATCCACTGAATCAACAGCGCCAACATCTACATCTACTACAGAAACATCTACAGTTCCATCATCAACAACAACCCCTGCCGACATTTACATCAGCTACAACAACATCTACATCTCACTCACCAACCACTGAATCAACAACATCAACATCTACACCTCAACGAACAACACCTGCTCAAACATCTACATCTGAATCAACAACAACCACAGAACCAACATCTACATCGACTTCAGAAACATCCGGAGTTCCATCAACAACAACAACCCCTTCAACAACATCTACATCAACTACAGAAACATCCACAGTTCCATCAACACCAACCCCTGCAACAACATCTACATTCGCTACAAGAACATCTACATCTAACTCACCAACCACTGAATCAACAACAACAACACCTTCAACAACATCTACATCAGCTAAAACAACATCTACATCAACTACAGAAACATCCACAGTTCCATCAACACCAACCCCTGCAACAACATCTACATCCGCTACAACAACATCTACATCTCACTCACCAACCACTGAATCAACAACACCAACATCTACACCTCAACCAACAACACCTGCCCAAACATCTACATCTGAATCAACAACAACCACAGAACCAACATCTACAGCTTCATCAGCAACAACACCTACATCAGCTACAACAACATCTACATCTCACTCACTATCCACTGAATCAACAGCGCCAACATCTACATCTACTACAGAAACATCTACAGTTCCATCATCAACAACAACCCCTGCCGACATTTACATCAGCTACAACAACATCTACATCTCACTCACCAACCACTGAATCAACAACATCAACATCTACACCTCAACGAACAACACCTGCTCAAACATCTACATCTGAATCAACAACAACCACAGAACCAACATCTACATCGACTTCAGAAACATCCGGAGTTCCATCAACAACAACAACCCCTTCAACAACATCTACATCAACTACAGAAACATCCACAGTTCCATCAACACCAACCCCTGCAACAACATCTACATTCGCTACAAGAACATCTACATCTAACTCACCAACCACTGAATCAACAACAACAACACCTTCAACAACATCTACATCAGCTAAAACAACATCTACATCAACTACAGAAACATCCACAGTTCCATCAACACCAACCCCTGCAACAACATCTACATCCGCTACAACAACATCTACATCTCACTCACCAACCACTGAATCAACAACACCAACATCTACACCTCAACCAACAACACCTGCCCAAACATCTACATCTGAATCAACAACCACAGAACCAACATCTACAGCTTCATCAGCAACAACACCTACATCAGCTACAACAACATCTACATCTCACTCACTATCCACTGAATCAACAGCGCCAACATCTACATCTACTACAGAAACATCTACAGTTCCATCATCAACAACAACCCCTGCACCGACATTTACATCAGCTACAACAACATCTACATCTCACTCACCAACCACTGAATCAACAACATCAACATCTACACCTCAACGAACAACACCTGCTCAAACATCTACATCTGAATCAACAACCACAGAACCAACATCTACATCGACTTCAGAAACATCCGGAGTTCCATCAACAACAACAACCCCTTCAACAACATCTACATCAACTACAGAAACATCCACAGTTCCATCAACACCAACCCCTGCAACAACATCTACATTCGCTACAAGAACATCTACATCTAACTCACCAACCACTGAATCAACAACAACAACACCTTCAACAACATCTACATCAGCTAAAACAACATCTACATCAACTACAGAAACATCCACAGTTCCATCAACACCAACCCCTGCAACAACATCTACATCCGCTACAACAACATCTACATCTCACTCACCAACCACTGAATCAACAACACCAACATCTACACCTCAACCAACAACACCTGCCCAAACATCTACATCTGAATCAACAACAACCACAGAACCAACATCTACAGCTTCATCAGCAACAACACCTACATCAGCTACAACAACATCTACATCTCACTCACTATCCACTGAATCAACAGCGCCAACATCTACATTAACTACAGAAACATCCACAGTTCCATCAACACCAACCCCTGCAACAACATCTACATCCGCTACAACAACATCTACATCTCACTCACCAACCACTGAATCAACAACACCATCATCTACACTTCAACCAACAACACCTGCTCAAACATCTACATCAACAACAACCACAGAACCAACATCTACAGCTTCATCAGCAACAACACCTACATCAGCTACAACAACATCTACATCTCACTCACTATCCACTGAATCAACAGCGCCAACATCTACATCTACTACAGAAACATCTACAGTTCCATCATCATCAACAACAACAACAACCCCTGCATCAACATCTACATCAGCTACAATAGCATCTACATCTCACTCACCAACGACTGAATCGACATCTGAATCAACAACACCAACATCTACAGCTTCATCAGCAACAACACCTACATCAGCTACAATAGCATCTACATCTCACTCACCAACCACTGAATCGACATCTGAATCAACAACACCAACATCTACAGCTTCATCAGCAACAACACCTACATCAGCTACAACAACATTTACATCTCACTCACTATCCACTGAATCAACAGTGCCAACATCTACATCTACTACAGAAACATCTACAGTTCCATCATCAACAACAACCCCTGCACCGACATTTACATCAGCTACAACAACATCTACATCTCACTCACCAACCACTGAATCAACAACACCAACATCTACACCTCAACGAACAACACCTGCTCAAACATCTACATCTGAATCAACAACAACCACAGAACCAACATCTACATCGACTTCAGAAACATCCGGAGTTCCATCAACAACAACAACCCCTTCAACAACATCTACATCAGCTACAACAACATCTACATCAACTACAGAAACATCCACAGTTCCATCAACACCAACCCCTGCAACAACATCTACATCCGCTACAAGAACATCTACATCTAACTCACCAACCACTGAATCAACAACAACAACACCTTCAACAACATCTACATCAGCTAAAACAACATCTACATCAACTACAGAAACATCCACAGTTCCATCAACACCAACCCCTGCAACAACATCTACATCCGCTACAACAACATCTACATCTCACTCACCAACCACTGAATCAACAACACCAACATCTACACCTCAACCAACAACACCTGCCCAAACATCTACATCTGAATCAACAACAACCACAGAACCAACATCTACAGCTTCATCAGCAACAACACCTACATCAGCTACAACAACATCTACATCTCACTCACTATCCACTGAATCAACAGCGCCAACATCTACATCTACTACAGAAACATCTACAGTTCCATCATCAACAACAACCCCTGCACCGACATTTACATCAGCTACAACAACATCTACATCTCACTCACCAACCACTGAATCAACAACATCAACATCTACACCTCAACGAACAACACCTGCTCAAACATCTACATCTGAATCAACAACAACCACAGAACCAACATCTACATCGACTTCAGAAACATCCGGAGTTCCATCAACAACAACAACCCCTTCAACAACATCTACATCAACTACAGAAACATCCACAGTTCCATCAACACCAACCCCTGCAACAACATCTACATTCGCTACAAGAACATCTACATCTAACTCACCAACCACTGAATCAACAACAACAACACCTTCAACAACATCTACATCAGCTAAAACAACATCTACATCAACTACAGAAACATCCACAGTTCCATCAACACCAACCCCTGCAACAACATCTACATCCGCTACAACAACATCTACATCTCACTCACCAACCACTGAATCAACAACACCAACATCTACACCTCAACCAACAACACCTGCCCAAACATCTACATCTGAACAACAACAAATAACAACTACATCTCATCACTATCACTCAATCAACAGCCAACATCTACATTAACACAGAAACATCCAGTTCCATCAACACCAACCCTGCAACAACATCTACATCCGCAACATCTACATCTAACTCACCAACCACTGAATCAACAACAACAACACCAACAACATCTACATCAGCTAAAACAACATCTACATCAACTACAGAAACATCCACAGTTCCATCAACACCAACCCCTGCAACAACATCTACATCCGCTACAACAACATCTACATCTCAACCAACCACTGAATCAACAACACCAACATCCACTCCTCAACCAACAACACCTGCCCAAACATCTACATCTGAATCAACAACAACCACAGAACCAACATCTACAGCTTCATCAGCAACACCTACATGCTACAACAACATCTACATCTCACTCCTATCCACTGAATCAACAGCGCCAACATCTACATCTACAGAAACATCTAGTTCCATCATCAACAACAACCCTGCACCGACATTTCATCAGCTACAACAACAATCTACATCACTCACCAACCACTGAATCAACAACATCAACATCTACACCTCAACGAACAACACCTGCTCAAACATCTACATCTGAATCAACAACAACCACAGAACCAACCATAACATCTATATCGACTTCAGAAACATCCGGAGTTCCATCAACAACAACCCTTCAACAACATCTACATCAACTACAGAAACATCCAGTTCCATCAACACCAACCCCAACAACATCATTCACAAACTACAAGAACATCTACATCTAACTCACCAACCACTGAATCAACAACAACCACACTTCAACAACATCTACATCAGCTAAACAACATCTACATCAACAAACATCCACAGTTCAATCAACAAAAACAACCCTTCAACAACATCTACATCTAACATCTCAACCCACTAAATCAATCAACACCATCATCTACACCTCAACCAACAACACCTGCTCAAACATCTACAGCTTCATCAGCAACAACAACATCTACATCTCACTCACTATCCACTGAATCAACAGCGCCAACATCTACATTAACTACAGAAACATCCACAGTTCCATCAACACCAACCCCTGCAACAACATCTACATCTGCTACAACAACATCTACATCTCACTCACCAACCACTGAATCAACAACACCATCATCTACACTTCAACCAACAACACCTGCACCAACATCTACATCAGCTACAACAACATTTACATCTCAATCAACAACATCTGCATCATTTACACCAACTTCTACAACTCTAACAACTGCACCAACATCTTCATTGATTGCATCAACATCAACAACCCAAACATCTACATCACCAGTATCAACTTTGACATCAACTATTGCAGCATCTACAGCCCAAACAGCAATTCCTGTTCCAATATCTACATTAGCATCTACGGCGCAGACAACAACTCCACCAATATCTTTATTGAATGCATCAACATCTACGATCGAAATAACTACTTTAATTACATCAGCCATGGTATTATCTACATCAAAGGAACTAACATCTACCCATCAATCAACAAGTGCACCAACATCAGCATTAATTGCACCAACATTTACATCAACTGCACCAACATCTACCAGTCAATCAACTGCCACAGCATCTACTACTCAAACTGCAACATCGACATCAGCTGCACCATCTACTACAAAAACAACAACTGCACCAACACCTACTTCTCAAATGACAACTCAAGTTATATCTACAATTCACCCAGAAAGCCAGTCTACATTTTCATCTCCATATGTTGTCCCACAGAGTAAGCAAAGATATTTTAACTGTTAATGGATTTTTTCATGAAACACCATTCAGATTTTGTTTATAGCTTTATTCACCTATGCGAATATGAATCTAACTGAAGTTTTCATTTTATAGATACGACAGCATTTGCATATGCAGCTTTTAAATTGAGATCCTCTATTGAGCTGAGCAATGATGAAATCATTACTTACATTGAAAAGGTAAGCTGATATGTTGTTATTATTTTATTTTGCCTAATTGTAAGCATTGACTTGTAGCCGAACTGTTGGAGAATTAACAACATAAAAAAACATCAAGCAAGCAATATATATATATATATATATATATAAATAATAAAGCAATTGCAATGGAAATCTGATGTACCCACAGCAGGAAAACAACACACACAAGCATGGCAGAGCAACAGATAAAATAGAGCCTTGCTAATATCCGAAATCACTTTTATACAGTCAGCCTGGCTGTACCTACTGTTGTATTAATTTTAGGAAAAAAATATTTGACTAGTAATAATAATTAGAAATAGAAGCTACTGTTTTATTTTGGGGCTAAATTTACAAATATTACTGTACATTTCATTGTAATTCTTTTAATTGCAGTTTGTCAAGCACATTCAAGCCAACATTAATGGGACCATAAAGATTACTGTGAGGAAATCAAGAAAGTTGCTGGCCTAAGGATCTGATGGAAAACGTCTCTGCAATAATAGCATGCTGAAGCACTGAGAAATTGTAATCAAATGCATCTGTGTAAAAAAACCTTCACTTAAGGCCACATCATTCACATTAATAATTTGATATTTATCATGCAATGAGAAAATCTGATGCTGATTTATAAGCACTGTCATATATTTAAATTCATTGTAAATATATTTATGTTTTTGACTTCAAGATCTCTGACAATTATTTTCTCTGACCAAATAACATTGTTACATATTTTGCTAAAGTTAATCTCAAAGGAATAGTTCACCCATAAACGAAACATAGCTGAAAATGTACTGCCCTCAGGACACCAAAGAGGTAGATGAGTTAGTTTTTTTGAGGAAGTGAACATTATTTGCTCACTTGATCTACATCTTGGATAGCAAGAGGGTAAGTAAATTTTCAGCTAATGGGGAAAAAGTTAGTATATGTTGGGAAGTCATACTTGGTAACAATCTTGACCTTGAAAAGGGTGAAGCTTGTAGAAACTTGATAATTATCCAGATAGATACTCAATGAAATGCTGATTAACCATCGCACGTTCTGATTTTGCTGAGTTAGATGTGCTCCTGAACAACATTTTAATCAAAAAAATGTAATCTTGACAATTTCCCTACACCTAAACATAACCTAACCCATGAGTAATCCATAAAATCAGAGGAAATGATGAATGAATGACACTGATGTACAAGCAACAAACACTGATTGTAAGCCTAAACTTCACCAAAAATATAAACTTGTTGTTCAAATCTGATTGGTTAATAACAATGTTGTTCCAGGGTCAACAAAGATGTTGACCCAGGAGCATGTTGCACTTGGTAAAATCAGGTTCTGCTTAACCATCAGCCAGGGGGACATTTCAAGAAGTTTAAATAAACTCACTGTTCTCTTATGAGAAGATATTTGGTAATGATGTATTAATTGATTTTCTTCTCACATTTAACACAAATTTCATTCAAATAGTTTGGAGTTTGAATGGCCTGTTTTAGTTTAGCAAAGATTCTCTGCTTCTTTATATCTCATCACTTCTACAGCTATTTCATCAAGATTATTAAAAACCATAGATGACAGATTATAATGACAAGATTATACATGACTATGATATTGATTATAAATAAATCCAGCTCCTCTCCTCTTAAGTAACTAGCGTACAGTAAATAGAGTGTGACTCTATTTGAGAATGAGAATTACATGACGTTTCCTCAAACTGACATTTTGCCCTAAGTTTTGTTACTGACATGTTGTAGTCGTATGCAAAATCTGCTCTAACTTAAAAATGAGTAGATAAGTGTTTTAAGAGGACACAACTGGCACATTTTGCAGTCAAAAATGATTCTGCTGATTATAACGGTCGCTAAGGGTCTTCAGTGAGAATGTGTTAAAAAACTACAAACCATTCTGTAAAACTTTGCAGCTTTGTTTTCTTTCCAGTAAAAGTATTTATGGTTTAATAGCTTGCTGCGAATGTTATTTTTGTAAAGAAAAGAAAATAGTAAAACACTTAATGAAGAACATTTTAATTAAACCAAAATTCTTAATATGTAGATATTGGTGTTAACGTAAAAGTTAAACAGCTGAGACATAAAATGAACAAGTTTCACAAACATTTGATGATCAGCATGACAGAAATTGAATGAAGTCCCCATTTATATATATATATATATATATATATAAGATCTCACTGAACTTTTATTCTGTGATTTACTTTAAGAACCTGTTATATTAGTACTAATGAATTGGTGGGTGGAGTTTAAAGACAAGATTTATGTTGACGTCAAACACATCAGTCTTCAGTCATGTTCCAGGCAGAAGAAGATAATTCATCTTTATGTTTGCTTTGCTCATGTTAGGTTTCTTCTTAGAGATCTTTTTTTTTTGGTATTAGGTTTGGTAGCAAAAATCCTGAAAGATGTTTCGATTTATTATATTTACCGGATTGACTTTACTGATTGGTAGATCAATACCAACAGGTAAGACGTCTATTTAAATCTAAATATTTGAATCTAAATATGAATCTGCAAAAAAGCTCTAAATATATATGCATATAAATATGTATGCATTTAATGTACTTTAAATAATTTAATTATATCAGGGTCACAAATTGTATTGATATGGTGTGATAAGTTGTATTTAGGATTTTAAAATATCTTTGTTCTATATTTTACCATTCAATAAACTTCCTCCGATTAAATGAGAGCAAAACTGAGATTGTTGTCCCGTGTTCCCCGCTCTCGTTTGAAGTTGAAAGGGATCATGGTTTTTCTGTAGCTGGTCCTAGACTATGGACTAGCCTTCCATTACAGTTTTTAAGTCATGTCTGGAGACCTATTTGTATTCCCTGGCTTTTGGTTGAACTGTATTTTGTGTACTGTGTATAAACTATTTTATTGGTTATTTGCTTTTAGTTTTTCTTACTTCTTCTTGTTTTTATATTATTGGTTTTGTACAGCACTTTGGTATACACCAGTTGCTTTTAAATGCGCCATATAAATATATTGACCTTGACCTTGACCAAAAATCTATGTATTTTTGTAAAAATACATAAAAATGGATACAAATAAAAATTGATTAAATTGTCAGTTACAAAGAATTGACAATTCTGAGAACAATTTGAATACTAATTAAATGTGCATATATTTTGCATTTAGTAATCTGTTAATCTGACATTAGAGTACTCTCTATAATTTTACAGAGATAATAATTAGCAATAATAATAATTAGCAATAATAATTGGTTTAATACAACTCTGCCCTTTAAAAAATAAACTCAGGATTATGATTTTAACAGTAAAAGACTGTGAAAATGCTACAATGAAAGCCTGTTAATTGATAAACAGTAACTTTCCATTCTATAAACAGTGAATAACTGTAATTACATTGAATGCAATTTTACAGTGAAACATGAACACTGGCTACACTATCACATCTTTCTGTTTGCCTGAACAGAGGAAGAACTTGGCTAGTGTTCTGGAAACCGGTCTGTCATTATTTCCGCAACTTCGTTTGATGCTAAAATTGACAGACTTCCTCTTTAGAGTTTGAAATAAAAACAAAAATTGTGTGACACTTACAACATGTGGGAGTAGATTAAACACAGGGATTCAGAAGTGAAACTGCTCTTTGTGAAAGTAGATGATCTTTAATTCTGCAGGTTTATCTGTACCTTTTAAATCAACTCTTGCTCTATAATTATAATTCCTTAATGCAGAATGGATTCTTAAAATCTGTCCCAGCCAGTTATTTTATTACAAGTGTACCATACTGGCCCAGGGACAATAATTTAAAATAATAATAATTTAAAAAGTAATTTTAAAATTACTATAATAATTTGTGTAGTCTATAATAATATAGACACAGCAAGTTTTACTAATTGAAAGATTTATAAGTTATGAAATAATTACTTTATAATTGTATTGGAGTCTTACTCACATGCTATACAGTTAATCTGAGTTGTGCATTAATTTGAGTGGTGACAGCTATTATGAGAGTGGCTTGATGGAGCGCAGGAGATGCAGATAACTTGATCTTGACCCTTAAGAAACTTTAATTAATGCTGTCACATAACAAATCTGCTCAGATTACTCATTTAAAGGTCAGATGGATGCCACTTTAATTTTTGCTTTATTTCCACTATAGGTCACGGTTCCCTATTGAAAGGGAACTCCTGTTGCATATTCATTTTTTATGATGACTGCTGTTTACTCTGTTAATGAAGCCACATTGGTTAACGTTTGCACATACCAATGGCGCTTGAGCCCGCCGAAGAAGGGGGGTAGGGGGGGAGTCACCTGTGGTTGAACCTCACGGATATTGCCCACATACAATAAAGAGGAAATTTCCTTTACCTGCACTCACACACGTCAGTTCTTCCCCTGTCGGCGACGAACTGTCATCAGTAAAACCTCTCGTGCATGTCTGTTCTCTCCCTTGGGGCAGCGAATGGTCATTATTAAAGGCAAAATCACTCACGAGGACCAGCTCCCCACAAGGCGAGCTGCCCTTGATGAAAATGTCCACAAATGTCAGTTCTCCCCCTGCGGGCGACGATATAACATTAATACAAATTTAACCTCTTGCCTCCCAGCTATCGGCTTGGAAAGCCATCCCAGGTGTGTCGAGTTGGGTTCTAGAGACCATAGAACGAGGCTAATCGCTCCAGTTCGCCCGCAGGCCACCTGCATTCCATGGCGTGGTGCAGACCTTCGTGCAGGACAACGAATATCACGTTCTCTGGGCCGATATACGCACAATGCTTGCAAAAGGTGCCGTGGAAACGGTCCCGTTAAAGGACAGCGAGTCAGGCTTTTACAGCCGCTAATTCCTCATTCCCAAAAAGACGGTGGGCTCAGACCGATTCTCGATCTCAGACTTCTAAACCGAGCCCCCATGCGAAGGCCGTTCAGAATGTTAACTTTAAAACAGACCCTCGTGCAAATTCGGCAGAGTTTTGGCTCCTGTCTGTGGATCTGAAAGATGTTTACTTTCACATTCAAATAGCGCCCAGTCACAGACCGTTCTTAAGATTCGTGTTCGAGTGGATGGCTTATCAGTATACAGTCCTCCCGTTTGGACTGTCCTCCCATACTTTTACGAAGTGCGTAGATGCGGCTCTTTCCCCTCTGAGGCAGATGGGAATCTGCATATTGAGCTAACTCAACGACTGGCTGGTGCTAGCCGACTCAAAACGGCAACTGATCGCTCACAGGTCGTTGTTGCTCAAGCACCTGGAGCGTTTAGGGTTGAAAATCAAACCATCCAAGAGGTTTTTGTTTTCCAGACAACGAGCTTCCTTTCTGGGAACAATCATAGACTCAAATGCAAATGCAAATGTGTAAATGCGGTCTTGGATAATGGCGTAATGTTCCCTGACTATCCAGCGGCGGCATCTTTCAAACTGGGAACTTTGCGTCCCCTCAAGGCCTTTCAGAGGTTGCTCGGCCTCATAGCCGCTGCCTCCTCAGTCATTCCTCTGGACCTGCTACATATGAGGCCCCTCCAATATTGGCTAAAACCTTGTGTTTCATCCGACGCCTGGTGCCTGGTCCGCACTCACGTTAAGATAACCCACCGCTGCCTCAAAGCTGTGGCCCCTTGGACAACTTCTCGCCTGTTGCAGTCAAGCGTTAAATTTGGGACGACCTCCAGGAGGAAGGTGGTCACGGCAAACGCTTCCAGCTCGGGCTGGGGTGCATTGTACGTGGCCAATCCGGTGTACGGCTCCTGGACGACCCACGAGCGATGCCTGCATATCAACTGCCACGAAATGATGGCCATTTGTCTGGCCCTGAAGACCTCCCAGCCAGCCTTAAGAGGACATCATGTCCTGGTCAGGTCAGACAACACAACGATGGTAGCTGACATCAGCCACCAAGGCGGTCTCAGGTCACGCCCCCTTCACAGGATGACTTGACGTCTCCTGCTTTGGGCACAGAAAGAATTCCTCTCGTTACGAGCGAATCATGTCCCGGGCAAATTGAACCAAGGAGCGGATATGTTGTCAAGAGACAGTGTAGCTCCGGGGGAATGGAGGCTACATCCTCAGATGGTTCATTTGATCTGGTCAGTATTCGGCAAGGCAGAGATCGACCTCTTCGCCTCTGGAGACAACTGTCACTGCCCAACCTATTTCTGGAAGCAGCGGAATGCTCTGGCCCACAACTGGCCCAGCACAAGCCTGTACACATTCCTTCCGATCGCCTTGCTACCTCAGGTTATCAGGCGGATCAGAGAAACGAAGTGCTCTCTCACTCTCGTGGCCCCCCTCTGGAGGAATGATCCAGCTGCTGGCTGCAGCACCGTGGTCAATTCCACTGAGGAGAGATCTTCTCTCTTGAGCGCAGGGCAAGATTTGGCATCCACAGCCGGAACTGTGGAGCCTTCATGTCTGGCCGCTCGCCTGGAGGTTGATCGACTCCCAATGGGAGTCACCAATAACATTTTAGAGGCTAGAGCTCCGTCCACATGGCATTTCTATGCCCTTAAGTGGTCAGTTTTCAGCGACTGGTGTTCAGCACGTAATCAGGGTCCGATTTCATGTGACGTGTCCCACGTGCTTATTTTTCTACAAGAGTTGCTGGACAAGGGGCGCACCCCTTCCACGCTTAAGTTCTATGTGGCAGCTATCGCGGCAAATCATTCTCCCGAGGCGGGCCGGACTATTGGCAGAATGAGTTGGCTATTAAGTTCCTTAGAGGTGCTCGGCGGTTGAATCTTCCTCACCCTAAGACTGTACCGACCTGGGACTTATCTATTTTCCTAGGGGCCATCAAGGGCCCTCCCTTTGAGCTAATTCAATTAGCTGGCTTAAGGGTCATGACGCTCAAAACCGCTCTGCTTTTGGCCCTAGCATCTGTCAAGCGAGCGGGTGACTTGCAAGCCCTATCTGTCAGTGCTTCCTGCCTTGAGTTTGGACCCAGCGAGTCTAAGGTCATTCTTCGGCTGCGAAGCGGCTATGTACCGAAGATACTCACATTGGAGGCCACTCTAAGGGGCTGTCGGTCACAAAGCAAAGGCTATCCCATTGGATAATAGAGGCTATCACCCTGGCCTATACCTCAGAGGGCGTACAGTGCCCTATAGGTGTGAAGGCCCACTCCACGAGAGGAATGGCCTCCTCCTGGGCATGGTCCAACGGAATCTGTATTGAAGAAATTTGTGCGGCTGCCGGATGGTCATCGCCGTCGACCTTTATCAGATTCTACAGTTTGGACGTCCCTGCACTGCAAGCACGGGTGCTATCTGCTTAGTGCTACTTTTCTTCCTTCGGGCAGACAAGGCTTATGATAAGCAGACCCCAGATACTTCTCACGTCTCTTTTATAGCTTGGACTCACGAGGCCCACTCTGAGCGTGCCTGAGCTGAGCTCGCGGAGCAGGCGTCTGCTTCTGCTTATAGCGCGGCACTTCTGGATGTGTTCCCCATTAGCAGTCGTCAATAAAAAATGACGACGCAATGGGAGTTCCCTTTCGATAGGGAACGATCCGGTTACTCACGTGACCTCAGTTCCCTGAGATAAGGGAACGAGCATTGCGAAACTGACCGTGCTATAGCTGAACGCGAATTGATGGCTGTCGCTTCAGTCGTTGATTCTGATAAAATGGTGCTCTGGGCCGACTTATTTAGCAAGTCGGCTCCCTCTCCCCTTTGACGGGCACAAGCGCCATTGATTTGTGCAGTACACAAGCGTTAACCAATCTGGCTTCAGTAACAGAGTAAACAGGAGTTTCCCATTTGCAGTCGTCAATAAAAAATTACGACGCAATGCTCGTTCTCTCATCTCAGGGAGCCGAGGTTACGTGAGTAACCGGAGCGTTCTCTGCCATCTGTAAAAAAAAAATATATATTCTATCTTCTTTTCTTCTATCATCTATTGAAGTAATATTGTTTTATTTTAATTTACATCATCAGCTGCAGAAACAACAATTGGATCAACTACAACAGCTGAAACCATAACAACTACTCAATTTCCATCTACAACTTAGACAGAAATAACAACATCTGCTTCTACATCTGAACCAACAACAACAACTGAAACTACGTCTATAAATGAAACATTAACTATGCCAGCATCTACATCTGAACCAGTGACAACTGAACCAACAACTGAAACTTCATCTACAACTCTAACAGAAACATCAACTACGTCATCATCTACATCTGAATCAATGACAACAGCTGAAACCACAATAACAACTCAATTTCCATCTACAACTATGACAGAAACAACAACTACACCAGCTTCTACATCTGAACCAACAACAACAGCTGAAACAACAACAACTCAATTTCCATCTACAACTGTAACAGAAACAACAACTACATCAACTTCTCCATCTGAACCAACAACAACAGCTGAAATAACAACTCAATTTCAATCTACAACTGTAATAGAACCAACAACTACATCAGCTTCTACATCTGAACCAACAGCAACAACTGAAACAATAACAACTGAATTTCCATCTACAACCGTAACAGAAACAACAACTACATCAGTTTCTACATCTGAATCAACAGCAACAGCTGAAACAACTCAATGTCCATCTACAACTGTGAGAGAAACAACAACTATATCAGCTTCTACATCTGAACCAACAACAACAACTGAAACAACAACAACTGAATATCCATCTACAACTGTAACAGTAACAACAACTACATCAGCCTCTACATCTGAACCAACTACAACAGCTGAAATAACAACTCAATTTCCATCTACAACTGTAACAGAAACATCAACTACATCAGCTTCTACATTTGAACCAACAACAACAGCTGAAACAATTACATTTCCATCTACAACTGTGACAGAAACATCAACAACATCAGCTTCTACATCTGAACCAACAGCAACAACTGAAACAACAACAACTGAATTTCCATCTACAACTGTAACAGTAACAACAACTACATCAGCTTCTACATCTGAACCAACAATAACAGCTGAAACAACAACAACTCAATTTCAATCTACAACTGTAATAGAACCAACAACTACATCAGCTTCTACATCTGAACCAACAACAACAACTGAAACAACAACAACTGAATTTCCATCTACAACTGTAACAGAAACAACAACTATATCAGCTTCTACATCTGAAACAACAACAACAACAACAACTGAAACAACAACAACTGAATATCCATCTACACCTGTAACAGTAACAACAACTACATCAGCCTCTACATCTGAACCAACTACAACAGCTGAATTTCCATCTACAACTGTAACAGAAACTAAAACTACATCAGCCTCTACATCTGAACCAACTACAACAACTGAATTTCCATCTACAACTGTAATAGAAACAAAAACTACATCAGCCTCTACATCTGAACCAACAACAACAGCTGAAACAACAACTGAATTTCCATCTACAACTGTGACAGAAACATCAACTACATCAGCTTCTACATCTGAACCAACAACAACAGCTGAAATAACAACAACAACTGAATTTCCATCTACAACTGTGACAGAAACATCAACAACATCAGCTTCTATATCTGAACCAACAACAATAACTGAAACAACAATAACTGAATTTCCATCTACAACTGTCACAGTAACAACAACTTCATCAGCTTCTACATCTGAACCAACAACATCAACTGAATTTCCATCTACAACTGTAACAGAAACAAAAACTACATCAGCCTCTACATCTGAACCAACAACAACAGCTGAAACAACAACTCAATTTCAATCTACAACTGTGACAGAAACATCAACTACATCAGCATCTACATCTGAAAAACAGTTCAATTTCAATCTACAACTTTGACAGAAACATCAACTTCATCAGCATCTACATCTGAAACAACAACAACTGAAACAACAGCAACAACTGAATTTCCATCTACAACTGTAACAGTAACAACAACTACATCAGCATCTACATCTGAAACAACAACAACAACTGAAACAACAGCAACAACTGAATTTCCATCTACAACTGTAACAGTAACAACAACTACATCAGCATCTACATCTGAACCAACAACAACAGCTGAAACAACTCAATTTCAATCTACAACTGTAATAGAACCAACAACTACATCAGCTTCTACATCTGAACCAACAACAACAGCTGAAACAACAACAACTACATTTAAATCTACAACTGTAATAGAACCATCAACTACATCAGCTTCTACATCTGAAACAACAACAACATCTGAAACAACAACAACAACTCAATTTCCATCTACAACTGTGAAAGAAACAACAACTACATCAGCTTCTACATCTGAACCAACAACAACAGCTGAAACAACAACAACTCAATTTCCATCTACAACTGTAACAGAAACAACAACTACATCAACTTCTCCATCTGAACCAACAACAACAGCTGAAACAACAACTCAATTTCAATCTACAACTGTGAAAGAAATAACAACTACATCAGCTTCTACATCTGAACCAACAACAATAGCTGAAACAATTCAATTTAAATCTACAACTGTGACAGAAACATCAACTGCATCAGCTTTTATATCTGAACCAACAACAACTGAAACAACAACAACAACTGAATTTCCATCTACAACTGTTACAGAAACAACAACTACATCAACTTCTATATCTGAACCAACAACAACAGCTAAAACAACAACTCAATTTCCTTCTAGAGCTATGATAGAAACATCAACTATGACAGCATTTACATCTGAAACAACAACAACTCAATTTCCATCTACAAATGTAACAGAAACAACAACTACATCAGCTTCTACATCTGAACCAACAACTATAACAGAAACAACAACATCAGCTTCTACACCTGAATCAACAACAACAACAGCTGAAACAACAACAACAACTCATTTTCCATCTATAACTGTGAAAGAAACAACAACTACATCAGCTTCTTCATCTGAACCAACAACAACAGATGAAACAACAACAACAACAACAACTCAATTTCCATCTACAACTGTAACAGAAACAACAACTACACCAGCTTCTACATCTGAATCAACAGCAACAGCTGAAACAACAACAACTCAATTTCCATCTACGACAGTAAGAGAAACAACAACTACATCAGATTCTACATCTGAATCAACAGTAACAGCAACAGCTGAAACAACAACAACAACTAAATTTCCATCTACAACAGTGAGAGAAACAACAACTACATTAGCTTCTACATCTGAATCAACAACAACAGCTGAAACGACAACGCAATTTCCATCTACAACTGTAATAGAAGCAGCAACAACGTCAGCATCTACATCTGAACCAACAACAACAACTCAATTTCCATCTACAACTGTGAAAGAAACATCCACTACATCAGCTTCTACATCTGAACCAACAACAACAGCTGAAACAACAACTCAGTTTCCTTCTACAGCTGTAACAGAAACATCAACTAAGCCAGCATCTACATCTGAATCAATAACAACAGCTGAAACAACAACTGAAGTTGAACCAACAACTGAAACCATATCTACAACTCAAACAACAACTACACCAACATCTACACTGACTGCACAAATGTCTACAACTCAATCAACCACAACCCTTGTACCAACAGCTACTTCAACTGTTTCAACATCTACTGCTCAAACAACTGTACCAACATCTATGACTCTAACAACAGCAATCCCAACAACTAGATTATCTGCACCAATTTTAACAACTCCAATATTGTCTTCATCAACTGAACTAACATTAACCACTCAGTTAACAACAACTGCACAAACCTCAACAACAACAACAACAACAACAAACTGTGCCAGCATCTTCCACTCCATCTACAACAACTGCTCCAACATCTACCACTCTATCAACAACAACTGCACCAACATCAACCAATCCATCAACAACTGCACTAACATCTACCACTCTATCAACAACAACTGCACCAACATCTATCACTCCCTCAACAACTGCACCAACATCTACCACTCTATCAACAACAACTGCACCAACATCTACCACTCTATCAACAACAACTGCACCAACATTTACCGGTCCATCAACAACAACTACAGCAACATCTACCACTCTATCAACAACAACTGCACCAACATCTACTACTCCATCAACAACTGCACCAGCATCTACCACTCTAACAACAACAACTGCACCAACATCTACCACTCCATCAACAACTGCACCAACATCTACCACTCCATCAACAACTGCACCAATTTCTACCACTATATCAACGATAACTGCACCAGCATCTACCATTCCATCAACAACTGCACCAACATCTACCACTCTATCAACAACAACTGCACCAACATCTACCACTCCATCAACAACTGCACCAACATCTACCACTCTATCAACAACAACTGCACCAACATCTACCACTCCATCAACAACTGCACCAATTTCTACCACTATATCAACGATAACTGCACCAGCATCTACCATTCCATCAACAACTGCACCAACATCTACCACTCCATCAACAACTGCACCAACATCTACCACTCTATCAACAACAACTGCACCAACATCTACCACTCCATCAACAACTGCACCAACATCTACCACTCTATCAACAACAACTGCACCAACATCTACCACTCTAACAACAACTGCACCAACATCTACCACTCCATCAACAACTGCACCAACATCGACCACTCCATCAACAACTGCACCAACATCTACCACTCTATCAACAACAACTGCACCAACATCTACCACTCCATCAACAACTGCACCAACATCTACCACTCTATCAAAACAACACCAACATCTACCACTCCATCAACAACTGCACTAACATCTACCACTCTATCAACAACAACTGCACCAACATCTATCACTCCTCAACAACAACTGCACCAACATCTACCACTCTATCAATAACAACTGCACCAACATCTATCATTCCATCAACAACTCCAACATCTACCACTCTATCAACAACAACTGCACCAACATCTACCACTCTATCAACAACAACTGCACCAACATCTACCACTCCATCAACAACAACTGCACCAACATCTACCACTCTATCAACAACAACTGCACCAACATCTACCACTCCATCAACAACTGCACCAATTTCTACCACTATATCAACGATAACTGCACCAGCATCTACCATTCCATCAACAACTGCACCAACATCTACCACTCTATCAACAACAACTGCACCAACATCTACCACTCCATCAACAACTGCACCAACATCTACCACTCTATCAACAACAACTGCACATCTACCACTCCATCAACAACTGCATCTACCACTCTATCAACAACAACTGCACCAACATCTATCACTCCCTCAACAACTACACCAACATCTACCACTCTATCAATAACAACTGCACCAACATCTATCATTCCATCAACAACTGCTCCAACATCTACCACTCTATCAACAACAACTGCACCAACATCTACCACTCTATCAACAACAACTGCACCAACATCTACCACTCCATCAACAACTGCACCAATATCTACCACTCTATCAACAACAACTGCACCAACATCTACCACTCCATCAACAACTGCACCAATTTCTACCACTATATCAACGATAACTGCACCAGCATCTACCATTCCATCAACAACTGCACCAACATCTACCACTCTATCAACAACAACTGCACCAACATCTACCACTCCATCAACAACTGCAACATCCCACTCTATCAACAACAACTGCACCAACATCTACCACTCTAACAACAACAACTGCACCAACATCTACCACTCCATCAACAACTGCACCAACATCGACCACTCCATCAACAACTGCACCAACATCTACCACTCTATCAACAACAACTGCACCAACATCTACCACTACATCAACAACTGCCAACATCTACCACTCTATCAACAACAACTGCACCAACATCTACCACTCCATCAACAACTGCACTAACATCTACCACTCTATCAATAACAACTGCACCAACATCTATCATTCCATCAACAACTGCTCCAACATCTACCACTCCATCAACAACAACTGCACCAACATCTACCACTCTATCAACAACAACTGCACCAACATTTACCGGTCCATCAACAACAACTACAGCAACATCTACTACTCTATCAACAACAACTGCACCAACATCTACTACTCCATCAACAACTGCACCAACATCTACCACTCTATCAACAACAACTGCACCAACATCTACCACTCCATCAACAACTGCTCCAACATCTACCACTCTATCAACAACAACTGCACCAACATCTACCACTCTATCAACAACAATTGCACCAACATCTACCACTCTATCAACAACAACTGCACCAACATCTACCACTCTATCAACAACAACTGCACCAACATCTACCACTCCATCAACAACTGCTCCAACATCTACCACTCTATCAACAACAACTGCACCAACATCTACCACTCTATCAACAACAATTGCACCAACATCTACCACTCTATCAACAACTGCACCAACATCTACCACTATATCAACAACAACTGCACCAACCTTTACCGGTCCATCAACAACAACTGCACCAACATCGACGTCAACTGAATCAACATCAACAGCTCATACTACATCAGCTCCATCAACATTGCTATCAACTGCATTAAAATTATCATCTACCTCTCAACTGACAACAACTCAATTTGTGTCTACAACTCAACCAGCAAGTCAGTCAACACCCTTATCTCCGGAAGCTGTCCTGCGAAGTAAGCACATTTTATTTTATATATTTTTAATGGCAAGCATTATCTTGTTGTTATACTGTTCAGTTCAAAGCAGAATAAGCAACTACAATGGAAATTGAATGTACCCAATATATATATATTTTAAATAAAACAACTTAAAAATTAAAGGGTTAGTTCACCCAAAAATGAAAATTCAGTTATTAATTAATCAAGTCGTTACAAACCTGCAAAACCTTTGTTAATCATTTGTTCAATTAAAGTGCAATTAATCCTGGGAAAAATTGTTCCAGGTAATTTTGGTGGAAAAGTGGTAATTGTTTCCAGTATAACCGGAGCACATGCACTGAGCCTCGGGGCAGGATGTTTAGTGACAATTGTGTCCAATCACAACACATTGGACAGCTAACCAAGCTGAGCCCATCGCATATTTCTGAGGAAACGCTCATAAAAGCAGGAAATCATCAGCATGTTTATAGGGGAAGGGACAGAGTAGTGTAGAATAAAGGTAAATTATGTGAAAAACAATGTTTTCAAAAAAAATGTATCAAGCACTAACGTTATAGACTGCACCCCATTAACACAATTAAGTCTAGAAAATAACCAGTCAACCACCCCTTTAAAAAATGACATCCAGCATCCAACATATTTACATATTTATTTTGTCTCTTTTAGCAAAACAATCAGTTACAGCTAAATACCATGAACAAAAATTAACAGGCTACATAAAAACTGGAATCGTTTAAGAGCTCGTATCGTTTATGCATAGTAAAGCAGCATGATTCTGGATAAATTGAGTTGCTGTTTTTTAAATGGAATTTGTGGTTCTCTCACGATTCTGACTTAACAAAATCACATGTAATTTAAGAATGAATGATTCAGTTTTATTACTGGATGAATCAGGGTTTTTGAACATTTTTAGAATGATTCAAAGACAAAGGCATTTTAACAGCCCCTTTTCACCACCTACAGGCATAACATTGTAATCGATAAATCTTTATTTGAAGTGCCAAATTACTTTTAAAAGGTGATTCACTGATTTACTTTTTGATCGCTACTATACACATCAGAGTTTATATCCGAACTATAACATTATATCCCCGTATTTCTGTGATTATATTTGTAGCACAGAAATAAGTGAAGCTGTTTCATTCATACATGCCAGCTGCTCTCTTAAAGGAATACTCCACCCCAAAATTAAAATTTTGTCATTTTTTACTCACCCCATGTCGTTCCGAACCAATAAAAGCTTTGTTCGTCTTCGGAACACAATTTAAGATATTTTGGATAAAAACCGGGAGGCTTGTGACTGTCCCATTGACTGCCAAGTAAATACCACTGTCAAGGTCCAGAAAAGTATGAAAAGCATTGCCAGGATACTCCATCTGCCATCAGTGGTTCAATCGTAATGTTATGAAGCTACGAGAATACTTTTTGTACAGAAATAAAACAAAAATAACAACTTTATTCAACAATTAGTCACCGTAGCGTCTCCTCTGAGTCAATGTAGCGCCATTTGGAGATTATCCCCTGGACGCGTCCACTCTTCTGTATCAGCCTCGACACAGGGATGAGTCGTCTTCGCTGATTTACGCTCTGATTTGAACACAAACAGCGCAGCCTTGTGGTTCGGCACTATTAAAACTTGTTCTGGCCCAGATCAGGGCTGGTTATAAATTACTATTTGGCTGAGATTTGGGCCATTTATGGCTCATGTGGCTCATGTTTGTAGTCCAGATCTGGGCCAAACAAGGGCCGTAATTCTTTGCTGCATGTGGGCCGAGTGTAACTGCTTGTTTGGACCAGCAAACACAGTACTAGAATATTTAGAAATGTTAAAATAAAAAATACTTCTGTAAATATGTTTGGATTGCCTTTTGATTTGTAATGTTATTCTGAAGTATGGTAGTATCACACTAATCCAACAACACACACACACACACACACACACGTTGGTTTTTATGGTTTATGGGGACTTTCCATAGGCGTAATGGTTTTTATACTGTACAAACTGTATGTGCTATTGCCCTACACCTACCCTACACCTAAACTTAGCCCTCACAGGAGACAGTGCATTTCTATTTTCCTCAAAAACTCACTCTGTATGATTTATAAGCGTTTTTAAATTATGGGGACACTGAAAATGTCCTCATAAATCACCTTCTCCTTGTAATACCTGTGTCATACCCATGTCATTATACAAATTTGTGTCCTCATAAACCACATAAACATGCACACACACACACACACACACACACACACACACACACATACATATATATATATATATATATATACACACTCACCAGCTATTTTATTAGGTACACCTGTTCAATTGCTTGGTAACACAAATTACTAATCAGCCAATCACATGGCAACAACATTTAAGCATCTAGATGTGGTGAAGACGACTTGCTGAAGTTCAAACCGAGCATCAGAATGGGGAAGAAAGAGGATTTAAGTGACTTTGAAGGTGGAATGGTTGTAGGTGCCAGCCAGACGCGCTGGTCTGAGTATTTTAAACACTGCTGATCTACTGGATTTTTCACGCACAACAATCTATAGGGTTTACAGAGAATGATCTGAAAAAGAGAAAAAGAGAAAAAAGTTCTTTGTGTAAAGAAAACAAACACTTCGGTACTAGATCCAGTTTCTCGTCGTTTTCTTTCAACCAGGCGGTGACTTTTTTCTTCTTCTTTCTAGATTTAACCCTAAATCTCACACCAGATCTGATTTGGAAGACATTAGTGTTATGAAGTTGTAACAATCTGCAGCTTTATAAATTCAGATAAATGCTTCTCATTGTTTAAATGCTTTGTTTACACAAGAATGTCACGGCTTTATTATTTGTATTCATTAGACATACATTATACGTGCAAATCTGAAAACTGTAATTTGAACATTTAAATTACTGACTTGTGATATTTTAGTTATATGCAAAATCTGGTCTGACTTAGAATTGATGGATGAAAGTTTAAGGAAGACAAGACTACAATATTGTGTTGTTAAATCACAGAAAATAATAAATATATCACATTTCTAATTGACTTATTTGTAATTGTAATATAATTTGAGTTATAAGTCAAGAATATTCAAAATAAAATGTTGTCTTTATCCCCATATTGTGGTGTTCATATGAACACAGTTTAATGTTCATGTGAAAGACTTTCCTGAATACAATTGTTTGATGTTATGATTTATTGATCAAAATTGATTCTGCTGATTATAAAGGTAGCTGATGCTTTGTATATGACATTGTTTTCCAGCAAAAGCCTTTATGAATTGCTTGTTGCATATTTTCTTTTTTTGAACTAATTTCTAGGGAAACGTTTTGATGAAAAACAAATACTTGTAATCATTTCTGTGAAAATGAGTGAAAATGTTGGCTGTAAATAAACATCCAAAAAGAAGAAAAAAATCATCTTGTCTGCACATCAAACCTGCAGGGCAAGAAAATCAGTGAAAACATTACTCACATCACTCGGACATCATTTATATTTAAATAATATTAATTAGTTAAGAAGACATTTTCACTGGTGTTAAATTCAATGTTAAACACCAAGATAAAAACTACATTTTTATCTAATACAATACATTATGCTTTTTTTATGGAAATGTCTGATCACATTTTTGTCACAAAAGGCATAATAAATAAATATATATATTTAAATTGGATTATAATTTATTAACTTTATACACACACACACACACACACACAATAACGTTATATTATTATAGTATTTTTTATCATACTTTATTTGACAAAAAATGTATTCAGACATTTTAGCAGAATGCAAATAGTCAGGGCTGGTTAAAGGTCAGTAGGATTGTTTACCTTCAGTTTATAATTAATAACAAAGATAGTTGATTATTTAACTAATATATATATATATATATATATATATATATATATATCAGAAGAGAACTGTTTAAATATAAATGTCTATTCAGATTGAGATTTTGTTAGATTTCGAAGTCTATGACATTTCATTGTAAGGAAATTTAAAAATATTAATATAAGGTGTGTCTAATGAATACACATAATAAATCCATGCCATTTTTAAACAAACCAGACGCCTTACATTGTGTATGATTCAAAATCATCACCAAAGGGGGAAAAAATTATAAAAAGACATCAGAGATTTTGATAGACCTCTATTTTGGTATTTATAGTTACTATTTAAATTAAAATCACTGTTGAAATGTTATCAAGAAGAACTTAGAAATAAATAAATAATAATAATAATACAAATATTACAAATGTAACCTTCAACGCTTCGTAAACCCCACCCATAGACGTGCTTGGCCAATCAGAGGAACTTCACCTCTTTAACTCATCAGAGCCATGGGCTCTGTAACTCATATACCTCTAGCTTGTCAATCATGTGCACACAAGCCCCGCCCACACACGTCCTCAGCCAATCGGAAGACACGTAGCGCGTCCACCTACACAGCGAGCTTGTCAATCTTGTGTAAATAAATCCCGCCCACACACACCAGGCGGAGACACGTCCACTATCCCAGCGTGATTTCGGCGTTAAAGTATTTTTCAAATACGTTTTGTGTGTTGACAACTGTGTCTTATCCTAAAGAATTAAACGAGCTGTCCGGTAAAGACGGCAATGGCTGCTGAAAGCGAGCGTGATGATCAATTTCAACAAATTCTGCATCAAATCGGTGGAAAAAGTAACATTCATTTAATCGGCGCTGTGAACGGACCTGATGGAGACACCGGCGTATTACAGGACTTAATCGCTGATATGTTTAATAACGGAGGACACGAAGAAACCAGCGACTGTGTTGGCAACAGCAACGGCGAAATCAAAATCCAAACAAACGCGTGCAGCCCTGATCAATCACACACAGATCGACCAGAACCGAGTTCATCCGATCACTGCACGAGCAAGAAACCAGATCCACTCAAGGACAAAACCGTGAGCTCAAGCCGACACATCGGCGCAAAGCAGAGAGTCATTAAATGCTCCGTGATCATATTCATCTTCAAACATGATTATGTGTGCCATAAAGATAATTATGCGTGTTTGAGGGCGATTCTGAAGGACGTGAGAGCTCGGATAAAGAGAAACGCGCTCCGTCCGGCTCTGCTGGGACTCGTTCACACCGACTGTGATCAATCAGAGAGTCGTGACTCAGTGGAGCTTCTGGATCGATCACTGCGAGCAGTGTTCATTGACCACCCCCCACAGGCCATATGGACCGGACTTTACGTCACAAAGTCCCCGGATGTGTTGCAGGAGATCAGGTGGAACACGTGCAGGGCTGTGAAGGGCTCAATGTCTGCAGGTCAGCGATTCAACCCAGTGGACTCCTGTTCTGTTGGGCATCATCGTCCAACATGATTTCACGAGAAAACAAGCAAACACAACTGCTTTATGCTATGGCGATTTTATACAAATGCGTATTATGGAGGGCTGCACGATTAATCGAATGCGATTATCATGCGCACCTCGTCAGTAAAGCCGGTTCTGTGATTAGTAGTAAATCTCCATCACCTGCTTTCAGATGGAGCAGCATTTACTACACAGAGTAGTTCACTGACAAGCTACGCGAAAAAACCCACAGATGATATTATTGCGCGATTTATGAAATCGAATAAATCGTTCACGATAATGACAGCTGTTTGCGTAGCTTCTCCGTGAACTACAGCTCTGTTAAGTAAACGCTGCTCCATCCGAAAGACAAATAATTTCGCCAAAATGTAAAAGAGTTTGCAGTGACAGTGCATTGCTAAAAAACAGATCTATTTATAAAAAGTAACTATTTTACTGTATGATTTTGTATGCTGTGATTCGTACGGAGCTGTGATATTTACAAAAGGAAGTAACTGCGAAGGACCAGCATTACGTGTAACGATTAGTGGGGCGTAAGCAGATTGTATGAAAACATACAAATGAGATTGCACAAAATTGCTGATGCTAAATGAAAAGTAGTTAGCTATCAATTTATGTGAGAGTATGTTGAGGTTTTCAGACTACACACTCAATCCTCAACACACGGCAGTTGGCAACTATTATACATTTTGCGGTGTCTCGTGCATAACAAAATGCAACTGTTCTACGATTGGGTGAAACAAATGTGTCCACGAAAGTCCGCCGCTAAACCTCACCCTCAGTGGGGCTTTAGCAGATCGTACAAAAATTTATGAATTAAATTGTACGCAATTCGCCAAAAGGTAAACGTTAAGAATTGCCATAAGTGTGTGTTGCATAGACTCTAAACCTCGCTCATAGAACTTCATAATTATTGTGTTTTTCAGCGTCTTGTGTGTGACACTTTTAAAAATGCAATTATTTTATGATTGGCGTTTTTGCATGAATTTGCATAATCGCAAAACCCCAACACATTCTCCTGGCTTATAAAAAAACAAACAAAAAAACGTATTAAAATAAGTTACATTTTTACCAATTTTAAAACGTTATTTTTGATTCCACTTCTCTGCACCTTACGTTTTTGCATTCCACTGCACTGTTTTCCATTATTTTTCTGTGTAATTATGTACTTGACTCATGCATTTAACCATTGGACTTAAAAAAGTACTTTTAAATAAACAAGCCTTTAGACTTACTTAACACCTGTTCACACCAAGAACGATAAATATAAAGATAATAATACCTTCCACATCAACGCACAAAATCATTCTGTGTATTATAAGCGCATCCTGCTGTAATCTACCACTTTAAATGTTTGAGCTCTTCAAAGTCAGTGAACTCTGATTGGCTGTCAGTGTTTATGTCATTCAGTAGCTGAAAAACAAATCGTCCTGAAAGTGATTCCAACGATATCGTTATCCGTATAGCTGTAGAGTGACCTTCCCTATTCTCATATAATTAGAATGATAATTAAACCTTTATTATATAGTTATCATACGTGGTGTGAATGGGCCTTTAGTGTTTTTTTTTTTATTCCACTATTCCGCAACTTGCGTTTTTAATAGCAAACATATGTTTTTTCATATACATACATACTAAACGAACACATTTGACCGCTTCGCTTGCGTCTTTTGAAGCATCTCACGCATGAGGGACCATTTATACAGAATGCATTTTATTTTCGTGTGATCTGCTAATGCCCTGATGGTTAGCTTTAAGGGTTGACCTTTATACGTCTTTTCCCTAAAAACCTTATGTTTACGTACAAATCACAATGTACACATTTACGTCTCCGCATGAGATTGTCATGTGAACTCCGAACCTAGATAGCATTTTTGTGCATAGTTTCTGGTTTTAGAAACTAGTTAGACTTTGGTCATCATAGTGACCCGTCTAGGCATATGGTCTGGACCAGATTGTTTTCTCAAAGACTGCTTAGCTAGACAGCATTTTGGACATCTAGACAGCACATTGTCCCAAAGTCTATTAGTTTTAACATGAGTTTTTGGATTAAATGCCTGAAATAAGGTCTGTTTAACACAAGCGGCAATGCAAAATGAGAGCATCACAGAAATGATACTCCCTTCATGCAATTTTTGGTCATCGTAGTCTTTTGAGTCTAATAGGACCTATAGTGAACTATCTACCTAGACAACATCTTGGCCATTACAATCTGAAAACATATCACACTTCCTATATCTCACTTATCAGGTTTTACACCTATACAGCGTTTTTGGGCATGAAATCCTAAAAATACAGTGAGCTGTTTATCTAGTGGTTTGTGGCAGGATAGTATCAAACCCGAGTGTGCTGCCCATCTAGCGTCTTTTCAGCTTTTGGTTTACTATGTAGCTCACAACTCTGGTTGAATCACATGATTTGGGGGACTATAATGAATGGAGGCCCCTAGAAGAAAGACATAATGCGATTAATGAGTCCTTTCTGAATGGCTCTTTATGTTGCAGATAGCGCCGTTGGCGGTAAAAGCAGATTGTTTTGGCCACTGAAATGTTTCCCGGGAATTTTCCGAAAGTCACACGGAGGACAAGCTGACATAAACACCAATAGTTGTCATCAAGGTATGAGGATGTTCATTTGCATTCAGATTGAAACCTGTTTTCCCTGTCTATTAATTGCACAATCTTAACTCCCACAGCCAAACCAAATGCGACTGAGGAAGGTATTCCACAGCAGATGCGGCCCACAACAGATTGACGTCGTGTTGGCTTTGCAAATAGACCAAAATGGATGAAAAACAAGCCTCAACTGTGTGCCTGTGTGCTACACAGGACATATACTCTTGCACTATGACGTACCAGTCAGGAGATTTGGAGAAATGAAGGCAATGAATGGCTGCTAGAGCATTATACATGATGCATTTTTATGTCAGAAGGATATATCACTACTATCATAGTAACATACAGAGTTTATTAGTATTAAATGATCTAATGTGACAATTCCTGAACACTGTGATTGATTACTGTATCAATGTTGTTTTTAAATAAAATAAACAAGTTGTTGCATCGACTGACCAATACACGAGGTATTTTGTACTTCAAGCACGATTCATATGATTCTGAAGAAAACAATAAATGCAATTCATTTTAGCTGTTCAACACGTTTTCAGTGCATTACAAGACATTGTTGAATGAATGAAAACGGGAGTTTACGTCAGGCTACGTCGTACTATGACTTGTCGTTCACACAGAACGCATTTTTGCACTTTTGCATATATTTTCGATGTAAATCTGTACGTGTTTGACTGTTTTCATTTGCGTCAGCGTTTGTCGTCTTTTTCGTGGCCACATAATGGGCTAAAACTAAATCTTTGGACTTTTCTGCTCCGTTTACAATCTGAACTACTGAATCAGTGTTTGTAAAAGAGTTGTTCATTTGGGGGGGGGAGTTAAATAAAAACAATCTAACTGAGCTATTCAAATGTATAAAATCAACACAATACATGTACAAACTGTAGGCTGACATTTTTTATTTCGTTCATTTATTTTAATTTTATTTTTAGATTTAAAAACATAAAACAACTTGTTCAGTGTTTTTATTTTATGTTATTTTGTGATATTATGTTATGTTATTTTGTTATCTTATATTATTTTATGTTGTCTTATTTTATTTGACTTTATTTTATTTTGTTATTTTAAATGTATTAACTTTATTTTTATTTTGTTCTTTTATTTCATGCGATGTTTTATTAGATTTTTTCAGATTTAAAAAAACGAAATAAATGTGCTCCGTCCATGTTTGACCACCGAGTGGCAGATTATGTCTATGGATAAACTCCGAACTGCAGAGCAGAAGAGCCTGTAGGGTTGACCGCATCAAAGCCTGTCAGAAAAACGTTATTTTTCATCTTGCCCAACTAAAATATTAATTAAAAAATAACTGCAATAACCCATTAAAGACTACGTTTATAACATCTGCTAGCTGCCACGTCCATGTATCCCGCAGTAAGTGATTTTACACTAAACAGCACGTGACATCTTCAGGCAGAGTTCCGGCGCGTCCCGCACATGCGCTCATTGTCAGATGAGTTTGAGCCGCTGCTGCTGGTGTTAGTGAATAGCAGTCGATAACTCATCGCTCGCACTGCTTCATTGAGAGTGAAATAGACGTTATTCTTCTTCTCTCTGATTGTGTGTTGAAATCGTTGTACCGGAGGAGATCCGGTGACAGTCACAGACAGACATGATCACTTCAGCCGGTGAGTGAACGACAAAGAGCGCGTTAGATTTAGCTGAGTCACACAGCTAACGGCTAGCACGGCTCCTTTCTGACTTCAACGAGCTCTACGGCGTTATTTGAGCTTTATGATAATAAAAGCACTCTTATATGTACTACTTAAGCGCTTAAATGCAGTGGTGAGTGTGTAAGTATTTGCTAATGTCATTTCTAATGCCTTTGATTTCAGTGGTTTGTTTACATCGGCAACTGAAAGTACGTTAAGACATTAGCGCGGTTTATTAAAAAAGCGATATGCTATAACGTTATGTGTCTCAGTATTGTTTTCACTGTATAAATGTCATAAAAACATGTTATTTGTGAATGCAACGGATGTCTAAGGTTGCTGTTTGGCAGATCTGCCATGTCACTGTCATTAAAAACATGGATGGATTGGTAGAAAGAGACTGATATAACTGACAGATAGATGGACAGACAGACAGGTAGATGGATGGACAGACAGACGGGTAGATGGATGGACAGACAGACAGGTAGATGAAAAAGACAGACAGATAGATAGATGGAAAGACAGACAGACAGACAGATAGACAGATGAAAAAGACAGATAACGTTAGATAGATAGATAGATAGATGGAAAGACTGACAGACAGACAGACAGACAGACAGACAGGTAGATGGATGGACAGACAGATAGATAGATGAAAGACAGATAGATGGAAAGACAGACAGACAGACAGACAGACAGACAGGTAGATGGATGGATGGACAGACAGACAGATAGATGGACAGATAGATAGATGAAACAGACAGATAGATAGATGAAACAGACAGACAGACAGATAGATGGACAGATAGATAGATGAAACAGACAGACAGATAGATAGATGAAACAGACAGACAGATAGATGGACAGATAGATAGATGAAACAGACAGACAGATAGATGAAACAGACAGACAGACAGATAGATGGAAAGACAGAAAGACAGACAGACAGGTAGATAGAAAGCCTGTATATACTGTACTGATGGGTTTGTGCTGTTTTGTAGCTGGTATTATTTCCCTCCTGGATGAAGACGAGCCGCAGCTCAAGGTACAGATGAGCTCTGTCTAATGCATCAGTGCTGGTTATATTGAGGTGGTTTTAACTATCTTTTTCTTTTAAAGGAGTTTGCTTTACATAAACTGAACTCCATTGTCAATGACTTCTGGGCTGAGATTTCGGAGTCTGTAGACAAAATGTAAGTAGCATCAATTGTTTTAGAAGATAATTAGCCATGGACTCATTTACATGTTTTAATCTGTTTAAGCAGAGGTGCTATTTTTCCATATATATTATTTATTATTATATTTTTTTTTAAATGAGAAGTGGACGGCATGTGAACTGCATGAATCTAGAGGGGGAAAATATTGTGATTTTTACAGCTTCTCTGTAAACTATTATTAAATACAAATTTTATTGTACAGTATAATAGTGAGAGTAGTGAGCTTTTTTTTATTTGTGATGTTCTAAATTTAGAAATTTAAAATACAATTTAAATTCTACTAATTATTAGTAACTGCATGACTTTTTCTTGTGATACTACAATTGGTAATATTTTTTTATTTTTGTAATTTTAACAATAATAATAATTTGAGTATTTTTGTACAGGACAGTAGAATTAATTTAGGAATAGTAATAGATTTATTATTATTTAAAATAAAATAAATTATAATTACATTTATTATAATTTTAAACAAAAATGATACTGTGAATGGCAATAATTCTTCTTGTTATTAATTGCTTGTCTTTTTACAATTCAGTAATATTATTGCAATAGTATTGTTTCTTTATTGATTTAATTTTATTATTGGTGTCCAACAATTAATAAAAGTTAGTTGAAATAATATATATGTGTGTGTAGTGTACTGTTTATTTATTATGTATATATAAATACACACACACACACACAGTATTTTGAGAACATTTACATGTATATACATTATATATATATATATATATATATTCTCATGTTTTATATTATATATATAAATATATTTAACATATAAACATAACATAGTTTTCTTAAATATATATACATGCATGTGTGTGTTAATATATACATAATAAATATGCACACAAATATGATGTAAACAAAAACCTTTATTTTGAAAGCGATTAATCGTTTGGCAGCACTAAATTTTATTAATGGCAATTTATTGTCATTCAATTATTTTCTATTTCTATATTTATCATAAAGCTAGGAGAAGAAATATAATTTCAATAATTCAACAGTGTAAAAATTAGTAATTAGTAATAATACTATTAAAGTGTCAAAGTTAGTAATTAATAATCCATTATTGTTAAAATGTTTTAATGAGGATATATGTTACCATTGCTATAATACTATTGTAGTGTAAACGTGCTGAATAATTTCACATGAATGTTTCGAGACCAGTGACGTGCTGAGCGGTGTTTTTCTCTCTCAGCGAGGTCCTGTATGAGGACGAGACGTTTTGTAGCAGAGAGTTTGCGGCACTGGTGGCCTCTAAAGTGTTTTACCACCTCGGTGCTTTTGAGGAGTCTTTAAACTACGCACTGGGCGCTGGAGATCTCTTCAACGTCAGCGACAATTCAGAATATGTGGAGACTATTATTGGTAAGTAAAGAGCTGTCTCTCATATACATGAATACTTCAATTTAGCAAGGGTGCGTTAAATTGATCAAATCTGACATTAGATTTGCATTTCAAATGTTCTTTTAAACTTTCTACTCATTAAAGAAGCTTCAAAATATTAAGCAGCTGTATTCAACTTTTTTCTTGAGCAGCAAATCAGCATATTATACTGATTTCTGAAGATCATGTGAGACTGGAGTAATGATGCTGAAAATCACAGAAATAAATACCATTTTATTGTATAGTCTCATTAGGGAAGTGCGATATCACGATTTTTGATCGTGGATGATAGGCCTGTCACGATAATTAAATAACCGTCTAATCGCAATTATTTGATCTAACCGTGGTTGTTTCAGACAACCGCAATTATTGTGCTTTTTATACGACACAAGGTAGAGTCATACACCGAAAGAAACAAAAGCACCAGCTAGGTTTTCATGTGAAGGACATAATTATATTTAACGTTACGTTGTTAAATTTAAGTTTACAGAAACTCATCTTCGTTCTGCTGCAGCTGTCAGTCATTCTCCGCTCAGCATTCAAACTGCACGTCACGGTCAGAACGATTAAACTCTCTCTCCAAGATGAAACATCCCCATTATAATACTTGCGCTGCGCTAGTTCGCGCTGCGGCTCCATGTTGCTTCAAGCACATCATTCTGCACCCTGCATGTGCATAAGAGCGTTGTGCTGCTTTGTTTCAAGCGCCTCACATGATCAACGTTTTGCACACTTAAAAACTATTAGAAGCCTTTATCTCATGATTTCTCGTTCATGAATGAATACAAATAGTTAACAGAATAAACTTGTTTAAATTGTATAATGTGCATTGTGCACCAAATATTATTTTTCAAGATAAAGTTTTTGCTGCTTAATTATACAGCCAGCTAGTTTAATTTAACAGCTTATATATTTTTATTTAAATGTCGTTTTTCTCTGTAGTGAGTATTTAGTGGATTGTGTTCAACAAAGGGTTTAAAAGAGAGTGACTATTAGTTCCACAAACACAGTATTGATATTTTGTAGTGGTGTGGAAAAAAGTAGCACTGGTGTTGATACCTATTGGCTGATTCTTAGAATTTGAAGTACTCATATGTAATCTTACACTGCAAGATTAGTAAGTAATAACTAAAGTTCACTTTAAAACTGTTTAAAACCGTTCCAAATGCACGGACCTAATACTGACACATCGGTTTCTTTCTCAGCTGTTTGCATTTACTTAAGAAATAACCAGCTTTGTTTTAAAGTGAACGCACATCTGTACACTGTATCCAGTGTGGACAAGATAGCGGCGGTGATTGTCTGATTTCTATTTGCTTTTGACGTGACACTGAATTAGGGCTGTCAAAATGGCTGAAAAACTCAATTTTGAATTTTGTACTAAACTATTATCAATATTCAAATTTAAAAGGCATAATTTCTGACTGTTAGGAGGGGGGAGCTTTAGGCTTCTCTCCTGAGGCCACGCATCGAGCAAAATATTGGTTTAAAATGGCTTGAATGTGTAAATTGTCAAGACTAAACACCAGCAAATCATAAACTTTCACTCTATGATGGTTAAAGTCTGTGTAAAGTCAATTCTGAGAATTGTTTGTAAATGCATTATAAATGTTAGAAATGCTTTGCTGGAACATGTTACAAAGACTGTGAACTATGTAGTACTTAATTGTGGAGTTAGATCGTTAAACAGTTTTTCACCATTTTCGTGATCAGGAATCTTGTGGGTGGGGCTAAATCAGGACTCGATGACGCAATCCAGCCTCTGAGCACAGCTCCTCCCCCAAAATTTTAAGACCTGTGTTTGACTTGAAGCAGCGCTGCAGACCGACCGGTGTGTGACATCAAAGTACAGTGATAGCTAATCGATAGATGCTCCTGATCCTTTCAAATCGCTCTCTCAGTAATTTGATGTCAAACACTGATCGTTCTCGAACACACCTAAGCACAGTTATAGAGCGCATTAGCATCAGGGGTTCACAGCTCAATCGCGAGTTACTGTCATTACCGTTAGTTACTACAGCCTACAGTTTGTTAGCTAGCTAATCCCTCGTCACGTAAATACATAATACCTGGTTGTGATCATTTACAAAACAGCTCGGTCTCCTTATTAAAATAAGCTACTAGAGGAAGACAGTTGAAAGAGACGGCAGTGTCCTGCAAGTGGGCGTGACTTCCCGTGAGTGGGTGTGGATTCAGCGTCGCCAGTGGACATGCCCCCAGCGTTTAAGATTTTGATACCTTATTTTATTTACTTGCCTTTTTTAAGCATTCAAATTTGGTTGGGTGGTTAATAACACATTTTTCTGTGGTTTGACAAACTCCGAACACACATTTAATATCGACTTTACACAGACTTCAAACTTAACAGTTAATCTGTGAATCACATGCGTGCCGAACAGTGGGGCTTGGTTCGTACGGATCTTGGGTAATCTACGATCCGTTGCACCCCTAATAAACGCAGACTTGAAGAGCACAAGAGACTTCTTTCAAAAACATAGATCTTACCAACGCTTGTCAATATATTGTCTTTTTGGCCATCAGCCAAGTGTATCGATCATTACACCAAACTGCGTGTGGAGAACGCCGAGCTGCCAGAGGATGAGGAGAAGAAAAGCATCGATCCTCGCCTGGAGGGAATCGTCAACAAGATGTTCCAGCGCTGCTTAAGAGATCACATGTACAAACAAGCCATCGGCATCGCGCTGGAGACCCGGCGCTTGGACATCTTCGAGAAAACAATCCTGGAATCCGTATGTTATTTATCTGCAGAGTTATAAATTGAATATTGATCTTAAAGGGATAGTTCACCCAAAAATGAAAATTCTGTCATTAATTACTCACCCTCATGTCGTTCCACTAGACCTATGAAATAACTTCGTTCATCTTCATAACACAAATTAAGATATTTTTGATGAGTTCTGACAGCTCTTTGACCTCTCATATGCAGCAAGGATCCTAACACGATCAAGGTCCAGAAACGTAGCGAGGAGATTGTTAAAATAGTCCATTTGACATCACGGGTTCAATCGTAATTTTTCGAAGCAATGAGAATACCTTTTGAGTGCAAAAATAATGACATTATTCCACAATTTGTCACATGGATTATTTTAGCGATGTCCTTGCTACGTGTCTGAGTCTTGATCGGGGTAATATCCTTGCTGTGTATGAGAGGGTCAGAGAGCTGTCAGATTTCATCAAAAATATCAGAATTGGTGTTCCGAAGGTATTACAGGTTTGGAACGACACAAGGATTAATAATTAATGACTGAATTTTCTTTTTTTGGGTGAACTACGCGTTTAAGAACCATATTTCAGACTTTGTTTTGGTTTTCTTTCAGAACGACATTGGCGGTTTGCTGGCCTACAGCCTGAAGATCTGCATGTCCCGCATGCAGAACAAGAAGTTTCGTAACGACGTTCTCCGAGTTCTCGTCAAGCTGTACATGAACCTGGAGAAGCCTGACTTCATTAACGTTTGCCAGGTGAGCTGTCCTGAGCTGGTTGAATTTTCTCCTGCGCACAGCACAGAGATTCCTTTCTCACTTTGTTGTTTTTCATCATAGTGTCTGATTTTCCTCGACGATCCTCAAGCTGTGAGCGATATATTGGAGAAGCTTGTCAAAGAGGATAACCTCCTGATGGCCTATCAGATCTGCTTTGACCTGTATGAGAGCGCCAGCCAGCAGTTCCTGTCCTCTGTCATTCAGAACCTGCGGACCGTAGGCACACCCATCCCCGCGGTGCCCGGATCCACCAACACCGGCACTGTGCCCACCCAAGAGAAAGACAGGTATGCATGTTACTGCTATTGATGTTTTAAAGTAATTGATAATTACGTTGAGAAAACATATCTTTGTCTATATAATGTAAGTGAATGGGTGCAGAGTTTATACATATACACTATATTGGCAAAAGTATTGGGTCACCCCCTTCTAATGAAAGGTTTGACAACTTTAGTAATTTCCATGAGTAGAAATCTTAATGTTTAAGCATATAATGATTAGGGGTCGACCGATATGTGTTTTTCAGGGCCGATAATTATTACAGATCAAGTAGACCGATAACCGATATTTTGAACCGATATACGTGTCTGGTGTAAAATGAAAATTAATGCCAAAATTAATAATAACAAGAGCTCTGACAAAAACGTTCTTTAAATGCTTTTAAACATGTCTTTAATTCTGAAAACTGTTAATAACAACAACATTTCCGTTGATTTTAATTTACAGTACAGTGCAAATGAAGGCATAAAACATTAATTTAATTTATCTTTTAATCAAATGAGATTAGACTTTATTTTGGCAAACAAATGAGTTTACTATTAAAATTAAAACATGGAAGAAATAGCGTGTGTGTTATTATTCTCAACAAAAGTTGTAATAATTGTTGTAGTTGTATTACGTATATTCTACTGCACCACAGTAATATATTCGCTAAACCGAACTTATATTTTGACAGGTTGCCATGAGGACATTTTAAGTTTCTGTAGCCTATGTATATATGATATGACGATCGCTTTACTCAAATGAAACGGTCAAATGCTCATGAAGTGACTGTCCGAGCAGTTCTGGGGATGTTGTTCATGTATTTATGTCCTCATTTAGTGAGGACGGCAGATGCTGAAAACACCGCGAGCATCACACGCCGAGTATGTATGTGTGCAGTAAATGAAACCGCACGTCTGTGTCATTCATTAACAGAGATGTTTTATGCGATTCCGCCCGCATTTTCCGCATCGCGGACATCATAGTGGATTGTGATTTATTGCAACTTCAGCAACGTCTGCTGCTGCTTTACCTTTGAGAGACAACTGATGCGTGATCACTGAGGCAGCTCCAGTTAGCAAGTGCTTTCGGTGTGAGACTGCCTTCAGTTTTCCGCGTTGATTGGTCGGACTCGTGACTCTCTACATATCAGATGAGCGGTGGGCGGAGATTGCTCTCAGAGATTGAGAGATCGCCTCACTCTCACAGAGTGTTGAGCTCAGACAGGCTGAATCGAGCCAAATAGTGCATTTAAAAATTTAATAATTTCACCTGTATTATTTATTCACCAATAAATAATGTCACCTGTAAATAGTATGTTTGTTTGCATTATATAAAAATAATTATCGGCAAATCTGTTTTGAAAATGGCCAATATCGATAATCGGTAAAATGCTTAATATCGGCGCCGATAATCGGTCGACCCCTAATAATGATATTCTAGTGAATTGTGTGCTTCTAGTTTTATAGCAACAGTTTGGACAGAACTCTTTTCTATTCTAACATGACAGTGTCTCTGTGTATAAGACAAGGATCAAAGAGAAATGATGATTCGGTCAGTGTGGAAGAAGTTGACTGGTCTGCAGAAAGACAAGTCCTCCTCTGGTGTGACTTTAAATGCAGACATTGAGCCAAAAATGAATCACCAAACACCAATGACTTGTGCATTCATTATATAGACAGAAGTACTGGGACACCCCTTCTTTAGAAGAGAAAAAGGCACTTCCAAACTGTGGCAACAAAGATGGAAACATAATTCATATACTTAAAAATTGTATTTCCACCTCTGTTGCAACAGTTTTTAAATGACTTTACCCATATGTCATTGGTGTTTGGTGATTTCATTTGTGTCTCATGGTCTGCATTTAAAGTCACACCAGAGGTGTTCAGCTGGGATTAGGACTTGTCTTTCTGCAGACCAGTCAAGTTCTTCCACACTGACTGAATCATCATTTCTCTTTGATCCTTGTCTTATACACAGAGACACTGTCATGTTAGAATAGAAAAGAGTTCTATTCAAACTATTGCTATAAAAATAGAAGCACACAATTCACTAGAATATCATTATATGCTTCAACATTAAGATTTGTACTCATGGAAATTACTAAAATAGTCAAACCATTCATTAGAAGGGGTGACCCAATACTTTTGGCAATATAGTGTATATATGTATTCATGTCTGTGTAAATGAAGCTTATTTTACCCCAAATGTACATTTATTTAAATGCAAAAAATAAAAACACACAGTATTTCATTGCCATTGACAATTAGAAACTTACTGCAAGAAATTGTAACGGTCCTAAAAATAGGCTTCATTTTGTTTTCATTTTTCATTTTTGTAAATGTATTTAATTAATTTATGCATTCAAGTTAGTTTTCTTAAGTCACCCCCGTAATCATAGACAAATCATTTCACTTTAACTCACATCCTTGAAATCTAAGAAATTTGAATAAGATGATTTGTAACATAAATCGAATATGATGTTATTGTTTCAGTGATGCGATGGAGACGGAGGATAAAGCTGGCAGTTCTCCAGCAGGAAAAGCTGCAGATGTGGTGAGCCATCACTTTAAGACTTTTAGCTTATCTGATATCAGTCTTGTACAAAAATGTTTCAATTGTAATTTCTTAAAATAGAAGGGTGAGCCGAAAGACCAGAACTCAAAAATGATCAAAATACTAAGTGGTGAAATGGCCATTGAGCTGCACCTTCAGTTCCTCATTCGAAACAATAACACAGACCTGATGATTCTCAAAAACACAAAGGTAAGAATCCAGCCCTTGAACTGATTAAAGCCTCTAATGATCATTGATGTCAGCTTTAATATAAATCAAATTGTAGATGTTGGTGTACTCCAATTTGTAAGCTAATAGTTTTATTCCTGACCTATTTCAGGATGCGGTGCGAAATTCGGTGTGTCACACAGCGACGGTCATAGCAAACTCATTCATGCACACGGGAACAACTAGTGACCAGTTTCTACGGTAAAGCACATTCACATGCTTAAGCCGCTTTTCCACCGAAATTTCCCAGAACAATTTGTCCCAGGAGCTTCTTTTCCTGCAGACCTATTGCTGCCTGCATTTCCATCATGGTCTGAAGTACTGATAAGATAAGCTAATGGTCTGGTGACGTAGGTTTGCATGCGTTTAATACCAAGTATGCGAATTTCGGATTGGCATCCATGGTAGTTCGGGCTTTGCAAGTGCGACTCAGGAGTGTGAGCTCCCGCAGACGGGAAGACATAAGTCCGGTAATTCAGCAAACAGCAGCGTACTTGATAACTCAGTCAGCTCGCCTTGGCTTCTGCAATTTTCCTCACTGTATCTACAATAAGACAAAATATATCAAACATCACTGCTTCTATTCATTTAAACATATTAGTAGCTGCAGAAATGTAGTTCAGGCAACATACATGCATTACAATGAAACAAAATATTATAGCAAACAGTATTGATTCTTTTTATTAATAGATCTAATAAAGACCAAAGATTACCTGTTAGATTTACCCATAATGAATGATATCTCATGTTTAACAACTACAGAGACCTCAGAGCCAGCAGTAAATGTCAGAAGGACTAGCCGAGGTTATGCTCCTCTCTTCGGGATACATGAGCATTGAGCTGATCACGTGGATCTCACGTCTCTGAAATCAGAGATGCACATTTTTAAATAGGCGCTGTCTTTATAAATAAACCCCAAATTTGAATTTTAAACAACTACATTCTTGCCATAAATAATTTTAAAACTATACATTTCATGACACAATAACAGTAATATTTAAAAACATTATGAGAATAAATGGTGTTTGAAATACAATGCTACGTGAACTCAACCAATCAGCATGCTCCGCGCCCAAATCCTGCCCCCGAAAGTTCCGGACCTTTATTAAAGTACTAGCTCTCAAGCAGGGACTTTCTGAGGGGACAATTTCTACCTTTAACTTTATTTAGATCCTGGTTCCTGTGGTGTAAATTCACTGAGTACCGGCCCAAAGTCCCTAGTTCCTGGGTAAAGTTCCTGCAGTGGAAAAGTGGCTTTAGTCTCACTAAGCCTTAATGATATTGATAACAAGAAAACCGATTATGATAATTGACTGTCACGTTTTGTATTTTACAGAGAGAATTTGGAGTGGCTGGCGAGAGCAACTAACTGGGCTAAATTCACCGCAACGGCCAGTCTTGGTGTCATTCACAGGGTTAGCATTATCATTGTTCAAGACGCTTTCCACAAAAAGGGAGCAGCTTTGTGATTGTTTGCTTTTGTTTGTTTTGCATGTTTGTTTGCTTTGGTTTGTTTCAGTTGTTTGTTTGCATTTATTTAGATTTTTCTTTTACATGTTTGCTTTTGTTTTATACGTTTGTTTAAGATCTTTAAGATCATTGCTTTTTGTTGTATGTTTGTTGTTTTTACAAGTATGTGTGTTTGTAAATGTATTTGTTTTACATGCGTTTTTTTTTTTAGATGCATGTTAATTCTCTTGTTTGCTTTTGGTTTAGATAAATGTGTTTTGTTTGTTTGCTTTTGTTTGTGTGTGTGTGTTTTCTGGTTTTTGATGTAAAATGTGAGTTTTTTTATATAGTTTGATTTAGATAACTGCTTAAGATGTTTGTTTGTAGTGAGAAAAATATTGTAGCATTTGTAGTCATAATTAGTAATGACTAATTGTAACAGTTTTTAAAATGTATCTAATTTTTTTGTGTCCAGGGCCACGAAAAGGAAGCACTACAGTTAATGGCGACTTACCTGCCCAAAGACACCTCACCTGGATCAGCCTATCAGGAAGGAGGAGGGCTATACGCTCTCGGACTGATCCATGCTAACCACGGAGGGGACATCATTGACTACCTTCTGAGCCAGCTGAAGAGTGCCAGTAACGATGTATGTGCATAATCACCCTCAAATAAATTTCCACAGCACTGCAATTCCAGTAAACAGGAATAAATCTCTCCATAAATTGTTTTTTTTTGCAGATTGTTCGACACGGTGGCGCTCTGGGTCTCGGGTTAGCTGCTTTGGGAACTGCTCGCCAAGACGTCTATGAGCTGCTCAAATCAAACCTCTATCAAGATGATGCAGTAACAGGCATGTGCAGCATTTTCATCTTATTTTGACACCTTTGAAAAAAAGTGAATCTTTATCAGTAGTTTTCATGAAGGCAAGCATCATTACTATTGGTCAAATTTTGGGCAACCACCCAGAACTATCAGGTTTAAATGGGCAACATTCGGTCTGTAATTGTACGTTAAGCTCACTGTCTCGTTAATTGGTGTTGTTACAGGAGAAGCGGCTGGTCTTGCTCTAGGACTGGTGATGTTGGGCTCAAAGTCGGCCCAGGCCATTGAGGACATGGTGGGCTACGCTCAGGAAACCCAGCACGAGAAGATCCTACGTGGACTGGCTGTCGGCATCGCAATGGTGATGTACGGAAGGATGGAAGAGGCAGATACTCTAATTGAGAGTCTGTGTAGAGATAAGGTGGGCACTGAGTTTTTACAGATATTTTAATTCAAAACTATTTCTATACATACCCTTAATTGCATCCTTTTTCATAAAAATGTATTGTTTCATATAGGGGTGTGCGATATATGTTTTCTGCGATAATATCATAATTGTTGTTTTAACAATGTGCGATTTTGACATTATCGAGTATTTTGCTAAAACCATTCAAAACACCCCTACAGAGTGAACAGATACATTATGTGAAGTCTAGACTAGTGCGTGCGCGCATTTAGTGTTTTTCAAATCTGGCTCTGATTTGAGTATCACTGCTTTAAATTATTCGGTTCAATCGCAACGACTAGCTTATTAATAGTGACTTGCTGTCACTTACTGGCTTTTTTAATTTCACATTTATATTATCTTTTCGTTTTTTAAATCATTTAAAATATCAGTATTCAAACCTTTTATATATATCAAAATATTATGCATTTGTAATTGCAGTTTAAATGCATTCATCTCCTGCATTAAACAGTGTTGTAAATACATCTATGCCACTTCAGATGCAGATTATGTGTTTCCTCTGCATTGCTAAGATGAATTTTATTGATACTGATTTGATTTGCTTGGTAACAGCCCAAATGTCTTATTATTCTAATTTGCTTATTACATGTAAGAATTTGACTCAAAATATAATGCACACTTTTAAAAATCCATATAAACATTGGAAAATATAAATTTTAATCAGTGTGAATTGACCACACAGAATATGAAGAATATCCAAAACCGTAGAAGTCAGCTGTCCACAGTACTTCTTAAAGGGATAGTTAACCCAAAATTAATTATTCATCCTCATGTCATTCCAAACCTGAATGAACTTCGTTAATATTCGGAACAAAAACTAAGATACTTTTGATGGAATCTGAGAGCTATCTGACCCTCCTTCCACATAGCTAGTGTCCTTACATGTTCAAGACTCAGAAACGTAGCAAGGACATCGTTAACATAATCCATGTGACATCAGGGGTTCAAGCGTAATTTTACGAAGCTATGAGAATATTTATGTGCGCAAAGAAAACAAAAATAATGACTTTTTCAACAATTCTCCTTGTCACCCTATAACGACATTTTGGAGAGTATCACATATGTAAACAACGTATGCAACGTATGTACGTGGATACACAGTTTACGTCGTTTTCACTTTGATTTGAACGTAAACAGCTTACATGCATACATTGTTTACATATGTGATACTCTCCAAAATGGCGCTATAGGGCCATCATGTTTAGTTTTCTTTGCGCACAAAAAGTATTCTCATAGCTTCGTAAAATTAAGGTTGAACCCTTGATGTCACATGGATTATTTTAACGATGTCCTTGCTACGTTTCTGAGTCTTGATCGTGGTAATATCCTTGCTGTATAAGGGAGGAACAGAGAACTCTCAGATTTCATCAATACTATCTGAATTGGTGTTCCGAAGATGAACGAAGCTCTTACAGGTTTGGAACAACTCAAGGGTGAACAATTAATGACAGAATTTTCATTTTTGGGTGAACTATCCCTTTAAGATACCAGCACAATAATACACTCAGCAATATATCATCTAATTATCGTTATCGATAAAATCCTAGAAAATATATAACACCCCTAGTTTTGCAACATTTTCTAGGTTATTTTGTCTATAATTCTAATTTGGTCTCTAGCAGGCAGAATAAATTCCTTGCAGTCTTAACTGTTTCCAGTGCCTTGTTTATTCTGTGAATACATTAACTGTGTGGCTTGCTGTGTTCTGAGGTTCTGGTCTTCTGTGCAGACAGTGCCTTGAGCTTCTGTTTTATCTCTCTGTCCCGACAGGACCCCATCCTGCGCCGGTCGGGAATGTACACAGTGGCCATGGCGTACTGCGGCTCTGGGAACAACAAAGCCATCCGACGACTGCTGCATGTGGCTGTGAGTCTTACACTAGCCAATATTACAAGTAATAGTATTAATAGATGCAAAAAAATAAAAGGGCCATTCCTCAGTTACAAGATAAAATGATTAGATCATAATCCTACACATTTTTTCCCCTTGATTTTTAAGAATGCTAAAATGTAACTTTACCTAATTAAAAGGGGGAAAAAAGAGTTTTAAAGTTAGTGGAAGACACGCATATATAAAAGAACAGAACAGGATAGAATGTAGTATATTGTATAATATTAATTTTAATAATTAGAGTGAAATATAGAAAGGTTTTATAAAAAAAAATTTGAGGTCTATTTTTGTGTTCAGCAGGGCGTCTATCCTGCAGTTCCTGCAGATGGTGACATTTCCATAAGTCGTTTTGTACTTTCAGCTAAAGAGCTCGCAGTGTTACTTTTGTTATCTCTTCTGCTGGACGTTTTGTTGTAATATCAGTAGTTATTTCAGAGTTATGCTCTGGTAAACTTCAGGCACTTCAGCTTTAATTATTACTTGATTATTCAGGGCTCTAGAGTGCGACCTAATTTCTCAAGGGTGCGACTAACAAAAATCTGAGGGCGCACCAGTGCGACCAGCCATTCGAAAAAAATAAAAAAAGTCTCCGCGACTCTCAAAGTCTCTCTGTCGTTCAACAATAGACACACGATAGGCTCATATCGTGGTCTAAACCAATCAGAGATAGTGAAGGGCGGACCCTCCCGCTGATATTCCTGTACGTCTGATGCGTGTGCTGCTGCAGTCAGACAGAGAGAGAGGGGAGTAGTAGAGATGCGCGCAGTGTTGCCAATTTCGCAAGATTTAGCGCCTTTTTAGACCCCCATAGCGACCAGTGACACATCTAGTGACTTCTTGGACAAACTTTAGTGAGTCTCTGTGATCGTTGGTATTTCCACGGCGGCGCGAGATCAGCGCGCGCAGCTCTTTCTCTACATCTGCTCTGTTCAGTGAACGTCTGAGAGGAGCAGCCGTTCAGTTAAAACCGATATTATTGCTTCTCTAAATGTACATGCAAATATAGCCATAATCACAGCACAGGAATTGTCTTTGTCTTGTTTTATATTGTGTATTATTTGATTTCATCAGACAACGGCTCAATAAAATGATAAATTATGATTTTTGTGCAGACTAGCTTCTTGGAAGGGAGAGCTGGTTATGAATTCTTAAAGGGATGTGTTTCAGTCATTATTTCATATTTATCCTGTTGACTGACAACATAAACAGTCAAATATATAAAGTAAAACAGTTTTATTGAAAATTTGGCTGCATTAAAATACAGTATGAGAACAGAGAGACGATTAGACAGAACAGAACAGTTATTATTTTTACTTTACTTTAAGTCATTTAGCAGACGCTTTTATCCAAAGCAACTTACACATAAGAAAAAGTAACTAAAATTAAAAGTTAAAACTATACATATTATATATACACATTTAAGAAGATAAAGAAATGAAACAAAAATGAAAAAATCCATACAACAACATTTCAAAACTAAACATTTAAATGAAAACAAAAAATAAAGCTAAAAACAAGTCAAAATATTAAATCAAGAAAAGGTATGAGTATAATAATGATTCTAACATAATACTAAAGGCCTAAGTATACCTATTTTTTACATAGTACATTTTTACATAGAATTGGTTATAAAAACTGTAAATACTTTATATATATATATGTATATGTTTGTTGAGAAGCACTGCACTAGAGCATCCCTTCATTCAGACACAGTGGATGATCTGATCAGAATCAGTGTAGAGGGTCAAGTCTGGAAGATGTTTAATGCTAGAGAGTGTGGTCAGCTGGTTTAGCCGAGGCTAAAGATCAAGAAGGACAAACTACAGGAGTTGGTCATCCGAGGGGCATGTAACTGCAATGGAGGATAGTCCATAATACATTGAGCCATGAGATGTTCAGTTTGACGCCCTTAAAACATTTTATTTAGATTTTTATTTAATTTATCTTGAGATGTTTTAAGCTGAAATCTCAGCTCAGCTTTTCAGTAAGTTACCTTTCTTGTAGAATTGTGCTTCAAATAAAGAACTTTATGTTGACCGCATTTTTAGTTAATCGTTTACTAGTCAATATTGCCTATATGAAAATTTGGGTGCACCTAACTTTTGTGCTGGTGCACCTAAGAAAAAAAGTTAGGCGCACCAGTGCACCCAGTGCAAAAAGTTAGTCTAGAGCCCTGTTATTTAGTCAATGGATAAAAATAACTCATGCTAAACAGAGTTAAAGTTGCTTACTGAGGGACTGAGGGTTAGCTTGTATGATTGACTAATATTGATGCATTTAGTTTAAAACCTTTCATTATTTAAGAACAAAAACATTTGAAATGTTAAAATAATTGAGTGCTGGCAGCATCTGCCTAAAGCCATTGATTTAAATTCACCCTTATGTTCACTTAATTATGGCATTGTGATATAAGAAAATAAACTAAATAGGCTATTTCCTTAATAATAATAATAAATGTGATATTTTATCCAAATGCATCGCTCTGATTTCTCGTCACTCTTCCTGTCAGGTAAGTGATGTGAACGACGATGTTCGGAGGGCTGCTGTGGAGTCCATTGGATTCATCTTGTTCAGGTATGGTGCTGTCTGTCCTCACCTTGTCTCTCTCTCATCAACGCTCCCTGTCGTCTCATGCTGCGCTTCATTATAAACAGACCTCGTCGGGATTAGCCGCTCTCTGATATCTTGCCAGTAACCCGGATTAATCAGCCCTTAATGTAAACACAGACTAGATTCCACCCATTCCTCTGCAGCGCTTTACAGATGTGCTTAGAGTGTCTTCTGAAGTGCTTGTCCTCAGCAGTTGATTTTGTCCCATTAAGAGAGGGATCACTTCCTCCCATCACGCCCTGTGGCACTTGCTTTATTGTCAATGAGAGATTTGCCCTCCTGTTGTGCCTCTACCTAGTGTTTCGTCATTGAGTGTATGTAGAGGTAATGGAAATTTCATTCATATTCTCTAAATCAGTATCAACTAGATTCACCTTTGCGAGGCAGGGGAAAGAGAAGCTGCATCTGAAGTGGCATGTAAATGTTTTTACAACACTGTTTAATTCAGGACACGAATGCATTTAACTTGCCGTTACAAATGCATAATAGTCTGATCTATATAAAAGTTTGAATACTGATATTTTAAGTGATTTAAAAAACGAAAGAAATACTATAAATGTGAAAATAAAACTGCCAGTAGGTGGCAGCATGTCAATGTTAATAAGCGAGTCGTTGCAATTGAACCAAATCATTTAAATAGTCGATTCATTCTGAAACGAAACTCTGCCATGTTGCTAAGAGACACAAAACAGTGCTGTGGCTGTGTTTGGGATTATTTTTGTTATCGTAATAGAGCAAAAACAGGCAATATGGTGACTAAAACGGGAGTCTCTTAATTCACTTCTTGTTTATTGAAAATCAATCAAATTTTTAATCATTCTAATTTTTTGGGGGAAAAAACGTACTCTTCATATTATATTGATTTAATTACATTAAATGATGTAAATATATGTATTTTCTGTCCCGAATTCTTGAATTTTGTAACCGACTGAATCATGAAGTAAAAGAACGCAAATGCAGACACGCATTTATTCTTACCTTCACATCATGTATGCATGTACTCTATTGGTGTGTTTGTTTGGTCAAATCACACATCGCTAAAACAACAATTACAATATCACAGACGATATATATCGCACACCTCTCACTTCAACAAGAAATTATTTATCTTTACTCCCCATTGTGGTTCCATTTACTAGTGTGCATTTTAGTTTAAAGATGCATACTTTCAAAATGGCCTGGTTGGTTTAATTACTCTGGTTTAGGGTCATGTCCGCAACACACTACAAACTTCAAAATTTGGATGTTGAGTAAATCTTGAAATAGCCAGCATTGATCATGGATCAATCTAAATGGCAACATTTGAAGTAGTAGTTTTTAATCATAGGCCCAACCACAGATTTGGACACAGCTTGCACCTTTAAACACCCTGCATGCAAGGGTAGAACATGTTGTGTTGTCCCATATTCTTTTCTATTATTATTTTGCCAGCAGTAAGTTCCCCCTCAGACACCTCCTCTGGTTCTTGGCCAAGTAGAACTGGTGAACTATTTTAAGCCCTAAAAAGGCCATGCAATATTCCCATAATCAATTGTGAGTTAAAAAAATAATCTATATAAATCCTTCCTGTGTTTAGAGAGTGCTCAGAGCTGCAACAATTCAACAGGTTTCTGTTGTCCGTCTGACAGGCCTCCTATCCCTGCTGCACATGCAAATCATGACTGTACACCTTCTTTTGTGGATGTTGATTGATCACTCACTACAAATGCGAATGAAATCTTTTCACCATTAGATCATGCTGTAAAACATGGTTGATTTTATTCTTCATAGGAATGCATTTTTCACAACTTCAGAGTAGCACCGTTGACATGTTTTTGTGCAGTTACAAACTGAGCATTAGCCAAAACAAACACTTTAGTTCATGTTTCTGTATATTCAGTATACCAAGAACTATTTTCTGAACACGTAATGAAATCATAGTCAACTATTTTTATCTGGGAAAAAGTTTATTTAGCAATAGTTCAGAAGAATCTTGAAAAATGTAAGTATCTACAAAGTTACATGTTCTTACATGTTCAAAGGCAATTTTGATTCATGATCAGTCTACAGAAGTAAAGAAGACCTGCCATAACTTTGTGAAGCATTTATTATTTTTCTTCATTGTATACAGAAAGTAAGTGGAGATGTAATTTATTGTGCTTATATTGAGAAGATATCTTATTTTGGCTTCACGTTTTAGACCCTGTCTACTAACTTTGGGATGTGCAAAAATACTCCTCTTTGAAATAAGTTCTGTGTTTATGTTCACAGTACCACCAATTATTAGGCTGGCCATTACTTTCACACCCCAAAGCTATTTGTGCCTTTTGGGGGTTCTTAGGCAATTCATCTTAAGTGCCAATCTGTCTCCCAATCCAAGGATTTAAGATGTAGTATTAGGTAACACTAGTAAAGGGACTAATTCGCACTATTAACTAGTTGCTTATTAGCATGCCTAATTATAATAATAATAATTATTATTATTATATATTGGAGCTTATAAAACACATATTCTGTGTGACCATATTCTACATCCCTAATCCTATTCAATACTTAAACTTAACAACTACCTTACTAACTACAGCGAATTAGGAGGTTATTTAGGGCAAAAGTTGTAGTTAATGTTTTGTTAATGGTGAGAGTGTGAAATTGGCGGCCCCTGAAAACAAACCCCTGACCATTTTATCCAGCCCTTCCGAAACATTTTAGACCCTATCTCATTGGTTCCCATGAGAACTTGTGGGCTTTTGGTGCTGAACGACTGGCACATCTCTATCGTGGCTTCTTATCCGAAAGTGTATTGTATGTACTACACGTGGCTTACGTGCTCGTCAGGTTTCCAGTCTTCATTGTCCGTCAGAAGCAATGTGTCCAGCGTGATGTTCGCAGAGGTCTGCAGGTGCGTGGGACGACGCCGGAGAGGACTCTGATAACTTACTGTACTGATGCCGTTCTGCACACCGTGTTTTATAAACCGTCTTGAGTTTTCGGTCACCGATGGCCGAAAAGAAATTCTGCTTCTCCGTTGCATTTTTGGTGTCATTACACGACTGTAGTTACATGTGATGTAACGCCTAAAGGCCTGCCTGAACGTCCCGTTGAACAGCGTATAAACAAGCGGGTTGATTCCCGACGAAACATAGCCTACCCATTGAAAGATATCCAACAGCTGTTCCACTACATTACTGTTGCACCCTTGACAGAGTACAGAAGTCACATTGGTAATGAAAAAAGGACACCACATCACAACAAACAACATGAATACAATCCCTAGAACCTTTGATGCCCTTTGTTCATTGCTCAAGTTTTGCATGGACCTCTTTCCAATGGTGGACATCCTGCGGAGGTGGACTTCGCCCCCTGTGACGGGATGCAGTGTTCGGTCCCTTTTTATTCCATTTGCAATGACCACTTTCTCAGGCGACGAGAGAACCGGCAGCTCCTGGTGGAAGACTGTGGAAATGCTGCGCCTTGCAGCTCTCGATCTCAGAAGATAGGCTTTCTTGCGCAGTACTTGGATTGTCAGCAAGTAGATAATCATCATAATTGTGAGTGGTATAAAGAAAGCTGTCAAAGACCCATACACCTTGAAGTCCCCAAAACCTTCTGGCGACAACAGACAGGTGTGGTTGTTGTTGAAGGTGACGTTGTTTGGATGGTCGAAGACTTGTAGCCCTTTGATTGGAATGGGTATTGCAATACCTGATAGAGAGAGAGCAATTGTTAAATTTAACAGAGAATAACGTTTAAATAAAACATTAAAATGATCAAACCAATAAAAATTTAAATTCAGGTGTGCCCAGTCTTTCTCCCAGAGGGGTACCTTCCTCCAGAGTTTAAACACACCTGAACCTGTTAAACATGGTCCACTGGATTACTTGAAACTTTTTAGGCAGGTGTGTTGGAGCACTTTTTTCATTGTCTGAATCTTTCATACCTGCTTCAGGTCTTGTCTCGACTCATACTCAACATTTTTCTGGTGTCGGTCTTGACTCTGATTCAACTTACACTGGTCTGATGGCAAGATTAACTACAACTAGTGTAGAAGTTTCAAGACCAACTCATTTAGGTCCAAGTCCAGGCTGAGACCAGCATAGCTTGAATTATCAAGTAGCCCTGAACACCTTTTATTATCTGGTTCAGGTGTGTTTGATTGGGGTTGGATCTGAAATCTTTGGGGATAGTAGCTCACCGGGAGCAAGATTGAAGACCCTTGGCATAGTCAGCCATTCCCTTTGTAAGCTCCTGCCCACCGAATAGTATTTTTTTGTTTGTGCTTCTGGCGGTTACCTTCTGTTTTTAAGGAATGCTATTAGTTGATGGATTACCAAAACAACTATTTGACTAACTGGTTCTGCAGACACCTTGAACAGTTCAGCTTGTGTGGTGTTCATCTAATCCTGATTAGATTCTTAAGAGGTGCACACATATGTGATTTGATATCTGTTGTTGGAAAGAAAAACTGGATATAGCACTACATAATGGAACAGATCACAGGCCTCGAGGCATGTTTTAACTTGATACAGCATCTTATAAGAGCAAAACTCATAGCGCAGTCAAATAAAAAAACTGCAGAATGTCTTTTTTCTTTTGTAATAACAACTGGAGTAGTGTATACATTTGTGGTTCATTGCTAATAATAGCAGTTGCAACATCAATAATACATCTTTGGATTTGAGGTCTCTCAGTTTGAGTATCTATAACCATCAGCTCCTGTTGCCTGTTTTCTCTCAGTAATACTGCTTTGTCAAACGTGAGAATATGCAAAGTCGTTCTCAGGAGTCCACAGTTTCATGGTCAGTGTTGAAGTGACACAGCACATGGCCTGCCTTTCATGGTGAAAAGAACCGTGCGTTGAGCTTGTCCAAACAACGCAGCCAAAGTAATCGTCTGGACTGATGTTAACGAGCTGAAATTGCGAGGTGTTTACTTTCATTCCAACCCGCTCATTAGAAGTAAATCGTTAGCTTGTATAAATAATAGAAGCTCACTGGTCAGACAGTGACACGAGATAAATGAAATTTATGCACATGCAACTTTTCCATAGACAACGAGTGTTGTGATCATCGATCGGTTTGGCACTTAAAGACTGGGTTTTGCCAGATTTGTGTAAAGCTATAATTTCAGATTTGATTAAATGTAGGGAATGTAATTCTAAATATTAGTTTGTTCCCATTTATAAGCCTCTTCGTCTTCTGGAAGGAAATTGTGGCATTTGTGTTTTGACAATTGAAGATGGAAATTCCCTGCATCTTTAAAGGCCAATTGCTAACATTGTGACATACCTATTGAGATTAACCAGACAAGTGCGATTTTAGCCAGCGCTTTAGCTCTGGATTTGAACTGGCTGTGCTGGATTGGTTTCTTGATTGCAATGTAGCGGTCGAGGGAGATGGCACACAGGTGCATGATGGAGGCAGTTGAAAACAAGACATCCAGGAACAGCCAGATAGGGCACAGGAAATCTGCAAGGGGCCACCTGGAATCTGAAATATGAAGACAATATTAAGTACTAATCAGTGGGCTGTCTGAATTTAAATTAGAACCAACTCTGAGACCGTTTTGTCATTTTGTAATGGGACACACATTTGAAATACTTTTTCAAAATGATTTAATGCACGCTAACTTAGCATGGCTTTCATCAGAGTTGTTGTGCCTTTCAGTGTTTCTGGAAAAATGCAGGACAAACCTCGTAAACATTCTTTCTCGTAAACATGCGGAATTAGTGTAAACTGCTTGTTTATTCTCTTCATTCACCTATGAAGAACTTCAGATCAAGTCAAATATGTTGTAAATCACAGGTCCTTCATGGTGGGAAAATAAATGAATTACATGGAATAAACGATACTATATATATATATATATATTTTTTTTTTTTTTTTATAATTCATATTAAAATGTTTTGCTAATCCTTTCAGACAATTTTAAGTTTAAGCGTTTTCCACAGTGTTTCTTGACAAATCAGGCTCGCCTTTAAATGTAAATATTGTAGACTGGTTTTCGTTGTTTATAATGTCTTGTTGGGACATGAACATTAATGCATTGCTTTAAAATCATCGCAGCATTTGCATCCCATCTTGTATTTAGTGGATCTTAACATTATTAAAGGAATAGAAACAAGCTTGAGTTTAACAAAAATAGTTCAAAAGATTAAACACTTGAGGGCTTTTGTACTATTCATCAAGCTCTTCCGTGGCACTGTTTATTTTAGTGACAGACATGAAATGGTGGATAATCGAGTTGGTCTTCATCCCATTGCACTTAAAGATGCTGTTGTTTAAAGCCTTTAAATAAGATTACGTTGTTTTCATCTCTGTAGTTTTTGTTAGACTTTTTCATGCTCAAGTTCATGCCATGTTATTGCTCTCATGACAATTCCACGTTTACCAGAAGTGAAAAAGAAGGTAAAATACTAAATTTATTGACATTTTTTCACAAAATGCTTCGTAAAACCCTTAATAAGCTCATCCAAATGCTTCAGGTTACTGGTTTAACAAAGTTGCGTTTTGTAAAAACTTTTTGGGTCTCAGTTTTACAATGTGTGCTTGCATTTTAAACATGATTTCTAGCCTTCGTGGACCTCAACTGTGGTGTATCTCCAAACTTGTGTGTGTGTGAGCGGACCTCCATGGTTTGGAGAGCCTTTAACCAGATGTTGAAAACTGGCATCGGTCAGATCACCCCTCTTCACTAAACAGATCCTCATAGAAGCTCCTCAGAGAGGGCTACATTATTGCCAGCTGGGCTTTCTGAACCCGGAATGTTTTTGCAGTCATTTTAGAAGCAAATTCATTTAACCAGCATGATAGTTAAATTAATACAAGTATTAATTTCTATCACCCCCTCCCCCTCCAAAATACCGACTTCAAGTTTTTGAATGGTTAAAAAATGCTGGCTTGGTGAGCAGAAGAGACTCTTACTGAAAATCTTACTGTTCAAAAACAAAAATATATATTATGGCTGTCAAAATTAGCATGTTAACGCAGGCGATTTAATCGATCATTTATTTCCAATTTAATGCAGTTAACACAGGGGTGGAGGCGGAGCTAGGGTTGGGTTTCTCCAATCACAGAAACTTTTATCCCAAAAGCCCAAGTCTATTGCTCAATAGATTCTAAATGTTGATTCTGAAATTATTTTTCACGGTCACACATACAGTCATTGTAATAGGCATCCATGCAATTGGTAATTTTGCATAAGGGTGAAAGATTTTCAACAGATTTTGCAATTCGAATTAGCTGTGTTGACCAACAGATAGCCACTTGGTTTGAAAGTGATTGTGTTAGTAGTGCTTCATACATCCCTACACTGTTGACAACAGACATTGGATTACCCCCCACAAATTTCCGGTTAAAGTGACTGCAGCCTAAGAAATAACACAATAAAAATATATAAAAGCTTATGTTAATTTATATACGACAATATCGCAATCAATAGTAATAAAATGTTTACCCAAATATTATTCACCCAAACACTTTTGAATATGAAATATACCACATAAAACCCCCTATAAACTATTTTTGGTGATAACTCAAGTTTGTTCAAATGTCATGGCATGTGAAAATAAGGGATATTGCATAGAGTTTGTAGGCAAGGCATAAAGTCTAAGCTAACATATTCACTATGTCGTCCAGCCCTAGTTCCCATATATGCTGACAGGTAAGTGTGCCCTCTCTTGCTGAAAGCCAAATAAAGAGTCACTTTGCTCTACCACACTTTAGGTTTGTGCCGCCAAGTCTCAACTTCCTCATGTAAATATTTCTCTCGTTCTCAGAGAAACACATTTGTGGTGTGCTCTCCATAGTAGGCTCTTGTTTTTAGCCTTGCCGAGACTTTATCAAGCGCTGTGTAGGTTTCTCTGAGTTCATGGATTTTTCATGGCTTTAACTTCAGTTCCTGTCTTCACCTGGTCCACAGATGTGGACGTGGACTTTGGAGGACATTTGGTTTTAATGTTTTAGCAAGCACATATTGCCTCCACAAGACTGAAAGCTAAAATTACTCCAGTTGGTAAAGGTTGCTTTTATTTTTATGATTACATTTAATCGCGAGTTATTAGGTTGCGAATTAACGTCTAGAGTTACCGCCGTCTTGGTCAATAAATTGTGGCACTCACATATTGTATTATTGTACCCCTTCCTCCAAAGGTAATTTGATTTAATTACCTGTCAGTGTTCATGACTTCTGGTAAGCTTCAGCTGTTTGGTGAAACATTTCTTTCTCTTTCGGCATTCACACATGGTTCTATTTCTGTGGAAAACCTTTAGTAGCTGTTTGCAAGTCATTTTCCCATCCCATCTTCAGTTTTTGTCATCAAGGTTTGATTTAACTTAAACCAAGTTTGGGCTAAAGGTTTTCAACAAAAACATCCAACAGTAGCCCACCTAATCCATCTTTGCATTTGGGTTACTTTTTCTTCCAACTTCTCCAACACTGTTTTAGACTATTTTTTTTATGATCAATAGCATTGGTTAAAAGATTTTCCAGGACAACTGACTGGATTTAAAGTAGCATCTAATTACATGTAATCTGGATTGCATAATCCCATTCCAAAAATTAAGTACTTGTTGTAATATTAGATTACATTTTAAAATCGTCAGACTACAGTAAAATTTGTATTGATTACATATTAACCTAATAGCAGCATTCATAAGTGTTCATACTTGATTTGATACTCCCCAATTCTTATTTTCATCATTTAAATGTTTCTTCCCAAAATAGCCTGCCGCTTATACACTTAAAGTCTTCCAGTTTGTTGACCTTCACACAAAGACCAGTCACTAGTCATGTCGCTATAATTAACTAGACTTATTTTAATAAAAAGTTTTTTTAACATTTCAACATTGCATCAGCTACTGATGAACAATTACATTTTAATTACCTTGCAGTTCTTTTTAATGCACTTCATGTTGTTAATTACAACGAGTTGTATATATTGTATATCAAAAACATAGTGCACAATCATGTTGTTTAAATCAATGTGATAAACAAGTTAGGTCAAAAGAAATCAAAAAGTAGTCTGATTATATTACCTAAAATATGTAATGGATTTCTTTACTAACTACAATTTTTTGCCATGAAATTTGGAATCAGTAACAGACTACACAATATAAGTAATCTACCCAGCACAGTCAAAAGGGTAGTTCGGCCTAAAAATGGAAATTCTGTAATTGATTTACTCTAATGTAGTTCCAAACCTTCGACCACATTGAAAGTCCTAAGGTTTGGTATGACATGAAGTTGATCAAATAACAACAGAATTTCAATGCTTTATTGTCCCTTTAAGGTTCCAAATTATGATCTAGTAAACAACTGAAACAGACAAGGTGCAGCAAATAAGGTTCAATAAATGTCATCAGGTCTAATTAAAGAGAAATAATAGATGGGCTGGGGTTCTTGGCATCGGAACTGAAAGCCAAGCTGGCATCAGAACTATAATAGTAGTAGCTTGGCAGATGTTGTGTAGTTTGAAACTTGAGGCATGTTTACACCAGAAATGTTTTGAAGAGTGCTTGACTTATGTGTGTATTCATTCAAATGCAACATGGCCTTTATCATTGTTTAATATGGTTTTAGTGTAATTCTGAGAAACTTTACAGACTCCATCTTCTAATAAATTCTACAATAAACAGTCCTCCGTAATTAATGTTAAGGTTACTTACGAAACAGCACGGTCACCAGAGCGATGGGCATGACCAGCAATCCCACCAGCAGATCGGCCACAGCCAGAGACATCAGGAAGAAGTTAGTGGCATTCTGGAGTTTTCTCTCCAATGACACTGCCAGAATGACCAGGATGTTTCCACCAATGGTGGGGATGATAACCAAAAGAATGAGCAGCGCGGCCCAGTGGAGTGGTTCTCCAAGCTGCTTGGATTCCCAGTCCTCGCTCCATGTTTGGTTGAGCTCTGGTATGGACGAGACGCTATTGTTAGCCATTCTGCTTTGGAAAGTTGTACTTTTGTTTTTTCCGTGGGCTCGTCCAGCATTGTAACCGACTCCCTCTGGTTCGAGGGTGGTGGTACAATCAAATTCAAATGATGCACTTGTGTTTGCTAGCAAGAATCCAATTTATTAAGCAAATGAGTTTCTAAAGAATTCCCTCCAAATTATTATCTCCAGATGGAATCAGAGACCGGATTGGTCACATGGTAGACAAGGTATTGACCATCTTTGTTCTTTCTCCTGCAAATATAAACATTACAGTGGTCTTCAAACTGACGGTATGATAAATACGATTTTCTCATCATATGATTAGCGATATGCTAATCCAGGCCATGCCTGTAATTAAGCAAGGAAGTAGCTATCAGTAATGTCCTGTGAGTGTTGACCACATGGAGTCATTTGTGGTCCTATCTAGTTCAATCTGGCGGGGCTGATGACTTCAGAAACAATGTTTGTTTCCAGAATAATTAGGGTTTCATAACTTCATTATAATTTCGAAATGGCTCCTAGCATAACATTATGTAATGAGTGTTATGAAATGGACAAATGGTGTATAATATGTTGACGATTTTAAGAATTATCTACATAGGAAAAATCTGGCATTTATAGAAAGGGAAATACTGTAGAATATTAACATGAATTGACCTTAATTTTTTATTTAAGACTATTGTATTTCACCTACTAACTTTACCACTTTTTGAAGTTGTTCCCCCCCATTATAAGCTAAAAATAATTAATGAAAATAAATGTTTTTCACAAAATTACATCTTCTTTTAACTGTATATTTTCTAAATTTAAAATAGTTCTAAATATTAATTGTTTTTCCATGATGAAAATATTTAGAAAATTAAGTATATTTTTCACATACCTTGAACTCTCACCTGAAGATGTCCTCTAGGCATTAGCTTAATTCCATATTATTCACCCGTTGTATTTTTTCCAGTCTTTTAATCATATGAAGCAAGTGCTTCTTCACAAAACGTTCCTCAGATTGCGAACTCTCATTTTATATGTATGTAAAAAAAGTACATGACCAAATTTTCTGTGGGAACGGATCCAGATATGATCTCACTGTTTAGTTGCATGTTAAGGAATGTCCTTGTTCTGGAGGAGCTGGACGAATCCCCAGATCTTATCCGCATCGCCTACCGTGATCACCGGTTAAAAACTTCCATACGTCCTCTAACCCTTCCTCTCTCATTCTGTGTCTGCTTACTGACTCGCTCTGCCTCTCCCTCCCCCTCTCTCTCTATCTCTCTCTCTCATGAGTTAAACCTGGAGGAACGGATGAATGTGTCGGCAATGGGGTGGTTCCAGTGATCCTGGGGGGTCATTTTCTTCAATGCAGCAAAGCTGCTGTTTATTTTTCCTCATTCATGGTTTTTCCATAACTTGATTTATCCGTTTTCTTTCACTGTCAACTAGTCAATAAAAAAAAAATGGTTAAGCACATCCCTGCCACCTACTTCTTGTCAGAAATGAAGAAACATGGTGTTTTTGATGCTATTGAGTTTCTATCGAGCTATTGGGTTTCTATCCAGACTTGAACCTTGAAGCACCCTGCTAATCTCTCTCAGCTTTCTGTATATCCAGATGGAGCGGGATTGTCCTTTAACACCCTCTGAATACTGAGAGGGTCAGTTCTGTGGTGGATCTGTCGTATTTTAAGAAGTATCGATTCGTCCAGCTCCTCCTCCCGTTACTGCCATGTGCTCAGGCTGTATAGACACATCTGTTTCCCACCGTGACATGTTGTAGCTGGAGGTTAAAGCTGGTTACCGAAAACACCAACAAAACTGTGTGGGTTTGTCTGTGTTTATATGTTGTACACGCTACCAATCAAACGTTTGAATATGCCTATTTTCCACATTATGGATTGAAAGGCCAGTTATCATTTTGAAGTACATAGAATTATGAAGTGACCCATAAAATGCTTAAAATAACAGCTCTGTCTAAATGCCAGAGGCTCATTCTGGATGCTCTTTTAAACTATTAAAGTAGTTGTTATAATAGTATCATTTGATGTACTATAATTTTTTTTATATTTATATTTTCTTTTTTAATTTGAGCTATTACAATTTTCTTGGCAAATAGAAGGAATAATTTATTATTTAGTTGTATTTATTTCAAGCAAACATATTTAACGGTTTTAGTATTAGTTACTTAATGATAACCCTGTTCCTACACTTTAAATATAATTTCACTCACTTAACATAACAATTTTAAGGCAGAAACTGAACTTAAGCATTGAAGTATGATCAAATTAGCTGTACTCGTAATTTCAACCTTATTTTTATTCAATCAAATTATAATATTCTGACCTAAATGTATTCTTTTGAAATTCATGCAATTGCTTTTATGTTTAAGTTTTGTAGACATCTAATGAGGAATTATTCAGTTGAAACTCTTTGACTATTGTATTGCATTGTATTGTTGTGTGTGTATGTATGGAAACATACAAACATGCATGCATTCAGCTATTAAAACCAGAAGTCTATGTTTTAGTAATAAACTAGTAGAGAAATACATAAAAAAAAATTAAGTGGACTGGTGCTGTTGTAGCGGGCTCTTTTATTTGCTCATTTATTGGTGCGTTGGATTGCGTCTGGCAAAGCAAAACTCTTGAACCATGAATGCCTCCGACTCCTGCAGTGTGTCAAGCTTCGTCTTTTGTTAATGAAAGTTAATTTGGTTACAGAACCAAATTTAAGATGGAGCTTTTAGTTAAAGATTTAAAAGGCTGCTAAGTTTGATTACGCAAGCTTGCAAAGTAAGACAAATCAGTTCTTATGAAGGAAATGTGTATATATAGATATAGATAAAAGCTTTTTGGGGACAGTGATCTTTGACATTGAACGAGTTCAAGTTGTAAATATAACGTGTTTTTTGTTTATTAGTACTTTTTCATTACTGTTTAAATTGTGGGTTTCAGTGTTTTTTTTTTTATAAATGCACTATGCATAGGCATGTGTATATAGTGTGGAACGCAAACATTGTATTTGTTTTATTTTTGTAAATGCCCAAATACATTTTCTTATCAAATTGGTAAGTGGTTATGAATGAATACCAATGAAGGAAAATCTAGATTTCTGTGTGAAAACAAATGAAGCTCCAGTCTGAATCTGTAGATGAGCCTCTAAAAATGAGCCTTGGGCACATAAATTATGTGCCCAAATGAGCAGTCAGGATTAGATAGACTAAGTGGCCGTCGATAAGCATAAGACCCTGGCCAAGATATGTATTTGTACAGAAGGTTCCCAACTTCAACGTTGAAACTGTATTTCCCAGCTTGTCAAGTTCGGCCCTTGATATCCAGCGCAAAACATTAATTCCAGCCTGATGAATGATTAAGTCAAATCCTTTTTTATTGCTAGTTGGCATTTGTATGCGAGTACTAAATAGTGGATTAGCTTCCCACGGAAAGGGTTTGAGCTGTGGGAAGGATTCGAGCAGTTGTCTCAACTGGACATGTTGTCTGTTATTACTGACAAAATAGTTTTTTGTTGCTCTGGACCAAAACTGAACTTTTAATTGAATTCAGTTTATTTTAAATCAACCTGGTATTAAACAAAGTAAACTATACAAATCTGGTTTTGCAATGAATTTCTGAGCATATTGCTTTCAGTCAATCAAATTATATATTTCGGTCAGATTTAAAGATTAGATATTGATTCGATTTCATTGCCATGTTTACATATAAAAAAATATACGTGTTTTCTTATGTATAGTTTGATAATATTTGATACTTGATTTAGGTTGAAGCATCTAGATTGGAGCTAACAATATCTGCATTTCCACTTCTAATTTGCACAAAACTTTTACTTTATTTTATTGATGTCGATGAAAAATTGCAAAAATGACGGGATAAGTCGTGGCGACAGATGTTGCTAGGTTTACGGATATCACAGCCGCAGCACTAGCCATTATTATTAATCGAAGGATACTCCAGATGATCATTAAATGCTTAAAACACCTATAGTTAGGCAGTATAGATTCGTAATAATGGACACGGTTTACATTATCGACCACAACAAACACATTTATACGTTTTTTTGGAAGAATTTCTATATCAGTGCTTCCCTGAGATTGATTGATTTTGTTTTGTTTTTTTATGTAAATTGTTTGAGAGTGGTCAATGAGAAGAGATAATTCTGTTTAATGTAATAAGTTTGCTCCCTTTCAGCGACTGTGTTATGTGACATCTGAGAGTGTTGGCATAGACGGGTCTCAAAAGAAGGTTTAATTAGGAAAACTGTTATTTGCGTGCTTTATTCCTGCATGGCCATTTAGTCCTTCGAGCTATTTAAGATTACCATTATCGCAGATTTAAACAGAAGATTTACATAGTGTTACAGTAAAGGTGTCAAGGACATGTTTCTCTTTTTTTGGGCCAACCTGTAACTTAAGTTCTGGAAGAATAAAAATAAGGCGTTATTTTTTACAGAATCATGTGTAAGCAAACAGTGTAACATAAGTTGAATATGCATTCACATCATAAATCATCTATGTAACGATATGTTTAAAATAAACATTTCACGTTTGCAATATTTACATTGTGTTATATTTACGATTATACTTTGTACTATAGCCATTTAGATTATTATATATTTTTTGTATGTAGCTAGCTAAACTGTAGTTTAAGAAATGTAATCTTGTTAATTGGCTTTTAACTTGGTAAACTGAGTCTGTTCCTGGAGTTTGCATATAAATGGATATTTATATTCATAGATAAGCTTTCTATACATTTCATTATACTGTAATAAAAGCCAAAGAACCACATTTTGAACAATAAAACCTTTATTATGTCTTCGTACCGAAGTACAAAATATTAGGCCAGAAAGTCACGTCACATTTATGCCCTAACATTCCCATTGCCATAATTTTATGGTCTTGTTCATAATAAACTCATGTGCATACTTCAGATATGCTTAATGAATGGAAACCGAAATAACCATCCTGTACTGTTTTATCAAGTTAGATTCTTTTGTTTGGCAGCACACCAGTTTAATAGTGGCTTTGCATAAACTTTATACAAAGAACTAAAGCCCCGCATTCCTTCAGTCGATCCGAAGTATTACTGTCAGAAAAAATAAACTGTTTGGAAAAACGGATGGTCTTTGCTTCAAGTGTTTGTGTTTGTGTCTACAGGACTCCAGAACAATGTCCCAGTGTGGTTTCTCTGCTGTCCGAGAGCTACAATCCTCACGTCCGCTGCGGCGCTGCAATGGCTCTGGGCATCTGTTGTGCTGGCACTGGGAGCAAGGTGAGTTTTGATGAATACTGCATCTGTACTCTTAGTCAGTTTCATTGAATTAGCTTGTTAATACATTTCATAATTTCAGTTTATGTTAATGCAGAAAAGATTCAGTATCATGAAAAAAAAAAACGCTTTTGTTTTGCAAGTTAAATATCAATTAAAATATTGAAATAAATGTAAACAATGGAATGAACAGTAGATGACTTAAACTTACATTTAATAATACATTTACACATTTAGCAGACACTTCTATCCAAAGTGACGTACAGTGCACTCAGGCTGTACATTTATTATCAGCATGTGTGTTCCCTGGGAATTGAACCCATGACCTTTTGTGCTGCTAACGCAATGCTCTACCACTGAGCCACAGGAACACTTGAACAAGCTTTCATATAGGTTAATATTGTTAAAATATACCTGCTTTGTATAGATATTTCGGTAACACTTTAAAATAAGGTTCTATATTTAACGCATTAACTAGTATTAACTAAATGTGATGAGTAGAGTTGTTGTAGTGTATTAATCGTTGTTAATTAGTTAATAAAAATGCAGCTGTTCATTGTTTGTCCATGTTAGCCCATTTAATAGTTTTAATAGATACAACTTTTGATTTTTATAAAATTTGTATAAAAAATACTAATTTTTACATATATTTTACATATATACATATATTTTTTGTATAAAAAATCAGCATTAACTAATATGAAATGCTTTAGGAGTATTTTTAATTGTTAGTTTACGTTAACTAATGTGGTTAACTAATATTAACAAAAGGAACTTTATTGTAAAATGTTACCAATATTAGTTTAATACATTTTTGTTTATAACTAATAATTGTAATGTTAATTTTATGCAACTTAATGTTAGAAATGTGTGCACAAATCGGACATGCATTACAATGTCAGATGCATTATTTATTTGTAAACGTTTTCACAACATTCTTTCAGAACGACTTTACAAAAACTCATGCTTTTAATGTATAGAATATTATAATCAAGCCTTAGTCGCATTTATTAGATTAGAGCTGGACATGTTATAGCTTGTGGTGATATATTTATATGATATGTATGTATGCATGTATGTAAGTGATGTCAAGTGATTAATCGCATCCAAAATAATAGTTTTTGTTTACATAATATATGTGTGTTCTGGGTATGTTTATGTATATATAAATACACACACATACCGTATATAAGAAAAAAATTGTTTACATATATTATGCTCGGGATTGTTGGTGGACGCACACAAGACAGCCGCGTCAACTCTGCGTGAATACTAAATTGAGCTCTCCTCCACTTTTTTGATTATGGATGAATAAATTCAGACAAAACTACATCAAAACAGGTCTTGATGTAAACAGTGGAGAAAAAAGGCATGTGTATCAGTATATTAAATCTGTGCTTTCGTTCTTAAAGTGAAAGAAAACTAATAATAAATATAATGCTGTCAAAGAAAAATACAAGTGCTCACTGCTCTTGACTAAATAACCTTTGTAACATCAAAAAGTATTCATTTACAGGCTATTTAATTTATAAAGTGAAGACTATGCCGTTATATTACATTTCTGTAGCGTACCTGAAAATGAAATTTAGACTGAGCTGAAAAATCTGAAAAACACTGTTTATTGAACTTGTGTCTGTCTTCTATTGTATTTATTTTCTGCTATTGCTTGTAATTTGGTTATCTGTAGAAAAGATGTTTAGCACTGATCCCATAGTAGCATTTTTAGATTTATGTTCATGTTATATATTTTGGTTGCATTTGTGAGTTAATCAAAATATAGATGGTTGTTTAAAATAGGTATATTATATCGATCGATATACTCCTGAATCGAATCGTATCGTATTATTTTTTGAGGTATCGGCAAATATCGTATCGCTGGGTATGAGAATCGATGTCATATCGAATCGTGACGAACCATCTGATTTACACCGCTAATATATATATATGTATATAGTAAGTTCATTGTGAAGAGTTCTGCAATTTAATATAGTATCGATATATAATGTTTTCTTGTGAAAAAAATCAGGCAGTTGAGATTTGTTATATAGTATGTATCGCTTTATATGAATATACTCTATCTTCTAATTTATCAACAGCATCAGTTTTTGTTCACTCGTTGTTGCATTTGTGGCCATTTTAGTCACAGTCTGAAGCCCTGATATGACTGTTAAGGGTTAGACGGTTGAAAAATTATTAAACGAGTGTGTTAGACAGCTGAGCAGGATCTGCCAGGACCCAAGAGAGATGTTTGACCTGACTTACAACAATCCTAAGTGATGTTATTGGCTCTTCTGCATGCTCAGGTCGGTTCTGCGACTAATTGCATTACCAGTGGAAGAGTCACAGATGGCACATTTAGTGCTCAAGTAGAGATGAGATTAAAACCGATGCCTTGGACAATGTTGTAGCCATTAACCACTCAACTCCCTTGTTGGGTGAGCTGGAAAAATGGAATATGAAGATTGGTCTTGACTTTTAAATTTATAATAACTCTAATCCAAATCCCTCTCAGGTGCCCAAATACAGTCATGGGCGCTTTTGTGGCGAGCCAAGATCTCCCACACTTTCAGATTTGTCAGGCCATTTAAATGGGTCACAAATTCAGCTTTGGGTCTGTAATATATACACCTGGTCATTTTACTGCAATATAATTTCTGCTTTTACTGTCCCGACACAATCCTTGTTTGGCTCCATCTGTCAAAAAAACCTCTGGCTTGATTTTGAATTAATCGTTCCAAACAACTGCTGACTCAATCGTGGAAATATGCATAATGATGGGATACTGTATGTTGTGTAATGCTACCATAGCTCTTTGAGAGCCAGATTTGCTGTTTTTGGCTTTGTTGTCAGTGTAGATGTAAATTAAATTGGTTTGCCTTTTAGCTTAAAGATCAAGCATGACACTAAATACCATCTTAAACAAACCAAACTAAAGGATGTAAAGTTCATGCACTAGGGGTGTAACGGTACACATATTCGTACAGGAAATTTTCGGTATGGTCTCTCCGTTCGGTACACATGAATACCGAACAAATACAGCATTGTTTTAACCACTGCACGAGTGGAACTTCATTGGAAACTTGCAGTTTTATATATTGTTACTTTTGATAATAAACGTCTTGTCTTTTAAATTACGTTATATTTATTATATATATATATATATATATATTAGTGTTGTCAAAAATATCGATATTTCGATAAGTATCGATACTGAAATATCTGAACGGTACCAATACTAATTTTCCGAAGTATCGATACTCCGATCCTAGCCGAGCTGTCACTTTCACTTCTCTCCAAAGGCGTGTTGACAAACACCACACGTGACCGCAGTGCCTGTCTTGTGTCTCGTCTCATTCGCTCTGGTTAAATAGCAGAAGTGAATATAAAGATGGTGAGTGCGGCTTGTTTCTAACAAGCAAAATATGTTTGCTTCTTAAATCAGACGGACTGAGATGCAGCGATTACTACTTGGACGGACTTCTTAAAATGCAAATCAACTCTGTCAGCAGGAGACGCTTACAAGCGGGAGAAATAACGTAATGTTAACGTTAGAGGTTTGCGCCTGTAACGGTTGTAAACTGAGCGCAAACGCTGCTTTATCAGACATATAACATGCAAGATGAAATGAAAATGACATCAAACATTTCCTAAAGACAGTGTTCCTTCAGAAATACAGTGATATAAAAACACCTGCGCCTCGTTTTAATTTTTAAACATGCATTACGTGCTCATGTTATTCAACAAAGCCTTTTGGAAAAGTTTTGATATTGTGGTGGGTCGCCTCAAATAAATGTATGTATGTGAAACACATCCCACAGCACAACAACCTGAGCCCAACTTCATTACTCATCACTTTAACTGTGTTTGTAGCCGGCGCCACTAACAGCCCGATATACAAACACAGACCTGAAGTTAACCGGTCCGGCGCGTGCGCCGCGATCAAACCTGATATGAGTGTTGTCTCGCTTTTCACCGTAATTATTAAAGTTAATATAATCTGACTGAGGAATCTTTAACTGTGAATCTTTAAATACTTTAACTGTTGTCAAATGTAAATTGACTTGTGCTCATTTAACTTCATTAAAAAGTATTACTTAAATTCTGCAATTTGTCTTCATGTCGATCCAGTGAGCATTGTTTTCGCGGTGATGCACGACGCTTATGTGATATGTGAATCCGCATTAAAATCTGTTCATAAAATAATATTATGTATTAACCAGCATTTATGAACGATGAGCAATGCATTTGCTACAGTATATTTTAATCTTTGATAACAGTAGGTAATAAAAATACAACGGATCATGTTCGCTCTGGTCCAATGAAAAAAAATATTAACAGATAGAACTTTGGATTTTAATTAGTACATGTATTAGTAAATGTTAGTTTAAATATACTTTTAACTAAGATTAATAAATGTTTTGGAAGTATTTTTCATTGTTTATTCATGTTAACAAATATCTATTACCATTAACTTAAGTTCTACGATTAGTTAGATAGTTCAGTTCATTTTAAAAGTGTGGTCTAAAATAAAATAAAATGTTTTATTAAAGTTTGGCATTTTCTTGTAGCACCAGAAAGAAGATGAGACTCGACCTGCAACAAAAACAACACACTCACAACCTACACTAGACACTACACCTTGAACAAGTGCACTACCTCAAGACATTTTTGTTCATGTAAAATATACCTCATTGTCATGTTATATTTATCAAAAAAATTAAATAAATAATTGACCCCTTAATGTTGTGGCAGTTTTTTTCTCTCCCTGGTATCGAAAATGGTATCGAATATCGATATTTTTCAAGGTATCGTATCGAAGTTAGAAATTCCAGTATCGTGACAACACTAATATATATATATATATATGAAATGCATTTGTCATTTGTCCGTGTTTCACGTCTCGAATCGCGCTCGCGGAAAGTGCTTGAGAAACGGTATCTCTTCCGCGGCTCGTTATGTTTTCAACTCGTTATTAATTTTTTTATCTCGAGCAAGAGACTTTTTTGACTGATTTTTACATAGAAAAGGCGATAGCACTGCATTACAATAAATTAGCATTCATGTTTTCATAGCCGCGAGCCAAATTCTAAAACGAAATCATCTTTGAGAGCAAGGGAGCCCCTGGTGTTTCGGGACCCTACGCAGCTTGCGTATTCTGCGTATAGGAAGGATCGGCTCTGGTTACACCACTATCATGCAGTCTTTCTTTCTCTGTGGCTGATGAATCATAAGTAGACAAATGGCTACTTCCCTTCTGTATTTTCAGGTCTGTCATATTACTATTCCTCAAAGTCAAAGATGATTAGATACTTGGAAATGGGATGAATTTGTGGTTTAGGCAAAACCATTCAGCATGCTGCGTCAGGATATGCTTCTGTTTTTCCATAATCATAATTCATATGCTTCCTTTGATGATTTCCTTCAACAGGAAGCAATCAATCTCCTGGAGCCCATGACCAATGACCCGGTGAATTACGTAAGACAGGGCGCGCTGATCGCCTCGGCTTTGATCATGATCCAGCAGACGGAGGTCACCTGTCCAAAGGTAAGGGAATATGTGACTTTGGGTGGTTTGGGTTAATTATTTGGCTCTTGGGATTCATAAGTGTTAAAAAAAAGAATAATTTTTCAGTCCTTGCCTGCTTCAATATGTGGCACAAAGCTACAAAATAACAGTAAATATTTAATATCCGTTTATGTGGATTGCATGTTGCACCAATGAGGTTCCAGGTTAATGATGTACATTAGCTAGAGGATGTTTTTGTGGGATCGAGAGACTACACAGACTTAAAATGAACAATAGTCTGTCATTTTACTGTTAATTATAGATTGTAGTACGCACCTAAAGTCATAAATATTCACCTTTTATAATGTCAGACTTTGTCGAATCATTTCTACACTGTGGTTGTGTAGTCACGGTACATTTGCTTGTTTCTTGGTGTGATTTTCCTTTGGTTTTACCACAGGATTATCACTGGGCTGCGGATTTTATGGCCTTATGAAATAAATTGATTTGAAATCCCTGTTTTATGGTGTAATAAAAGGCTAGAGTTATAGTAATGGCAATCATTTGTTAAATATCCCATCTGGGCAGACTTTAAATCATGCAAGCCACATGTTTTATGAGCCTGGCCTTAAAATTTGGGGAGAGAAAGCAGGGTATGATTCTCATAAATGCCTTAGAACAGACTTCATTTAATCATTTAGTTACATCTGAACCAGAATCTAAATGTTTCTTTAAAATTTTCAAAAGCTAATTAAGTCGTTTCGCACATGAATCTGTATTGACCTTGTAAAATCCTTGAAAAACCATCTTGTAAATTATGGCATAAGACCAGAAACATTTGAAATAAGGTAAATTGCTATTTCACGTCTTGGATATAGTTGCTGTACTTTTTCCTGTTCTCGTTCATTGTTTAATTTAAAACCACATTTGGCAAATATCAGAGATCAGCTGTACATTGGCTCTTTCTTTCCATAGGTGAACCAGTTTCGACAGCTCTACTCAAAGGTGATCAATGACAAGCACGATGACGTGATGGCCAAATTCGGGGCCATCCTGGCTCAGGGCATCCTGGATGCAGGTTAGTGTCAGATGGAAATACTTAAGGTTTCTGGACTAGACTTCCATGTGCTTTATTTCATCTATTTGTTTGTTTGTTTATTTGCATTCTGCCATACCTTATTCTCATCAATGGAGTATAAAGGAAAAATGCTTAGCAGAATTTGTTGAACTCTCTTTTTAATGTGCTTTATCCAAAAAAAAGCCATTGTATTAGTGTTTTTCAGTATGCATTAAAATTAGTGCTGGGCAACGATTAATCGCAATTAATCACGTCCAATATAAAGGTTTTTGTTTACATAATATATGTGTATTGTGTATATTTATTATGTTTATATAAAAATACACACATGCATGTATTTTTTTTTTAATGTTTATATTAAATATCTTATACTATGAATTTTATGAATATAAATATAAATATTTGTAAAATATATACTGTGTGTGTCTTTATATGTACATAATAAATATACACAGTACACTGACACATATTATATAAACAAACTTTTAATTTGTATGCGATTTAATCTTTGCCCAGCACAAATTAAAATATTAAATAAATACTAAATAAAAAGTAAAACGACACAAAAAAAGAACTTTAAATAGGTTAATTTATTTTAAAATAACTCAGTGTTTAATTTAATCTTGTTTCTTTTATTCCTTTTGGTTTTGGGTTCAAGTTAACATTTTGAGGTCACTTAAGTCAACTCTAAAATATATGTGGAAATATATAGATATTACCAATTTCAAAAAAGATTCTGTCTGGGTTAATGTGCTTTGTAGAGTCTTATCTCAAATAACTGAATGGTTGGGTGTTCTGTGCAGAATGTGAGGGTGAAAATAAACCTTTTGTATGCATGTCAGGGCAGGTAAGTCCGTTTAAGGCTTGGTGATAAAATTCTGATCATGACAAGAATGTGGCATGTGAAACAAGATAGCACCACATCTTCATGCCACTACAAGCAAATATCATTCACTTAGTCCCAGGGGTGCTTGCCTATTCATATTGAAAGAATGCATTGATCTTCAAGAGATGCTCTTGCCCCCAGCTTTCCAAATATCAGCTTATGTACAAACCCCCAGTACAGGTTAGTCAAGAGAGTATTTCACATGGAGTGTTGTTTTTGCCCACAGTAACTGAATTTAGGTCATGTTGGGACGGTGTTTCATCCTAATTATTTGTATTATAGTTGGGCAACAGTTTTTAAAATGGTGGATTTCAAGGTTTCAGTGAGTCCATGCCTGAACACTTAATTTAAATTTATAAAAACATTTACACCATGACTCCAAAACCTAAGCTGTCTTCCTGTCTAAAGCATACAATGTCTGCTTAAACAATATACACTACATGGGCAGCAACTCCATGTGCTACACAAATAGTTCACATCGCGGAAAGCACACTGGAGAATGAACTCTCATTTAATTTTTAGTATATATTTGACACTAGCATGTTGCTAAGTTAATACTTAATACTCAAATGTTCAAGTTTGATATTGTAACATGTCACGCAAGCAAAAAAAAGTGTTAAACTAACATCACATTAATTCAATTGCTCAGATTTGGGATTTTGACATCGGCACTTTTGTAAGCTAACATTGTAGTCCAATGAGCATAACATAGCACATACAAATATTTGAGATTGATGTTAGCATATGGCTAAGCTAACGAAAGTACTTGGATAAACACAAATTGACACCACAAACAAATATTGAGGAATTAACATTTTATTGATTAGTATTTGGTATTGTATAAGTGATTCATGTTTATTTTTCCCTGCTTGTTCCACCACATCGGAAGGATTTCAGTGTGTCCCAGTGTATTGTGGGATTGTTGCTTTAAAATGTATCCAAACATGGGTATCGTTTAACAAGTATGCTTCTTAGTTTATGGAAGAGCCTTTGTGTCAAAGACATGCCTTAAAATGCTGCCTATGCAGGCACCTCACTAGATTTTATAAGAAAATGCAAAACCTAGGGACTGCTGAAAGCTCTTGAAGCTAATTGAAAATGGAAAGTTCTCTTGAAATTATGCATGAATAACATTTTGAAGTCTTCTTTTATTCTCGCTTGTTTCATGGCCTGGTTTGGTTGAGAGTTTGAATCCTTGGCTTATTGGTTGTCACATATGACATCGCATGATTTAAGTCATTGCAGTCAAAACAAACAATACAGGTCATACTTTCCCTATTCAATTGCAGTAGATGCCAACAGGAAACTGGCAGTCTGATAATTTAATGGGCTGAGACTGACAGAAGTATGCCATTGTCTGCGATGCCTTTCATTCTGAGCCAGATTGATCCTCTAAACTGATGATACCAAACCTCTCTCCATTTATCTTCTTTAAAAATGCATTGTTATGGACATATCCACACCTCTTTCCGTCCTGGCACTCATCCCTCACTCCTGTTATTGTCTTCTCATCAGGCAGTTTGAGGGTGGAGGAGTCTTTGGCCTTGACCTTCACATCATCTCCTATTAATATCCTATTCCTGTATCAGCATCACATTTGTGTGGACGTTGCAATGCTGAAAAATGTACCTTGTAATATTAACTAATCAAAGCCAGAATCTAAGACAAACCTTTAAATATAAGTACAAAGTCTGGTCCACAACATTGCTAAAAACAACCACTTAAGGTGTGGTCTCATTTACCACCGGTTGGCTAAATATTGCAGGCGAAGTCCAATAATTTAAGCAAGTATCTGCACAATTTGGAGTTTTGTGTAAGGGCAAAATATTTCAGTGCAGATTTAGCTAATTTGCTGCATTGACCAATAGAAAGCTGATTGGTTTAAAAGTGATTTGTGAGTCGGTGCCGATGGCCTAATGGGCAGTTCAACAACATATAATGCCATTGAGTTATGGCATCCCAAGTTCAAATTCCGGTTCGAGGACCTTTTCCCATGGTCCCACAGCCCCCCTCACTCTCCCACTTCACTTCCTGTCTACTCTACACTGTCCTATTGTAACAGACAAAATGCCAAAAAAAACAAACAAAGTGATTTGTTAGTGGCACTTCTTGACAACAGACCATTTTTGTTGAAACTTTGCTAATAAAGAGGCTGGATGGAGTTCCAGAGGCGCTTGCTAACACTCCCATCTTTCCGATTCTTCTCAGGTGGTCGTAACGTGACTATTTCTCTTCAGTCACGCACAGGCCACACCCACATGCCATCTGTGGTGGGTCTCTTGGTCTTCACCCAGTTTTGGTTCTGGTTCCCGCTCTCTCACTTCCTGTCTCTGGCCTTCACACCCACAGCTATCATCGGCCTCAACAAGGATCTGAAGGTAAGAAGAAACGTCTTCCAGCCTTATAAAGCAACACAATATAACCCCAACATGGTTGACTTCCCTAGTGTATAAGAGAAACCGCTGTAGGATATTTTTATCTCCTGCAGTAAGTGTCAAACTTTATAATCCCCATGTATCCAGCATAGAGCCTAACTATTAATCCATGCAAGAAGAACTAGCAGCAGTTGTAGCACTGGTTAGTTCAGGAATGTCGATCCTGTTTCTGGAAGGCCACTGTCCTGCAGTTTAACTGTAACCCCAACTAAGCACACTTGAACCAGCTATCAAGAGTCTTCAGGATGCCCAGAAACTTCTGTGCAAGATGTTGGCCCCCCAGGAGCAGGTTTGGACACCCCAGGGTTCACATTGTTACAACTTGAAAAATCTGATGCTAAAAACGTTGTCCTCTACATAGATTGAGACACAAGTATTGCATGCTAGAGTAACATGTCTTTGTTTATCTCTCTCAAAAAAAAAACGTAGTGAACTTAGTGGCTGTTGCCTCTATGGGCAGCATCCTAACTGTCATTGAACCTCCGATTTGACTTATTTGGAAGGCTGTACAGGGCAACAACTTCGGGTGTCATACAAATAACATTTCTCAAACAAAAACCACACAGGAGACTTGTTTGAAATAAACCTATTTCAAAGGGAAAAGCATCAAATAAAATAATTGAAGTCTTTAAATCTACACTTTTCAATTTTGAATGAATAAGTTCTGTCTTGTTAACAGATGCCGAAGGTGCAGTATCGATCCAACTGCAAGCCTTCCACCTTTGCTTATCCTCCACCCTTGGAAGTGCCAAAGGAGAAGGAAAAAGAGAAGGTCTGTTTTAACCCTTGTATCATCAACTCTCACCTGGCTTGTCAAATCTCAACTTAATACCAAAAACCAGTGTTCCAATGGTCATGGCATAACTTGTCCCGCTGTTCTTGTGTCAGGTTTCCACTGCCGTTCTGTCCATCACGGCTAAAGCCAAGAAGAAGGAAAAGGAGAAGAAAGAGAAGGAAGAGGAAAAGATGGAAGTGGTATGCATGTCCCACAGCACTTCCAGAAACCTTTAGCATGTCATGTACCACAGAACCACAGTGATTTGGTCTTTATCTGATGCAGGAAACACTGGCAGAAGCAGAGAAAGAGAAGAAAGACGAGGAGAAGGAGAAGGAAAAGGAAAAGGAAAAGGAAAAAGAGAAGGAAAAGGAGAAAGAGAAAGAAAAGAAAAAAGAGCCAGAGCCAAACTTTCAGATTTTGGCGAACCCAGCACGTGTCATGGCCGCCCAGCTCAAGGTCCTCACTATGCCTGACAGCTGCAGATACCAGCCCTTCAAACCTGTGAGTATAACTCCTTTAATTTAGGCCTGTTGTGAATGTTTGACAGTTGTCACATGCTGCCAATGAGAGAAACTCTTGAGAGAGAAGACATTTGCCTAACGGATCTAAATAAACAGCATTGAGAGCTGCAGTTTAGTGCTCCGAGGTCAGCTGGCATGACTCCAACCACTTGTTTTCGCATTTTAGGAGACTTCAAATGTGAAAAGTTTGCTTTAGCAAGATTTTGCATTAAATAAGACATCTAGACAACTATTTTTGCCTGAAAGCATATAGATGTACTGTCACACCATATGTGACCATCTCTGTGAAATCTAGGCTAAAGTCTCAATCTAATTATGAGATAAAAAATTCCATAATTCATAAGAACAACATGACCTTATTCAGTCAATATTAAAGATATAAAGGTTACATTTTCACAATGTTCTTTACCATATGAAGGATGATTTTTTTGTGGAAAAGTGCAAATCACAAAAAAATGACTTAAGCTGGGTTTTCACAGAGAGGGTCACATATAATAACCCCCTTTGTCAACATTGTCGCTCCTAGTTACACACGGGTGGCATCATCATCCTGAAAGACACCAGTGAGGAAGATGAGGATCTTGTGGAGCCTGTGTCAGCTCATGGCCCTAAGATCGAGGAGGAAGAACAGGAGCCCGAGGCCCCAGAACCCTTCGAATACATAGACGAGTGAGATACGCCACCTTCAGGTACTTCCACAACATGAACAAAGGGCTTTTTTGTTAGTTTTCTTTTTTTGTATATTGAATTATTTTAGTTTAGACTCTGTTCATGTGAAGATGCTAAACAAAGAAATATATTTGAATTAAAATGTCATGAAATTCCAATACAAGGTTATGCAAAAGTTTGGGCACCCCTGATAATCTTTTCAGTTTATAATCCGCTAGACTTTCGAAGCAGCAACTTCATTTGGATAGAATGTATACTTTGAGTACAGCAACATTTCAATTTTGAAATAATATTTGAATAAACTGAAACGATGCAATGTGAATCATAACAAAAACAGACAAGTGCAGAAGTTTGGGCGCCCCAATGGAAGTATTGCGTCAATGTTTAGTAGAGCCACCTTTTGCTGAAATAACAGCATGTAGATGCTTCTTATAGCCACTGATAAGTCCCTGAATCCTGACTGCAGGTATTTGGCTGCCGAGCATGAACAGCATGCTTCAAAACAATCCATAGATTATCAGTGATGTTCAAGTCTGGTGACTGGGATGGCCACTATAAATTCCTTGGTAGATTTGGAACAGTGCCTTGGGTCATTGTCCTGCTAAAACAAACAGCCCTGGTGTAACTTCAACCTCTTGACTGATTCTTGAACATTGTTCTTAAGAATCTGCTGATACTGGGTGGAATGCATGCGAACATCAACTCTGACAAGGTTTCCAGTACCGGTGCCTGTCACACAGCCCCATAGCAGGATGGACCTTCCACTGAATTGAACAGTTGTAAAGCTCTTCTGGTTGTTACCAGATAACTCTGTCATATTCCAAAATAATTATGGCTTGTCCTGATGAGCATTTGCATACCTCAAACCGCTCTGCTTGTTGGCAGTATGCAGAAAGGCTTTTTCCACATCACCCTTCTATTGTGCTGTTTCTAGTGCAAGGTGCGCTGGACTGTGGAATGATGTACTCTTTGGAGGTGGTCTGTGGTTTCTCTGTGACCATTCTTTCAAATAGTTTTTTCTCAGCCTACCACATCTTTCCTGAATAATGGCTGTTTCTGTGGCCTACCATTTTCTAACTTGTATTTCTGACTGTGGAGGCAGACCTTTAACCTTTGTGGACTTTCTTTGTATCCTCCTAATTCATATTAACCAATTATCCTAGTTCTTAGGTCATTAGGGAGCTTACCCTAAAACTATTTTCTAAGATGGGTTGCACCTGAGTTTGCAGTGTTAAGGTTCACTGAGCCAATCAAATCAATAGTGTGTTGTAATCGCAATAAGTGTCTACAGGTAATCAACACAATTGAAAGGGTGCCCAAACTTACGCACAGCCTATTTTTCACCTTCGACTTTATTTAATACATCTGAATACTCCTAATCTAAGAATTTCTTTCTGGAAAACATCACATTATGCAGCTTTCTCTAGAAATGTAATGGTATATCACTACAAACTTTTCTTATAATGATATTATGCAGCCTCCTAGGGGTGCTAAAACTTTTGCATAAAACTGTAGTGGTGTGTAGAAAACTTATTACAACTCTGTAAAGCTCGTGTGCTCATCTCCACTCTTTTTTTTTTGCAGGTGGTGTTATGAATTCTGCGTGTTCACAGCATGTCTACTCAAATGCCCACCCCTTTTCCTTTTTATGTTGTTTCCGCCACTTCCTATCATGGGCACTTGAGGAATGTTTTACACAGGTTTTCAGTCATTACAATAAAATATATATGTTGAACATGATATTGGGTGCTTTTATTGTGGTGGATCTGCAATATGCTTTATATGTATTTTTGGTATTATTGTCAATGTTGCATAAGGTGGGTTGTTGGCATGACATGCTTTTGAGAAGACATGCTATACTATTTTAAGCAGCATAACCTAAATTCATACATGCAAGTTGCAATGCATAAAATGAAAGAGTAAAGACACCAAAGTGGTTTAAATGTAAACAGAAATGGTGGCCTTTAATTGAGATTGGTAAAATATTAACATTAAGTTTGATTAATTTGAACATTTTCCCAAGGTCATCCACTCACTGTAGCTAATATCTTTTTAAATCTCAATTTACACTAAATACAGTTACAAAACCATAACCGACTGTCTGGAGGAAAGAGACGTCAGTTCACACACATCGTATGAGAAACCGCATCAGTCATAGTGATGGTATTTTCTTGAAAAATAAACAAGCCACCTTTTTTCCATATACTGTACATCATAAGGTGCTTTCTACAGAATCTACCAAGTGAATGTTAATGGTATGTAGTCAGAGGTGTTCTATCAACTTAACCAGACAGGAGGAAGCATTTAGTCACACTTTCCCCCCACTGTTCACTGTATCCCATAAAAGGAGAACATTTTTATCAAGGCGCTAATTTCCCGAATGTCTTTACAAAGTGGGTGGGATACATTGGACTTTTGACTTCAGGAAAATTGCCTCAGTTCCGGAAAGAAACTCATATATCATTTATATTTCCTTGAAATTTGTGGTCATGTCTTAGCATCTCTTGTCATTTTAGGGAGTCTAGAATCTTGAACTTCAGAGACTCTTTTTTTACAGAGAATCGACTGTAAATTATGTGGTAACTGCAGAGATCTTTATTTCATTTTTTCCAAATAAGAAAAAGAAAGTGTTCCATAGTTCTTTTAAGGACCTTGCAACACATGACTCAGTCATCATCAGCCTCTCTTAATGGACCGTTCTCTTGTAAACTGTATTTAGAAGAATGGCGAGTCCACGTCATAGCAAAAGCAGATGAAACCACTATATTATTACACTTTATTATATGTCGACATCTTTCCTTCATTGTCCATTTCTGGATATTACCATACAAGGCGATATATCTACCAGGAAAACAGAGACTTGTCTTAATATGACCCTCAAAGCGAACACTTGGAGAATGGCATGTCCTGCCCAAGTACGATTGTTGGTGATCAAATACCTCCATCGCTTTTTGCCGTGAAGTCACAGTCTGTTGAAGCCGCACTGATGACTGAATAGATGGCTAGAGCGAACCTCTTTTGTTCGGTCAGTCAGCAGACTGGCCAGAGTGGTGTTGGAGAAACGTTTATGACGGGTGTCCAGGCACTGGAGGTGGTCGAGAGCCTTCTGTTTGTTGAACATGCTGGGTGCAGTGATGGACACGCTGCCTGGCCATTTGAACTGGGGACAGGGATGGCTGTTATGATTCCTCGGGAGTCAGGGAATTTGTGGATCTTGGCAAGAATTGCGGAACATCATAAATACAATGCTGTAATGGAACCCAAGGGTCGGACCAATGGCTCTCCCAGTGGGAATAGTAAAAGTGGCAATATGGAACCAGTTTACAATGACCTGCAGGATTTCTAGCGGCATGGGATGGAACGGAGATCTGTTTGAAAATCATCGATGTGAGTTTAGCAGACAATGGAAGATGCCAAGTTTGAAACTTCTTTTGAGTATTTTGTTTTTGTAAATTCTGTTAATGCATTTATTCCTATCAATTCTTTATACCTTGACTCTGAGAGCACTCGCAGCTCTTTCATTTCAAACACAATAGAAGTCTTTTAGTTCAAACCATCCTGATAAGGATTTGTTTGACAGTAAACTGTTTTTTTCCATGATTGCATGTCTACACAGTGCCCACAGCCCATGAACTACGCCAAAGGAATTGAGTTTATATAAGAGATGAACCTAGCTGATAAGCTTCTGTTAGCGGACTGTCTTTGGGCGCTCCTCAGTCTGCTCCCTAGTTCAGTATTAAGTGGGGAGTTTGCAATTTGTAGCTTATATCGTTTTTGAAAATAGGTGCACGTGAAGCTTGGAGAATGCACCAAAAATGTTTTGATCTTCAGTCTCAGTGCCACAGTTTATTCTACAACTAAATACCTGTTACTTTTTATGCCAGCCTGATAATTGTGTCAGGTAATTAAGCCATTTTTGTTAATGGAGGCCATTGCTGATTCACAAATTTTTAACAATATCACGCCATAGGGAACTAGGGAGTAGGTTTTTGCTGGGCGACCACCAGGCCTAATCTTTTACATTGCTCTGAATCAGAGGGAAATAATCTCCATGTAAAAGTAATGGTTCTATGAAATGGTAAGAGCACACAGTACTTGTTTTAAAAGATAAACATGGAAATTGTGTCCGTGTCCAAATATATATGGACCTAACTGTATGTACATAATGTCAGTTCTGTATGCCACCAGAACAGAATAAAAAATAAATAAATTGAAGTGCAGACTTCAACCTAAAAATAACATAAAATGCTTAGGAATTAGGAATTTGTGGGCCATTTTGTCTTTAGTTGTGTCTTAAGCAAGTTAAATGCAGCTCAATCGGGTTGAGATCAGGAGATTGATTTGGCCATCACAGAATATTAAAACAAATTTACTTTCAAAATCTCCCGGGTTGCTTTTGCTGTATGTTTTGGGTCATTGTCTATTTGTACTATGAACCTGAACCCTGCTCAACTTGAATGAATCTGGGCAGACAGTATATACACTTCAGAACTCATCCGGCTGCTTCTGTCCTCTGTCTCATCACTAAACAGCAGTACCGCAGATCCACTGGAAACCATGCAGCTCATGCATCACACTGCTCCACCATGTTTCACAGATGATGTTGTATGTTTTGGATCATGAGCTGTTCCAAGCATATTATATATATAATATTATTTTTTCAGTTATAGTATAGGATTAGGAAGTGTTGAACATTACAAGGACCTATACAAATGTATTGTTTGTTGTGGTGACTGAAAAAGTTGCTTTGTTAAGGGTTTAACTTAGCAATGACCACAGAAGTGCTTTCAGTTGCTTTCGTAATGTGTTTCATTGGGTCTCTATGTCCAGTGTTTCTCAAATAAAATAAACACTTCCAGAACAGACCGTGCCAAGAACTTTTAGACAACGATAGACTCTCGGGCCGTATGTTGATTGAATTAACCTCCACAACAAAGGGTTCTTGTACTGGTCAGGGTCTGGGCTAACCTGTCTGAGTTCTCTTTGAGCACAGCTGGAAGCCAGATTCACTGTCACGGATTCAGTAGATTTTCCAGCCATTCGCTGGCGAAGCACTGAGGTGTCATTGATGAGACCCTTGGGACTCTTCTCTTAAAAGTGTCTCCACTGGAGAGAGCAACTGCAGGGGCCTCCCTATTCTGGGAAGTGAGAATAGAGTAATAGAAAAGCAAGGAGAGTGAGTTGGCTAAATGAATGGTATATGGGCAACAAACATCCACAATTTTCCAGCCATTAGGTGGACAATTGCGGTGTTAAAGTATGTTGCTGACAGCTCTCTTTCATCCGTCATTACAGTCAAAGGAAAAATCCCACAAAGACTGTTTAGATTCTCCACGCTTGCATGCTAGTGATTCTTTGAAAGTGAACTCATAAGTCAATCCTGAACGGTCAACTTCTGGAAAGAAGAGAGAAGACCGGTTCATTAGGCAAAGAAATCATTAAGCAGAGAGGTAGAACAAATGTGGGCCGTGAAAATGGTTGTGGTTGGCTCCTACACTTTCCACTTGATGTTAATGTTAAGTAGGTTATGACAGAGTTTGGCTTCTTGTGTTTCAGAATTAAAGCATTAGCAGTCCCAATCTTTTTTACAAGTATGGAAAGGTTTAAAATAACAGTTAACTATCCTGGAACTCTTGAGGACAGCTTGTCAGGATGAGGGTTGGATGCTATTATTAATGGAGCTTGCCGCCTTTATTTTTGTGCAAATGTATTATTTTATGGAGGGAAAAGGACTCATGCAGTGGCTCTTTGTCTCTCTGCGGGAAGCCAACCGCAGATTTCCTCTCCACCGCATAGCAAGGATGGATGCCCGGCACTAGCTTGAATAAAATGACTATCATCTGACCAGTGACCACATGGAAATGAGGACGTAACATTATTACGTATAGGTTACTGTCAGGTCATTCACTTTTAAAACCATTTCACATAGCTTGATTTGTTTTATACCTTCACCAGGCCACAGTTAATGTTTGATTTTACAAATCGCTCAATGCAGTAATTTCTTGAGAGCACCAGTTCAGCGATTTCAGGAAGGAAATGACTTGGCACACCAGACACCCTTTCTGCGATCAGTTATTGGACTCCAGATGACTTGAGGCAGGTAGTTAGATCAGCCATGCCACTTTTGAAGCTGTTTCAAGTCAATTTAAAGGGTACACAGCTGGTAGAAAGCCAGCAAATAATTGAAAAATCATGTAGGATGAAACCTCTTGTGATGGTTTAGAACAGAGATGAACAATTCGAGTCCCAAAGAGCCACTGTACAGCAGAGTTTGAAGAAATCCGCAAGACCTTGGTTAGTTTTAGGCTGGACCAGACTGGAATTGCACGTACCTGCTTTACAAAGTCCAAGCGAGGAACCTTTTGACTTCTGGAGTTGCTCTTCAATTCTGGTCCTGGAGAGAGGGGCTGTCCTGTTTTGTTTCAAAACTGATCAAACACCTGCCTGTGATTTCCTAGTATTCTTGAAGACAGTCCTGCTCCTGGAGGGTTACCTTCCAGGAGAGATTAACTTCAGCCTTAATTAAACATGCCTGAACCAAATAATCAATGTCTTCAGGATCCCTAGGAGGTTCCAGGCAGGTGTGTTGGAGCTCTGCAAGAAATTGCACAAGTTTGACAGTATCTTTAAGAGTTAAAGAGCTATAGTCAACCTTGGCATTAACAAGTGGGGCTTGCTAGGATTTTCAGATCTACATCAGCAGTAGCCAACCCTGTTCTTACAGAGTTCAGTTTCAACCCTAATCAAACGCACCTAAACCAGCTAATCAAAGTGTTCAAGATTACTTTAAAAGTGTCGGGACAGAGTTGGAACTGAAGGTAGCCCTCCAGGAGCAGGGTTGGCTACCCCTGGTCTACATCAGTGGTTCCCAGTCCTGGGGCCTCATTTATAACCGTTGTACACACAAAACCTGCCCTGAAAGAGGCGTACGCCACTTCCTACGCAAAAGGTGGGATTTATAAAAACAAACTTGATGGGAAATTTGCGCACCTGCATGCAAACTCTGACCCATGCGTATGAACTCTTTCCAGGAGTGAGAAAATTAAAGTAAACAATGATTTTCATGTCGATTTACATTAAATATTCCACTCTCATAATGTAAATCTGCATAATGACATTGTAATTTCAGTGCTTAAGTTAAACAAAAATTATGCTATGAATTTAGACTTATTTGTAGTGGATGCACTTGATCACTTTTCCTGCGGCATGCTATGATTTAATGACAACGAGGAGTGCTATAGGTGCACAATAATTCATCTTTAAACTGCAGATTTCATGTTATGAGAAAAATGTTAGCGAAAACAATGATCAATGATGCGCACCTACTTTGATATTATGGCGGACAGCTGGGTGGTCTATGAAAATACCACTGCATTTGAAGGATACAACTAGTAAACGGTAAGATTTGCACGTTTCATTTTTAAAATATGTCAGTGACGTGCCAAGTCAGACAATTGTATTTTCACTGCAATAAATATAGGCCTATCTATTTCCACTAAAAATATCCAGTGTAAAAGAATGATCAAATTTATTCTTTATAACTTTGTTCTAAAATATTTATTTGATAATTTTTAAACCGTTTTGTTTTTAATTAATTTTGCTATATTTATTCTAAAACATAAGGATATTGGATGATTTTTAGAAATACAAATTTATGCACACATGGCATTTATAATCCGTATCTCATATTTCCATAATGTCTTGTACCTTTGACGGTGTTGAACATGGTATCATGTGGATGGGAATGATATGCAGATGAGGTTATATATCGTAAAACTAGGTGTTGTAAGCTCCATATATGGTGATTTCTGGGAGGAGATGGACATACGCACAATCTTCCCCTGACTGGGATTTATAAAGGGATTTTTGTGCAGGTTCTGGCGTATCGAGCTTTTGTGCCTACGTACACTTTTAGGATGAAATCTACGGAGAGTTTTATAAATGAGGCCCCTGGTCCCTCTAACACGTTTAAGGTCTTGGAGTTTGTATGAATGAGCTGAATTAGGTAGACATCTAAAATGTGCAATGTTGGGGGTTCTCTAGGACCAGGACCAGGAAATCAATGATCTACATCAGGGGTCATCAAACTTAATCCTGGAGGGCCGTTGTTCTGCAGAGTTTAGCTCCAACTTGCCTCAATACACCTGCCTGGAAGTTTCAAGTATACCTAGTAAGACCTTGGTTAGCTGCTTCAGGTGTGTTTGATTAGGGTTGCAGCTAAACTCTGCAGGGACACAGGCCCTCCACGACCGAACTTGGTGACCCCTGATCTACATAATCTATATCTGTGTCACAATTCAAGACCAATTCATCACAGAGGTGCAACAAAGGCTGCTTCAAACATGGCCTTGAAATGCACCTTGTTTCATGGGCCATTAACGATTTAACACCGAGGTCTTCAAGGATCCACAGTCCTTCAAAGTTTATTTCCAACCTGCTTCAGTACACCTGCCTTTGTATTTTCAGGCAATCTTAAGGAGCTTGATTAGGTGCTTCAGGTGTTTGTTTAGGGTTGTAGCTAAATTCTGCAGGACAGTGGGTCCCCCGGAACAGGGTTGAAGACCTAAACAGATGGCTCCTTCACAGCCCAGACTATCCCAAGAGTCATTGTATCCATGGGACGACAGGAGTTTTTAAAGAGAAATGCTGGGTTGACTTGAAGGTATTGGGTTTTAATTTAATTAAAGCATATGACCATAATTCTTTCACTCATTTGGCAGATATAAGCCACTGATAATTTGATTGACACACCGATTCTAAGAGTCACCATTCACTTTAATGCATGGCTTGAGCCTTCTTATTTTACAAGGTTCATAAGTAAATCTCCCGAAGCAGTGTGAAGGGTAATGCTCTCAGTTTATAAAAGCCCACGATGAGTCAGTCAGTGCACAGCTGGCAGGGGCATGAGGTCATCCCGTCATGAGCGACAGAACGCCTGCCGCGTTTTAGAGAGAAAGTGCCAATATTTGCATTGGCTCAGCTACGTGGCAGAGGCTGATGTTATTACAAACATGGGAAACGTCTTCTTACACTCTGATAATGTAAGGTAGAAACGAGACCGGTTAGACAACTAGTTTAGGCTAGAATTTTGAAGTAAGTAGTTGGCATTGTTGCGCTACAGGTGTCCCGAGTTCGAATCCCCCCCCCCAAATCTCTATCTCCCACTTCGCTTCCGGTCAACTCTGGTCGGTCTTATAATAAAGGTGAAAATGGCTAAAAGAAATAAATGAATAATACATTAAACACAAAATATATTCAGACTGTCAATTTTTTTATCCTGTAATATACAAATTCTAAAATATATAATGAAGGCGGTGGCATTGTAGAGAAAACAAATCATATACTTTGAGCTATTTTCAGTCAGACATTAGCAGTGGATAAAATAATCTTAAAAACTGAATGGATCATACAGAGATGATTACAGGGGAAGAAAAAAAAGAGCACAAAAATCAATACAAACAAGCTTGTAACAACATTTGAAGTACCAAAAAATAAACTTCCCAGCCCAAGATAACATGCACAGAATATACACGGTGGTTTCACTTGTATACTACTTTAACATATAAAGTGGGGTGTTCATGCTAAAAGGAGTTTCACAAGACTTTCTCTTTAAAAAATGAACAAGTAAATGATGTAATAAAAGTATAGTTTTTAAAATTGATATGTAAACTTAAATGGTTTCATCCTCGCTCTACAATCATACACCGACGCAATTTACTCAAATCTACTATTTAGCTAAAAACCCTCATTTGTGAAACAAGCAGTTTGTAAAACCAATTGCATTTACTTTAGATTGATACACAAAAATTAATTCAGCACGTTTCATAAATGAGGTCCTATGGCTCAAATATTACATTACACACATGCGGCCAATGGATACATCCTATATGACATTATCTACATTTACAACAAAAATGCAACAATTCAACCGGTGTCACCCTGATTACAACACTGATTTCATAAAAAAACTAAAACTTTTATAGTCAATTAAGACAAAACTTAATGAAAACATTTAATTTAAATCCCAAAATGCAGGTATGAGGAGGTTGTTGTGGTGTGATATACCATCCAAAATCTGCTCAGTAGCGGTTGAGTTTTCCGGGGTCGTTCGATGCCATCTGGGAGAAGTCTTGGAAAATGTCTTGATACGTTTCATCTCCTGCAAAGAGAAAACGGCTTGATTATGGAGGAAGCAGAGTGCGATTTACCTGCATCAAGCACTAAACACTCGCACAGACACAGAGAGACGCTCATACCTGTGCTGCTTCAGAGCAGAAACTCAGCAGGAGATCGCCGGAGGAAAGGAGGAAACGCAGAGGTGAAAAGCACATGACACCAAATGATGCATATGAAGTACGTTTATTGACCCTTTACATTGATATTTAGCATGTAGTAGCACATAAAACATTTTGATGAAATACTGTCAAGTGTTGGGCAAATAGTTTAAAGAAATGAAACAGTGACAGAGGAAAAAAGCAGATAAATGGAGAGATGCTCACTAATATATAACATAGTATACAACAGTATTTCATGATTTGCTAAATTACAATTCCATCACTTACGACCTTGTAAACACAATGTTTTTTTAATTTGCATAATAATAAACCTGAGACTGCAGTAAGGATATGATGCTTAAGTGATGAATTTAAAGGTTTTGTTTAAAAGGGTAACGTCTGTCGCCAAACGGAGGAAGTAAATGAAACCCTTTTGATTGATCCTCCACATGTGACCAGCAGTAAAGTCCCGCTCTACTGCGCCCCTCTGTGACCGACGCCAGTACCACAAATATGAATTACATTAACTCATTTGGCACATTCATTGACGCTAAATGAAATATCAAATATATTTATAGCAGCATTCAGACTGTCACATTTCCCTTGTAATATACATTAATAAACTGTAATTACTTAAAATATTTCAGCTATTGCACAAAAAACGATAAAATACAACTTTATAGACTATAACATTTTAAAATAAATTACATATCAATTAAAAAATACTATTTATATATATTTTTTTAATTATATAAAGAATTAATATATATATATATATATATATATATATATATATACACATACACACATACATATATATATGCTTTTACCAATATTACAGATTTTTTTATAACATTATATAGTTATATAATTAATGCTAAATTGTATTTCTTTGTTGTCTAAATTCCGTACAATTTCAATGGATCTGCATAAAACAAACGGCTGGCACATAGAATATATTTAAGTGAAAAAAAGGTTTTACTTCGCGCTAAAATAGATTTTCAATAGATATGCATTTTGTTTAACCGTTATCGTTACCAAAGCATGCACTCATAACAATTACTGATATATTATCTATGGTCAAAAAATACAGTTTTGTCTAATCCAGAACTAATACTGAACTGCACAGACGAAACTACGTCTTCATAAATGTCATATTTATAAACATACTGATTTTATTTAGACGTTTCACTTCCTCGAGTATAATGAAGTGATAAATATCAGGAATGTGTCAGAATTATTATGAATACACTGAGTTTTCATTACACTACTCTTACAGACTGACAGCTTTAAGACAAACATACACAACGCAAATAAGGTGCATGTTTTCACGTCAACTAGTTATTGCACGTTCCAGCAGCAATGTCCTATTATTGTTCACTTTACATTAAAATACTAGACTAGATGAACCCATCCTGGGGCCTAATAAAGCTCAGCTTCATGTGATATCTGTGTACATTCACTGGTTTTGTGCTCTTGCTACAGGTTTCGCCGTATGTTAGGAGTCCCTGAGCTGTAAGTTTATGAACTCTTCCATACATTTACGATACTGCATTTCAGTGGGGCTGTTAGAGTTATATTGACCTGACTGACAATACAAACCCTCAGATTCACGCATCTCCTCATTCATCTTGGCCAGCCGAAGCCTGTAGACACAGAAACACATTAAACGTTTTGTCTGACACAAATATCTCGACAGAGCAAAGAGCAATGGCAACTCACAGTGTGACAATATCAGCGTTTGCTGTTTTGACTGCGATTGAAAGCGGCGTTTGATTCTCGACGTCTGCTGCATTCTGATTGGCTCCCCGTTTTAGAAATAAACATACTTGTCTGCAGCAGAAAAATAAATATGACAGTAAACCAGGAGTCACAACAAATAAATGTGCAACGCATTCAAACAAACAGCAGCAGTCATTTATATAATGAGAACTGCGTGCTGAGCAGAACTGACCCGGTGTGGCCCAGGATAGTGGCGTGATGTAAAGGTCCTCTGCCCAGACTGTCCTGCTGATTGACGCTGGCTGAATTCTGCAGCAGGAATTCACAGGTGACCAGAGACCCCTGATACAGACACACACAGATGACAAACTCATCAGGCTCTTTCCAAACAGCACTCATAATCCATAATACTTTTGTAATGGGATGCATTTAATTTTTGCATGCACTGATGAATCATACGATAACTCCAGAACCATTAATTATTTGAAAGTGAAGCACTCAATATTTGGAAAATAAAATAATATATTGTGTAATCGCAAGTTGTGTATCCCACAACCAAACCAAAAAAAAAAAGCAAAATACTGCACACAAAAAAAAACATACAAAAGAAAACAAAACCAAAACAAATTTAACAAAAAGCTAAAATTAACCAAGAAAGCCAAACCAAACAAAAAAAAAAGTACAAAAAAAAAAAAAAAGGAACCAACGTAACCAAATAACCCCCCCCCCCAAAAAAATACTACACAAAACACACTTAAAACCAAAATTACCAAAGATAAAAAGAAACCCAAAACACACACACACACACATAAAAAAATAAGGAAAAAGAAGATCAAACAAAACAAATATACAGTATCTCGCAGAAGTGAGTACACCCCTCACATTTTTGTAAATATGTTATTATATATATTCATGTTACAACACTGAAGAAATTAAAATTTGCTACAATGTAAAGTAGTGAGTGTGCAGCTTGTATAACAATGTACATTTGCTTTCACTCAAAATAACTCAACACACAGCCATTAATGTCTAAACCGCTGGCCACAAAAGTGAGTACACCCCTAAGTGAAAATGCCCAAAGTGTCAATATTTTGTGCGGCCACTAGGGCTGTCAAAATGGATGAAAAACTAAATATGAATTTTGTACTTAAATATGATCAAAATTCAAATTATATTCGCATTTCAAAGGCTTAATTTCGTTAAAAACAATATCTCCTAAGGCTATAAGAGGGCGCATTGAGCAAAACATTACTAATACACGGTTCTTCAAATCATAAATAACATAACTATCTTTGAAAAATGAAAAACCAAATCACAAACAACGTTACTTTTTTCATTTAAAAACATGAGATGCAGTGGAATGGCAAGAGACCCGTCCCACCATAAAGTTGGGACATGTTTTTTCAAAGAACTTACAATAATTTTAAATGGCTTTCTAAATATCCGATTCTCTTGTGTGAGACGCGAGTGCAACACTGATAGATGTCCCTCTAGAAAATGTGCAAAATATGTGTTCTGTGTGAACGGCTTGGTTCCAGTTTTGACAAACAACATCATCTCCGCATTGATGTTCTCTTTTCCTGCAGTATTTGAATGAAGAACGTATCCAGTGGGTTCAACTGGGTAGGCTAAAAAAAGCATCAAAATGCAATGACACCTACCTACATCTTAATCGAATCTCTTGTGCGCCACTGATAAGGCTGCCTGACAGATACCTAAAATTTGAATGCAATATTTTGCATTTGAATGTGATTTTTTAAATACATAGAAAAAAAAAATTCAAGAAGAAAATTGACAGCCCTTGTAGCCACCATTATTTTCCAGCACTGCCTTAACCCTTCACAGGTTGCCACTGGAGTCCTCTTCCACTCCTCCATGATGACATCACGGAGCCGGTGGATTTTAGAGACCTTGCACTCCTCCACCTTCCATTTGAGGATGCCCCAGATATTACCTTTACCCTCTGCTTCTTTAGCAAGGCAGTGGTCATCTCGGAGGTGTGTTTGGGGTCGTTATCATGTTGGAATACTGCCCTGGGCCCAGTCTCTAAAGGGAGGGGATCATGCTCTGCTTCAGTATGTCACAGTACATCTTGGCATTCATGGTTCCCTCAATGAACTGTAGCGCCCCAGTGCCGGCAGCACTCATGCAGACCATGACACTCCCACCACCATACTTGACTGTAGGCAAGACACACTTGTCTTTGTACTCCTCACCTGGTTGCCGCCACACACGCTTGACACCATCTGAACCAAATAAGTTTATCTTGGTCTCATCAGATCACAGGACATTATTCCTGTAATCCATGTCCTTAGTCTGCTTGTCCTCAGCAAACTGTTTGGCGGGCTTTCTTTTGCATCATCTTTAAAAGAGGCTTCCTTCTGGGACGGTGCAGACTAATTTGATGCAGTGTGCGGCGTATGGTCTGAGCACTGACAGGCTGACCCCCCACCCCTTCAACCTCTGCAGCAATGCTGGCAGCACTCATATGTCTTTTTCCCAAACACAACCTCTGGATATGATGCTGAGCACGTGCACTCAACTTCTTTGGTCGACCATGGCGAGGCCTGTTCCTGTTAAACCGCTGTAGGGTCTTGGCGATCTTCTTATAGCCTACACCATCTTTATGTAGAGCAACAATTATTTTTTTCAGATCCTCAGAGAGTTCTTTGTCATGTTGAACTTCCAGTGACCAGTATGAGAGAGTGGGAGCGATAACACCAAATTTAACACACCTGCTCCCCATTCACACCTGAGACCTTGTAACACTAACGACTCGTTGACACCGGGGAGAGAAAATGGCTAATTGGGCTCAATTTGGGCATTTTCACTTAGGGGTGTACTCACTTTTGTGGCCAGCGGTTTAGACGTTAATAGCTGTGTTATTTTGAGGGGAATGTAAATTTACACTGTTATACAAGCTGCACACTCACTACTTTACATTGTAGCAAAGTGTAATTTCCCCCACAAAAAAACTAAACCAACCCAAACAAATACACAAAAAACACGCAAAAGGAAAGTAAACAAAAATACAAAAAAACTAAACAAAACACAAAAAATACCCTAAAGAAAACAAACAAACAAAAAGCAATATGCTACACCAAACACACTCGCACATAAAATAGTACTTGTTTATAATGTCATAGAAAAAACTTCCAACTAAAGTGTATCATGTGTGTGTGTGTGTGTGTGTGTGTGTGTGTGTGTGTGTGAGTGTGTGTGAGAGAGAGAGAGAGAGAGAGAGAGAGAGAGAGAGAGAGAGAGAGAGAGAGAGAGAAAGAAAGAAAGAGAGAGTGAGGTGCTCTGGCTACTCACCCCGTGAATGGCCATTATGAGCGGTGTCCTGTTCTGCTCGACGGCGTTGGTCCAGTTGACCGCTGCTCCGTGAGCGAGAGCCTCGGCCATGTCCGGCAGACTGCGGCAGAAAGACGCCCAGTAAAGCTGCAGGCCCGGCTCGCAGGACACCACCAGACCTTTCCCAGAGCACTCCTCCTGAGGCTCGAAGATGTGCAATTCTGGGACGCCTGAAGCACAACAACCACACGATCAGAGTTAGGCTACAGGACAGCTTTGCACTGCTCGAGTGGAGCGAGATCGGACTGACCTGCGTCATTGAGCGAGCCGGAGGAAGCACTCGAGCTCAGCGTCTCTCTGCTGCCATCTGCCAGCTTCTGCATGTCACCGTCTGGGCTTTTTACTGTCAAGCAGAGAGACACTTACACACACTCTAATGTGATACAGTGTGCAAACTAGGAGTGTAACGGTACACGGCGGTTCGGTACACAGTTCATGTCACGGTTCGGTACTTCGGTTTCTGTTTTTTATATTGTATTAAACAATGGATTGCTGAACAAATTGCTCTGTGTTATATAAACTAAAATTTCCTTAAGGGTAAAAATGTACCTCGGCTTATGGTCTCTAAACTATAGGGAGCCATTTTACATTATAAAGTTACAATTAACAACAGAGCCCAAACTTAAATTCAACTATTTATTTTTAATTATAATAATCAACATTCAAATAAAAAAATAATGTATGCAAACATGTAAATTGCACATAATGCAGTTTTTAAATGAACTTCTAAATTATACAGTTTCTATTTGTTGTTGAAATATAATAATTTACACCGTGGCTGTTACAACTTGTTTCATCAAATATTTATTTAAACATTAAGACATCACTGACAGGTAAAGGGTATATAGTCTAAAATGCTCTTCTCTGGACTTAATTTCTCTGGTAAATAACAAGCTGTGTGATGACTTGCAGGAGGTAAATTAAATGCTACGTGTAGGGCTGGGCGATATGGCCCAAAAAGTTATCACGATCATTTTTTTAATATCAGTCGATATCGGTAATTATCACGATAAATTTCAAATCTTTATTTCTTTCAAATTTAAAGCCAGATTTTTGCTCCAAAGAGGAAGTTGTAGAAACCAGACCATTAATTTGACTTATCAAAATAAATATCTAAATAGAAAAAAAAATAATTCTTAGTATCTGCATGCTCTAATGAGTGATATTTCAAATCAAGAAACAGGTTTGGGTTGCCTCATAATATTAATAATAATAATAATATCACTTTTTTGTAGCTTTAGTTAAGATGCAGAGGTACATTTTTGTTCATTATCAAAATCAGTAGCATCAGTAAAAATGTGTAGCAACCTCAATTTTATATGGTAAAACCAGAAAGACCCGTACCGAATATTTTTGGCATGCATACATGCACCATTACACCCCTAGTGCAAACCATCACAAAACACAGCGTGACACAGGAAAACCAATGGAAAATAGGGATGCACAGAAATGAAAATTATTGGCCGAAGCTGAAACCGAACAAAATGAAACACTGGGCCGAATGCCGAACACATTTTTTTTTGCATGCCCCCCATTTTTTTCACCATTGCAAATCGCCAAAATGTGCTTTTTACTGTTTTGTCTTGCTTTAAAAATAAAAACAATTTACAAATATTTACTTAACACTGAAATTTTTTAACATGGAATCCATGCATGTATTAGAAAACATAACGTGCTGCAGTTTGTTTAATTGTTTAATTTCAATCATCATATTAACCAGCAACAACCACCTCTTCCTCTCATCGAAGGCATGAGATGCAGCACTAAACAGTCTCTCGCGCTCGTTGCTTGTAATGATTTTTGCGTCTTTCTCGGACAGCTTTAAATGCTTCCACACTGCCGACATGTTCGCTGCATTAGTGCACGCCTTTATTTGATTGCGTCATTGTTCGGTACACATTCTATATGGTCTTTTCACTTATTTGGCTGAAACTAAAAGCTTTTTTCAGTGCTATTTTCGGCCGAATAATTTCAGCGGCTGAGCATTCGGTGCATCTCTAATGGAAATGCACAAAAACGTCCAAAGGAGAAGACAATGGAAATGTATGACGGTGTGCTGAGTGATGGAGAGATGATGAAAGCCAGCAGTGTTGATTGAGCAAATTGCATCATTTCAATTCAATTTAAAACTAAATTGCTAACACTATTTTAATAAGATGGCCTTGTTACATGTTACATGTACACTTTTATAATTACAATTAACTATGCATAATTACATGCAAGTAACCCTAATCCTAACCACACAGTAAGTACATGTAGTTAATTAATATCACTCTGTACTTAAATGTATAATTACTCTGTAACAAGGACACCTTAAAATAAAGTGTAACCACAAAATTTGGCATGAACATGAACTTGAGTTAACAATCAGGATGTGAAATGATTGTATTTTAATTTTAATAAGGATAATTAAATTGGAACATTTAAAGAAGATGAAATAACCGCTAATAATAGCCTTTTAAAATGTACTACATTTAGTTTTTCAAAACTAAAATGTGATTAATCAATATGAAATTTGTGATGGTATATTTTTTAAGAGATTACAGCTTAATATAATGCATGATGAAAAGATTCACATTTGGACTTTTATAAAGTAAACAGCTGACAAATTTCGTGCTTATGGACAATTTAAAATCTGTTTTATGGCTGTAATAAATCACTCTCACAGTATTTAATTTAGTTTTTAAGAAACCTGTCTAATCAGTTAAAGAAATCGATCGACTTATTACACATTTATTATTTAAAAGTAAACGCATTTATTGTGTTTTACTGTTTAAAATAATCTATTGTGCATGATCAAACACATGATATTAGTTAATTATGTTTATATATTATTCATTTTTTTTACTGTTTATTCATTGTAGAACAAAGTCAACATACATGGCTTGAATAATAGGATTTATTAAAATATATAATTTTGTCTAAAATATTTGTATGACTAATTTTGTTGAATTTTCAGCTTTCGTGTTACATTTTTATAACGTTTCCTAAAGGTTTTAAGTGTGTGTTTTAAGATAAAAATAAAACAGCATTCATAATCCATAATACTTCTGTAATGTGAAGCATTGAAATTATATATGTGTGATTTATGAATCATACAATAAAACCAGGACCATTTAATACTTGAAAGTAAAGCACTTTTTATGTTAAAAGAAATATAAAACATTGTTTACAATTAGTTGCTGTAAGTTGACAAGACAAAAAGCTAAACAAAACAACAAAATATTAATAATAAACCAACAAAACAAACAAAAAAGAAAGAAAACTACTACAAAACAAAAATAAAAGATTTAAAAGAAAATAAAATCCCAAAAATAAACAAAAAAAAGCAAAATTTAAACAAAGAAAATCAAAGTAAAAATAAAAGAAACAAACAAACTGACAAAAACCAAACAAAACAAAAAGCTAAATTCTACACAAAACAAAAACTACTAAAGAAAAATCAATCAAAGAGAGAAAAAAAAAACTAAGCAAAATACTGTCAAAATATGTAGATTTTATTTTGTTGTTGTGTTTTTGTCATTTGTATTAATTCATTGTCATTATTGTTTTGAAATGTTAATAAAGTTTTGGTTAATTTTGGTTTCATTTAATTTTAGTAAAAAAAAGTTACACTAAATGAAAATGATAAATGTTTCCTTGTTAACAAGCTGAAATAAAATATTTTTGTCAGGTAACACAAGTAACAATTTTAGTTGAATTGAGTTTAAGCCTACTATAATAACCCTGGATTCAATTCAAATTCTCACTGGTGAAATGAGAGCGAGTTCTGCTGAGCGTTAGACATACACAACCCCCACACAATCACACACACACAGCTGTACTCACGACAGCAGGGCTTGGCGGAGGAGTTAAAGTAGGAGAAGAGAGAATCGAGCTCATCTACACAGAAGAGAGACTCGTGGTTCGCTTCAGCGACACAGAAGCCCAGAGCAGCGTTAGGATGGCACACACAGACACAGAGAGGAGCAGAAACAGAGTCAAACCACTTCAAACATCGTCTGCGCTGATCCCAACACATCGCTCGCAGGATAACAGCAGGTAAACGGGCCACAAGCAAAGGTTAAAGGGCAGAGCCAGCCGAGGATACGGCTGCAGACATGCCGATCCTCTCACCTGAGGAAGCAGACGCTGTAGACGCCGATGGTCCTCTGGCAGGTCGAGCATCTGAGCAGCCACTGAGACGCTGATCCTGTTTCCTCAGTGATAAAACCTTCTGTCTGATCTGCTCTTCGGAGCGTCTCTGCACAAACCTGCGCTCCACGTACTTGGCTTTGATGTAGGCCTCCACCTCATGCCTGAGGAGACACAAGTCACTTGTGGCAAATTTGATCTACAGCCATCACTACTAAGACTGCTTTCTAAGGGAGTCTCTTCTGCTTAGCAAGCCTGCATTAATTTGATCCAAAATACAGCAAAAGCAGTAATATTGTGAAGTACTTTTACTATCTAAAATAACTGCTTTCTATTTGAATAGATGATGTTATTTATTTCTGTAATCAAAGCTGAATTTTCAGAACCATTACTCCAGTCTCACATGACCCTTAAGAAATAATTATAATATGCTGATTTGCCGTTCAATAAATATTATTATTAGCATCAATATTTAAAACAGTTGAGTACATTTTTTCAGGATAAAAATATATATAGATTAATGGTATAAAGATATATTTAAATATATATTTGTATATTAGATATATTTAATAAAGCAGATTGTCTCTGCACAAATTTATCAACATTTATTAACCAGTTTGTAAGAATTTCATGTGAATTTTGAGAACTACCATAAAATGTAATATTTGTATATGCTGGTGAAAGTAAGATGATGTAAAGACTCTTTACAAATATATTTAAATCCATAACACTACATTTTCTTCATACTATTTAAAATGATATTGCATCAAAGTGTGTAAGCTACTGTTTAAAGTTCACAAATCTATTGCAATGAAATACATTACTATGTAAAAAAAAAGCTAAAAACATCTACATTTCATTTGTGTAATAAGAGTCACATTTTAGAACAATTCGAATATTTGAATTACTTAAATATTTAGATTTAGTCTAGCTACAGCCCCTCTGCAATACCGCTACGGCTCACCGGGGGGCCGCGACCCACAGTGTGGGAAGCACTGCACTAAACCATTCAAAAGCTTGGAGTCACAATGCATATATATATATATATATGACCTAGGGCTGGGCGATAAAACGATAACGATATGTATCGCGATAGACACGTGAGCGATATCAATAAAAAATGTGTTCGATAAAACGTTCGATATTTTTTATTCTTCGTCGGAAGAAAACAGCGGTTGCGAAGCAAGTTTGGTTGCATTAACAAAGGCACTCGCTCTCTGGTAACCTAGCAACGTAGGGAGTGACACGCTAACAGCCAATCATGTAACAGTATCAGTTTGGTTGCGCCATCTCTATATGGCTCTGGGTTGCGCCATATCGTTGTCTCGTGCTGGTCTGCTGGATTCCTTTTCATAAGCAGAAAATGAGTGCCGCAGCGAGCAAGGAAATTGTAAATAAAAGAGGAAAAGTCAGCTCGCCTGTATGGCAGTTTTTTGGATATTATAAGTCTGACCGTAGTCAGACCAATGTCGTCTGCAAATTATGCAAGACCGTCGTCCCCGCCAAGATTGGTAATACCACGAACTTGATGTACCACCTTAGCCGCGCTCACCCTTTGGAGCACAGCCGTATTCAACCAACAACATCTGTAGCTGCAACACCGCACAAGCCATGGAGAGGTACTGCATCAGTGCCTTATGGCAAAGAATCTAAACGGTACAAAGATATAACGGAGGCAGTGGCATATCATATAGCCAAAGACATGCTTCCGCTCCGCTTAGATAATTGTTAAGTTTTCATTGTGACTTTAGACTTATGTTTACATTTTAATTATTTGAGTTTTCCATGGTAGTTGACATTTCTGTCTTAACAACTGAGGGGATTATGATCAGAGAAAGGTTAAGCTTAAAATAAAAATGTTTAAATGTAATATATTTTTCTCCTGGTCCTTATTTTAAATGGGTCATAAAAAATATCAATAATTATCGATATCGACCGATATGAAACACTGATATCGTGATACAGTTTTCAGCCATATCGCCCAGCCCTAATATGACCCTCTGTGAAAACCCAGCTAAAGTCATTTTTTGTGATTTGCTGTTTTCTACGAAAAATTATCCTTCATATGGTAAAGAACATTCTGTGAAAATTTAACCTTGATATCTTTAAAATTGACTGAATAAGGTCATGTCAAAGATTTAAATTATAGTGAAATTAATGTTAGAAATCAAACTTTGATGCTTGTTATCTCATAATTAGATTTTGAGACTTCAGCCTGGATTTGAGAGAGGGTCACATCAGGGAAACAACAGCACCCTAATTTCTGATTGGCTGGTAGGTGGCACTTAACTCTGTATAACTCGAGACAGCTATGCACTCGGCAGAGAGCTTACCTCCATGTCCCCTCGTCTGTTATGTGTATATACAGGTGCTGGTCATATAATTAGAATATCATCAAAAAGTTGATTTATTTCACTAATTCCATTCAAAAAGTGAAACTTGTATAATGTATACATTCATTCCACACAAACTGATATATTTCAAGTGTTTATTTATTTTAATTTTGATGATTATAACTGACAACTAATGAAAACCCCAAATTCAGTATCTCAGAAAATTGCGTGGCGTGGCATGGAGTCGATCAGTCTGTGGCACTGCTCAGGTGTTATGAGAGCCCAGGTTGCTCTGATTGTGGCCTTCAGCTCTTCTGCATTGTTGGGTCTGGCATATCGCATCTTCCTCTTCACAATACTCCATAGATTTTCTATGGGGTTAAGGTCAGGCGAGTTTGCTGGCCAATTAAGAACAGGCATACCATGGTCCTTAAACCAGGTACTGGTAGATTTGGCACTGTGTGCAGGTGGCAAGTCCTGTTGGAAAATGAAATCTGCATCTCCATAAAGTTGGTCAGCAGCAGGAAGCATGAAGTGCTCTAAAACTTCCTGGTATACGGCTGTGTTGACCTTGGACCTCAGAAAACACAGTGGAGCAACACCAGCAGATGACATGGCACCCCAAACCATCACTGACTGTGGAAACTTTACACTGGACCTCAAGCAACGTGGATTCTGTTCCTCTCCTCTTCCTCCAGACTCTGGGACCCTGATTTACAAAGGAAATGCAAAATTTACTTTCATCAGAGAACATAACTTTGGACCACTCAGCAGCAGTCCAGTCCTTTTGTCTTTAGCCCAGGCGAGACGCTTCTGACGCTGTCTGTTGTTCAAGAGTGGCTTGACACAAGGAATGCGACAGCTGAAACCCATGTCTTGCATACATGCCTGTGCATAGTGGTTCTTGAAGCACTGACTCCAGCTGCAGTCCACTTTGTGAATATCCCCCACATTTTTGAATGGGTTTTGTTTCATAATCCTCTCCAGGGTGCGGTTATCCCTATTGCTTGTACACTTTTCTACCACATCTTTTCCTTCCCTTCGCCTCTCTATGAATGTGCTTGACACAGAGCTCTGTGAACAGCCAGCCTCTTTTGCAATGACCTTTTGTGTCTTGCCCTCCTTGTGCAAGGTGTCAATGGTCGTCTTTTGGACAACTGTCAAGTCAGCAGTCTTCCCCATGACATCAAAATTAAAAGAAATAAACACTTGAAATATATCAGTCTGTGTGGAATGAATGTATACTAGTGCTGGGCGGTATACCGGTTCATACCGAATACCGGTGTTTATTTTTCTTATGATATGAATTTTTAAAATACCGCAATACCGGTGTCATTTAAATAACGTTCGGAACGCGACACTGTTAGAGAGGGGTCTATTTTCACTATTGCATTTTGGCGAGGATACAGCTGTATGTGTTTACTAAGCGTGAACGTTCAGAAACTGAAGCACTAGTAGAATGTGATGAGAGAGAAGAAGTCATCCAGAATATCCACATCGACCGCCACAAATATCCACCGTCCGCTGCATCAGCTCCTGCGTCTCTCACAAACTAAAGTTCTCCGTCGATACGACGGATTCCTGTCAATTGCAGGGTTCCCACCTTCTTAAATTCACTTTTCATCATTTTAAGACCGTAAATACGCTTACATTTCTCAAATAGTGTTATAAATGTCTTGATTTCAGCTTGAATAGGTCTTAAATGAAGGAAGGACGAGGTGTATTCAGTCTGCTGAGAGGTGTGTGATCAAAGCCTGGAGTGGACTAAAGCACGCCTCTCTCCACTCTAAGAGTTCTGTAATCACTCCGCCTGGATCCACTCCGGGTTTTACATTCCGCTCACGGAGAAACTGCTCCGTGTTCACCATTTAAACGTTATCGGGGATTACTGAGGGGAAAGAAACATGTAGGAAACATGTAGCGCACTGTTGTTGTTCTGCGGAACACCAAAATCATCCCGCCTCGGCAAACAACATAGTAACGCCGCATCATTCACAGTCGGGTTCTTAGCAGAGAACACCGAGCAGAACTTGAATTTCAAAAGATTGTGGCTATTAATAGTAATTATACTCATTCCCTCAGGTTCTGACAGAATGCATCACATTTGCACGTGCTTTTGATTCTTGAGCTCACTCACGCGCTCTCAATTTCTGTGCGCCCACAGATCGCGATCAGGAGACAGCTTTTAATAATTATAAGGGGAGTTTGCAAATGTGATATATTGATTTAATACAAAAGATCAATAAACAAGTACTGCATGATTTTGTTCTATTTCATCAACGAAAATAGTTCAAAATAAAGAAACAGCTGAGCCGTTGTGCATCACTAAAAGCAAATTTATATGTAAAACATTAATGTCCACATGAATCTATGAATGTAATTGCACTCATGCCACCTCTGAGCCTCATTAAACATCTGAAAATGTACCAAGCCACTTTTGTGTTCTTCTGTGTCAAATTATACAAATTATTTTTTATTAATACTAATTTCATGATTGGTAACTTATTTGTCGTATTGTACTTATTATATTGTTTTAAATATACATTTTAAAAGCTTATAAACATACATTTTTGAATTTGAAGTAGATGTAAATGATGCTATTGCAAAGGTAAAAATAAAATACCCTGTAAGTCACTTTAAGGAGTCAAACGTTACCTGTTCAATTTTTTATCAGAATTTTTTTATTGATCAGAAGGTACTCCTAAATGTTTTTAATTATAGGAGGACAAGCACTCCTAATTACAAGAAGAAAACACAGCTCTTAAACTGTGTGTGTGACTGTAGCCGTATGGCTGTGGAATGGGTTTGGCCGAGGAAATATTTTCAGTCAAAATATTATTTTTGCTTTAACCCCTGTATTTAGTGTGGAATTTTTTACAATATTCACTCATCATGACACTAAAATATGGCATTCTAAGTTAATCTACTGCAGTTTTTCCTCAGTAAGTAGAAAATGTGGTTAACACCGGTCATGCATGAAAAAAATACCAATCATATACCGTGAAACCGGTACAATTTAGAAAAATACCGTGATATAAATTTTTGGTCATACCGCCCAGCTCTAATGTATACATTATACAAGTTTCACTTTTTGAATGGAATTAGTGAAATAAATCAACTTTTGATGATATTCTAATTATATGACCAGCACCTGTGTATATATATATATATATATTAGGGGTGTAAATCGGATGGTTTGTCACGATTCGATTCGATATCGATTCTCATACCCAGCGATACGATATTTACCGATTCCTCAAAAAATAATACGATACGATTCGATACAGGAGTATATCGATCGATATATCGATATCATCATATTATATACCTATTTTACAACCATCTATATTTTGATTAACTCAAGCGTGCTTCAGATGTGTGTGCAGAAAACTTCTCACACAACGCTCGACTCCAACAATCCCGAGCGTTTTATATGCTCGCCTTGTGCCTTCAGGCAGTCCTTATATCGAGTCCTGATACGTGAGATTGAACGAGAATGCACGCGTTGGTGGTAATGCATAGACGGACATTTTGTGAAAATTTGGACAGTGCCAAAATAAAGGTGACGTTTTATATGACAGATATCGATATTTTACATGTGGCATCGTCATACATTGTATCGATATATCGATCCACATCGATGAATCGTTACACCCCTAATATATACACACACATATACATATATATATAGATATTGAGATCAATACTTTTATTTAGCAAGGATGCTTTAAATTGATCAAAAGTGATAAAGACATTTATAATGTTACAAAAGATTCTACTTTAAATAAATGCTGTTGTTCTGAACTTTCTATTCATCAAAAGAAACCTGAAAAAAATTATACTCAGCTGTTTTCAACATAATAATAATAATAAATTTGAGCAGAACATCAGCATATTAGACTGATTTTGAAGATCATGTGACACTGAAAACTGGAGTAATGATGCAGAAAATGTAGCTTTGATCATTGCAATAATTACATTTTTTAATATATTTAAATAGAAAGCAGTTACTTAAATAGTAAAAATATTTCACAATCTTACTTACTTGTTTTTATTGTACTTTGGATCAAATAAAGGCAGGTTTGTCAGCAGAAGTGACTTCTTAAAAAACTCAAATTAAATTCCCATGCAGTACCTGGGATCTCCTGGCTGTGGTTTCCTGTTTCCTAATTCTTCTCGTCGAGCCTCGTAGATCTGATTTATGACACCATTTCCCAGCTCACACATCAGCTATACAAAAAGTAACTGCATTACTAATTCATATATAAGAACTGAAGAAGGTTTTTTTTTAATCATTATTCAAAAGCACTTTGGAAAGAGGAAAAACTAAAAATCTTGAGAAATGTCTTCTAATCAAATCAGCTTCTTACATGAATATATCTGAACAGAAAAACAAAATTTGCTACACTGATCCTCAGCGTATCAGAAAAGCATCTCTGAATTCACGGCGTATGAGAAGATTATGAGATGAAAGAGCTGCTGATGCTCTCTGAACGATGGCAACATCTGGACAGATGTTTGTTTGCTCAACCTCAATCTGTCCCTCCGTATGTTCATCACGACTCACCTTGAGCAGCTCAGGCTCCCACGTGTCCAGCGTCAGAGACCGCACCTTCGAGAAATGAACGCCAAGACTCCTGACAAACAAAACCCCAGTATTGTTAATAAACCACACAACTCACTCTCTGATATCTTCTGCCACACAAACACACACCTGTGAATGCCCGAGCACTGGATACAGAGTGTGATGCCCAGGTTGATGCTGGCCCAGCACGGATCTGGCTGACCACAGTCGCAGCAGATGCTGTTCCCGCCGATGGCCATGACCCTCTGCAGCGCGCTCTCGCCCTTCAGACTCCTCTCCTTCACCTCACCGGCCGAGTCTAGGCTGCCCGTCGATGTGGATGACTTCTTGTCCATCTTCTGACAAACACATAGCACTGTTAGCAAGGCGCCTCTAGCGCGGCACGAACAAGCTGGATGAGAGAGAAGCTGCGCTACCTCGCCGTCCTCTGCTTTGTCTCTGAAGGCTGTGGCGATGCTGTTTTGGACGGCTTTGATCCAGGCCTGCCGGAGCTTTTCTGAGTCCGCTTGCATCATACAGCTCCTTTAACACAAACAACATCAATCATATGTACAGTATGACATGTGCACTGAAAAAGAATCATCCTAGTTCTCAGCATTTCCTCTTGTTTCCTCTACTCTTACCTTTCTTCTTCATTTTAAGATGTCCTTGTTACATGTACTTACTATTATAATAGCAATAAATTATGCATAATTACATCATGCAAATAACCCTAATTCTAACCTTATATAAGCACATGTATTTTACACTGTAACAAGGACACATTCAAATAAAGTGTAACCACTAAAAATAAAATAGAATGTTTCTTTCAAAGCAGTCAACGATTTGATAATTGTGGCACATAAATGACACTTTATCATTTAAATGAACAGAAAAGTAGCACATTTAAACGATTGCGTTCAAAAAGTGAACGTGGCTTGTGTTCCTTGCAAAAACAAATCCTAACTGATATGAGGATCAGAATTTTGTGCTTCGACTCACTTTGTTGGAGAAACCACTTCGAAGCAGAATCTGCGCTCGATGTCCTCGCAGTGTTTGACGGTGCATAACCTCAAGTCCTCCACCACAACCGTAGGGTTATCCTGAAATAAAATGCCAAAATGAGTGCTAAACACACAGCTGGAGTTAGATATTTGTGTTCTTCTTATATTCACCTTAAATTTCTTTTGGTACACTAGCTGATTGTTCTGAATTGAGAACCAACGCCTGCAAAGAAAACGCAGTTAGCAACAATGAACATTTAGTCAACGTCTACACAAGTGGACACAGTATGATTTTAAGTCTTGTCCCGGACCTGTTCCAGGTTTTAAAGGCGTTGCTGGCTCTCTTGAACAGATATCCCTCCATGACGATCCCATTCTCTGCATCCACATTGTACTCCAGCTTGGTGTCGTCATTTGAGAAGTCCTGAGCACGACAAAAGTGTTGAACTGAGCTTTTCAGATCTTAATACAGCAATTATTAGTCAATATCGACATTTAATATGCATGCTTTATAGACACTTAACACAGAAGTCAAAGTTTTGCTAATGGACGATCTGTGGATGATAAAAGCTTTGTAAAATTAACTACAATGAACATTACAACCAATCTTCAAGGTAATTACTATGAAGATCACAAGAAGAACATTATACTTGATCTTAGCATCTGTCAGATCTGTTGCAGCTCTAACACTTTAATCACTGTGTGGGGTTCAAACCTACAACCTTCTGGTTACCGTTCCAGATCTTTGGTTTACATTTCATTTAAAGGGATAATTCACCCCAAAATGAAAATCCTTGAAAACCACTTATGTTGAACATAAAAGAAGATATTTTGAAGAAAGCTGGTAATCAAACAGTTGATAGTTCCCATTGACTTGCTTAGTATTTCCTTGGAAGGGAACAACAACTGTTTGGTTCTTCAACAAATTTTTTGCTTTGTGTTCAACAAAGAAACGTATGTGTATGGTGCGTAAATGACGACAGGATTTTCATTTTGGAGAGGACTATTCCTTTAAGCATTGGCAGACCCTTTAATCCAAAGGGACTTAAACTGCATAAAAGTTATATTTAAATACTTTTTTTCATCCAAAGCTGAAAAGTCTGGTGCAGTTTCAATGAAAGTCAAACTCGGATGACTCATTTTTTCCAAGAAAACAAAATTGGAATTTATTTAAATTCCTGAAATTAATACTAAAGTCATACAAACAGCAAAAATGGCAAGTCAATGTCATTTGACAGTATGTCAAACATAATTGGTTCTCGAGCGTTATGGGACCAAACGTCAAATTTGACACAGCCTAATACTAATTATTATACTAATAATAAAATATTAGAATATGGAAAAAAAGGTTATTTTTTCTTGTAACTTATTTCAACTTATTTTAGATGCATTACATGTAAAGTAAAACACTGCAGAAGTTGTTGTTCAAAATATTAGAATATTTACATTTAAGTTTCAATAAATGACCATCCATACAATATAAATTGTGGGTATCTCTTGTTCTTTGAAACCACAATAATGGGGAACACTGCTGACTTGGCAATGGTCCAGAAGACGATCATTGACACCCTCCACAAAGAGGTTAAGTCCCAGAGGATCATTACTGAAAGGGGTGGCTGTTCAAGGAGTGCTGTATCAAAGCATATTAAATGCAAAGTTGACTGGAAGGAAGAAATCGGTTAGGAAAATGAGCACAAGCAACGGGGATGACCGCATGGTAATTATTTGCGTATTAAGGGATTTTTATTCAAAATTTGGCATTTCCATCACTTGTTTCTGATGCGATATTAAAAATGTGCAATAAAACGGTGATGGAAACATAGCTACTGTTTAGAAACTGTTATATTTATGTCTTTCCGCGGTTGAAACACTGATAGAAAGGCTACATGAGATTCCAGTAAGTTGTACTGTTTTAATTTTGTTTTGTTTTTAAACATACCTTCAGATGTTTATTCTTGTTTATTTTGTGCTGAAAGTTAATAAAGCATAAGAGATCAGTTCCACATTAAACAATGCCAAAAGGGCATTTATTGTTTGAGTACTGTAATAAAATGGACATAATTTGAAATCTGAGAATGTGTTTCATATCAAAAGTAACAAAGCTTACTGAGATTTCTTGGTGCGCTACAATGTTCCCTTCATTACTGGAAACAGGCAAGACTAATCTATTCCATTCTTGGGATTTAAGAATTAATATTGTTCAGTAAAAATGAGAATCAATTACAATCGATATTTTTTACCCAGCCATAATGCAGTGGGCATAACATCACAGTAGCTGCCACAGGAGCTGCTGAAACAGTTCTGCTCTGCAATAATTGAATCTGTCCTCTACACATCAATAAATGTCTGGTTCAGCTCAGCTACCAAATCTGATCACAGAAGACTACGGAGGGTAGTCCGGACTGCTGAGCGAATCATTGGTACAACCCTCCCCACTCTCCAATAACTGTACTTATCCAGAGTAAGAAAAAGGCACATCCAGCACACTCCCTCTTTGAATTACATCTGGTCAACACTACAGAGCTCTGAGCACCAGAACGACCAGACACAGACACAGTTTCTTCCCTCAGGCAATCCATCTCATGAACACTTGATATTAATGATGGTACACACACTATCTATACACTTATTTATCTAACACACATACTTAGTCAACACTTCAATTTGCACATAAAATACCTGTACATACAAAACTGTCCATTGTTATATACCTGTACATGCAATTGTCAATTCGTATATTGTTATTCCTCATTTACTTCTTTGTATTATATGTGTTTTTGATTTATCATTCTGTTGCACTGCGTTAGCTTCTGTCACGAAAACAAATTCCTCATATGTGTACACATACCTAGCAATAAAGCTCATTCTGATTCTGTACTGCAAGAAATCATATATGTCGCTCTGGCCACTGGTTCTTGTTCACCTCAAAAACAATCGAAGATCCCTGCTTTCTGTAGATGTCATGTGAGCTCGGCTGAGCTCAGACTAGTTAAGTCAGACTAGCAGAGCCCCAGTAACACTAGAGCGTCACTGGATCCTGCATGTTTGTCTGTGAAACCTCAAACAGCTGAAGTCCGATAAGAGTGACATACTAGTAGAGGAGGTTATTTTACAGCCTGACCCGCATGCTGAGGGAATCCAGTCTGATCTGCTCTAGACCGCACTACTAACAGATCTTACATCACATCTCCGGTGTACAGCGGAGAACACAACCCACAAACCAAAAGACTCAGTCAACAAATTAACCGTTTAACAGACACTTGATTCAAAGTGATCTACAGAAAACAAACAAGGGCAGCTTTGGTTCATTTCAGGGGTTTGAGAACTATTGCATGAAATTTGCATTAAATATTATATAATTTGCTTTAAATAAATCAACAAATAAGCTGTCAAAAGGATTAATCACGATTAGTCACATAAAAAATAAGTTTATGTTTATATAATGTGTGTGAACTAAATTTGTGTGTGTGTGTACACACATAATAAATATACACAGTACACACATAACTTATGTAAACAAAAACTTTCATTTTGGATGCAGTTATTCACATCCATGATAAAGTTTGACAGCACTAAATAAATAAATGAATGTTTACAGTACTTGATAATAAATACAGTTACACTAAGGTTTAATTTGTAAAATACATTAGGACATTAGGTATCATGAAGTGATACTTGTACAAGTTTTATTATCCTAGAATTTTTGTTAAAAAAAAACGAATTTTACATTTTAAAAGTGTTATTTTGTATTAAATGCAAATCAAAATAGCATATTTATAAATTAACATCTCCTGTTCGCTGTTAGTTCATGATACCGAAAGCATTAATTATGCAAATTAGTAAACAAATTGGACCGTATTGTAAACCGTTACCAAAAAATGTCATTATAAAACACAAAGAAACTCCAAAGGGTCATATTTCAGAGAGTTTGTGGACAGCCTTATTAATGTTGCAGAAATACGTAACTATAGAACTATTTATATTGTACTAATTTAGTTTAAATATATAAAATAACAGCAAAATATTAGGAATGAATATTAGAATTCATAATATTTACGCTCAGTTACAAAAACCTGCAGTGTGAATGGAAAGTGGACTGAGACCTGAAGTGGGCTGAAATCAGATCTGAATCCACTTTCATGACCAGTAACAGTGTGAACACTAACGGAACTGGGTTCTTTTATCTTTTTTTGGGATCCATTTAAAAATAAAATAAATCACCTCTAGGTGAACTACCGACCATGACCTTCAGTAGGACCCTTCACATGTATTTTTATGGTAAGTCGAGCAACACAACAGCACCAACTGTTATTAAAAAGCAGATTTGGTTTCCATTTCCCTGTAACCTGATCAAGCAGCCATGAGCAGATACGCGAGCCGGGCCGCTTAATATGTTCAAGGTGCCAGGACCAAAGAATGGGGCTACAGCTGTTATTAAAGCACACCTCTTTCCTTTAGATTATAAATACTGAATACTATAAATACTTAAATGAAATGGCATTTTTTTTTTTACTACAGATATCTTGTATAATGAATTGCAGTTTTTGTAATAAAACTAATTAAGTCTATAAGTGTGGCAAAGTAAAACATCTCATTAAAAGGCTGAAATTCTTAAATATTTGTACATAATTCTAAAGTAGAAATTCCGAGATAAGCATAATTACATTTTTTGCAAGTCAAAAATGTCAAGGTTTATAACTGTCTTGGTTATTAAAGGGGAACAAGTCTCATTAAAAGGCTGTAATTTTTGATATTTTTAAATAATTATTGAATAGATAGCATAATAAAATACAATTATTTATTTGACCAAAAATCTCTCCACATTAAGTGACAATGGAACATGAATTTATATATATAAAAAATATCTTACTGTATTTACTTGATGGTTACAAACTTGACATTCTTAGAGTTATTAAACTTCCATATCATTAAAATGATATTCATTCAGTGTTATCAGCCATATAATTAGATTCATGCAAATGCAAACCTGTATTTATGTATACAGCAATTATAAAAAAAAAATTGAAACAACACTACATATGCACAAACCACATCAGACTTAGCAAACCAAACAACTTATTACATAAAACAATGACCAGACGTCTAAATGCAAAAATGCCTGTATTTTGGCAAGATGTCACACCGAACTCCCAACATGACACATTCATGCTCATAACCACTTAAAGTCAAAAGAGACAAAGAACATGAACTATAAAACATGACCGACTCACCAGATACCACACATAGTGAAACCTGCTGAAGATCTTCATGCCGAATAGAGCAGTGTGTGTCAGCGGTGATGCTGCATCTAACTTCCAAACATTAGCGAGACTGTCCCGTCAGGGTTGTCTACCTCCACTGAGCCTCTACGCACTGTGTGTGTTTATGTGCGTCCATGTATATGCAGACGGAGTCTGGTGTTAGCTTTGGTATCAATTGCTGGCTCCTTCCCTTCAGGAAAGCTCTTGTATGTGTGTGTGTGTGTGCGGTCGATTAATGAATTCATTAACTGTGGCTCGTGTGTTGGTTCCACCAATCCCAGCAGAGCATTAAACATTTAACCTGTTGACGGTGCAATACAAGTACAACAGTGACTAACAAACTTCTACCAGGTTTTTACAATCAAATTACAATACTTTGCTTTTATTACATACTGACATAAAAGTGCATGTTTAATGAACGCAATTAATGCAAGCATCTGTGTCATGGTGAAGAGAGAGAGAGAGAGAGGGAGAGAGAGAGAGAGAGAAAGAAAGCGAGAGAGAGAGAGAGAGAGGAGAGAGAGAGAGAGATAGAGAGAGAGAGAAAGAGAGCGAGAGGGAGAGAGAGAGAGAGAGAGAGAAAGAAAGCGAGAGAGAGAGAGAGAAAGAAAGCGGAGAGAGAGTGAGAGGGAGAGAGAGAGAGAGAGAGAGAGAGAGAGAGAGAAAGAGAGCGAGAGGGAGAGCGAGAGAGAGAGAGAGAGAAAGAAAGCGAGAGAGAGAGAAAGCGCGAGAGAGAGAGAAAGAGAGGGAGAGGGAGAGAGAGAATGAGTGAAAGAGGAGGAGGACAATAAAAATAGAGACAGAGTCACACTTCACATGAGATGAAGGTCAAGCTGGATTGTGGCACAAGCACTCATTATGGCGAGATAGATGAATATATACTAATACCGTGTTTTATGACACGTCTCCAGGATGTAAATGACACACAATGTTAAACAAAGACATTTTAATTGGTATATAATTTAATTTAGCTTAACTGCATTTTTATGCATAGTTGCATTAGAGAAAGTGTATTGAAGCGCGACTCGCACCGAGGTAGGATGCGATATTGACGCATAATTATATATTCTTGGATTTATTTTCGATGATAATTAAATAATTTTGCTTGCAATATTGTTTTTTAAAGATTTATCTTTAGCATTTTTGCCTTTATTAGGATAAGACTAGCGCTGTCAAACGATTAATCGCATCCAAAGTATATGTTTTTGTTTACATAATAGATGCTGTGTGTGTACTGTGTATATTTATTATGTATACATAAATACAAACACATGTATGTATAGATTTAAGAAAAATATGTTGTTTATTTATGAAATATATATATATATATATATATATATATATATATATATATATATATATATATATATATATATATATTGTAAATTAGGGATGCACCGGTTGACTGGCCATAGATCGGAAGCGGACGGTTTTTGCTTATAATGCGCGATCAGCAACCGGACGTTTTTTTGTCTGTTTTTCGTCCAATTTTTCCGGCAATGCTTGTGCCCTACATTGTAATCATTCGCGAACATGTAATTTGTGTGAAAGACATTCGGCAGAAGCACAACAAACACAGAAAAACAGATACTAAGAAGCGAACAGCCGTTGGAGTAACGTTACTCGTGCAGAAATAAGAGCCACTTTCCTTTCCTGCTTTCGCTGAAGTTGCACGAGCGTATCTGACCACGCCCTGCACAAGAATAGACCGTTAACGGTTGTTCAGCGCAGCTTCTCGTGTTGGATGAGAAATTAAACAGACCAACCTGTGACAAAGCTGACATGCTTCTCTTTGTAAAGAATAAAACGTTCAAATGTATAAACGTCAGTTCTGTACAAGATGAATATTTTTATTTTACCTTAAAATTAAATTGACTTAATTCGATTTAAAAAGCTCCATCTTTGTTTTACTCGTTGCACTAAACATTATTTGATTTAAAATTTTGGAATAATTTATTTATATAGCCTACTTTGGTTTTATTTAGTTTCACTGGTAAAGACCTTTGGTGTAAAACAAAATGTGTGCATGTGTTTTTAGGATTGTTACTATGCAGTGTTGTCTTTAATTTCACATTGGTTACTGTTAATGTTAATGTTTTCATTTAAGGCAAGTTTTATGTAGTTTTATGCTCAGCCTTAATACTGAAAGATGAACTGCTCTACTGTAATAACATCAACTTTATTCATAAATCTGTGCACAGTGCATCAGACAAAAGCTTCACTTTGTGTACTTTAGATCATTTCGAAAGGTCAAACCCAAAGAGAGGAGAGTAGGGAAGGATATTCGGTTTCAAAAAGCATCAACAACATGATGGTTTCAGTTTTCATCAGTGTGCTGCAAAGCCTCATCCGCAGTAAAAACAAATTTGTCGCTCTAAAAAAACGAATAATTTCTGATTGGCCCTATATAGTGTGTGATGGTTGGGGGTTTGTGGGTTATTAATGTTTGGAGGAGCTCTTGTACCTTCTGCTGAATAGTCGAGTGCTTCATCTCTATATCTCTCCTCTCTTTTGCGGAGTCGATCACCAGCTGATCCAGCTGAAAAACAGACATGAAAAATGGCTTGAATGCATGAAGACAGGAGGAGAAGTATGGAGTCAGAGTAATTTGGGTCGACCTATGAATAAGGTGCTTATTATATTTTACAAATTCTGCTTTAAAAAAAAAAAAAAAAAAAAAAAAAGGTCAAAGAAAGTTTGAGACACCGCCTTCACCCAACTGTACTGAACTGTATAAAACTGGAATTAAAGGCACGGCTGCCAGTGAAAAAACACTTTAAACACAAAGTCATGTGATCGGTTTCTTACATCTGGACGACTTGCCTCATTGTTTTCCAATATCCCAAGATGATGACGGACCATAATACACTGCTTCACCACTACGACACACTGCTAAACAAATTCAAGACCGCTTTTAACAGTAAAACTCACAACCTTTCTGATCACCAAATCCAAACTATTCCACTACACTGAAAGACTTCATCAATCCAACTTTAAAAATGTGAATTATTACCAAGTTTAGGTCTTTAGCATTAATATCCAGTTAGAAAATGAACTACCTCAAGAACTGAAACTGTTGATTTCACAGTATATTTCCATATAAATGCACTTTCTATTCAACAAGCTCATCAGATCACGCTTTATCAAATAGTAAGACCTGTCAAGACTGCAAAGTTGGTCTTAAGATGACTTAAAATGATTTAAAACAAGACAAGGTTCTAAAAATCAAGATATTTCTAATTTGAATTAATCTCCTCAACAACTGCTTGATTCCTTTCGAAGAAGCAGGATTCTTGGAAACCCTGGATATACGAGCAAGTCTAATTTTAAACGTGATTTCTAGACCAGGAAAAGTAATGTAAAAAAAAAATGATACATATGCAGCTCATCCATTTTTATAGTTGAAATAAGCTCCATTTTATTTCATTGGCTCTATTTTCTGGCAGAAATTGTGAGTAAGTGAAAAGGCTCATATTATCATTATTAGGAGACGCTCAAATTGCTTGCTAACGATTTTGTATCCGCTAAATCTTTTTTGTCAAATTTTAATAAAGGCTAAGGTTTTGTTCAAATCCCTAACCCAATGCGTAATCAAATAGTACTAATGAAATGATTTGCTTCTATAGGGGAAGTTGAGGAAAGGAAGTGTAATAGACTCTCTGTGCCCTTTATTTGTTCAGATACAGCAAGCGACTCGTATCATGCATGGAAACACATCACATAAAAGAACATGTGCAGTATTTGGGTCAAGCGCTTTGTTTGGATCCGCCAGGAAAGAGGCGGGCAGAAGCACGGCTGATAATATCAGATGGGAAATGTTTTTTTCTGTTGCAGTTACAACCTCAAGTTTCCACTATCGCGAGGTGCTTCCCAAAGACTGACCACCTGACAAAACCTGTGAGCATGAATCAACCATGAGCTGCATTAATGTGACTAAAAGTTGCGTTATAACTATTGCTATTTATTTTTTGGACAAGCTTTTTTCAGTACAGCACAGATCAATAACATATATATATTAAACACTGAGTAAGAAAGACTTATGAAGTAGTTATACATTTTTGGAAAAGTATGAACTACTTTACAACACTTTATTTTAATTTTATTATTTATTCTGTTTTTAAATAAGTTCTTTATTTACGGTCACACCAAACTGAAATGAAATCATAAAAGTATCCATGATGATCAGAAGAACAGACCTGTGAGCAGCTCCTCCAAAACTCTTGACATAATCGCTCTACTCTCTTGAGCTTCATATTGACGGCAGAAAACAAATCCTGATAACCCTGTGCGGTATATTTCACACTCACTCTGAACTAAGCCATCTCAAACACACTCAATTTAAATCCCAGACAGGGAATAACCCTTTAAATCACCCATTTTAACTTCCTGTTTCCAGTGCAAGGCCTGTCTAAGCAGCGGCCAATCACAGGACTCAAGAATGTCATCACATTTCACCACGGATCAGCTGTCCGTGGTGAAAATGAAAATGCTGGTTTGGTGCAGAAAATCAAGCTTTCATTTTTAGGTAGAGACAGAAATTTCATGAGCACTATGTGATCTGTTGGCACATGCTAAATATGAATGAATGCAGTATTATTGGTTTTAGTACAAATACAAATAGACATATCTGAATTTAGACAGACAGATAGCATGACAGAGAGATAGATAGTACAATAGACAGATCGTACGACAGACAAGCAGATCATACGACAGACAGGCAGATCGTACGACAGACAGGCAGATCGTACGACAGACAGGCAGATCGTACGACAGACAGATAGATCGTACATACGACAGAGATAGATCGTACGACAGACAGATAGATCGTACGAAAGATAGGCCAGGCAGATCGTACGACAGACAGCTAGATCGATAAATGCGATAGACAGACAGATAGATCGTACATACGACAGAGATAGATCGTCGACAGACAGGCAGATCGCACGACAGACAGACAGACAGATAGATCGCGACGACAGACAGATAGATCGTACATACGACAGAGATAGATCGTCGACAGACAGATAGATGCGAAAGATAGGCCAGGCAGATCGTACGACAGACAGCTAGATCGTACGATAGACAGACAGATAGATCGTACATACGACAGAGATAGATCGTACGACAGACAGGCAGATCGTACGACAGACAGACAGACAGATAGATCGTACGACAGACAGATAGATCGTACATACGACAGAGATAGATCGTACGACAGACAGATAGATCGAAAGATAGGCCAGGCAGATCGTACAACAGACAGCTAGATCGTACGATAGACAGACAGATAGATCGTACATCGACAGAGATAGATCGTCGACAGACAGATAGATCATACGATGACAGATAGATCGACAGACAGATAGATCGACGCACGACAGACAGATAGATAAATCGACAGACAGATAGAAATCGTCACGTCAGACAGATAGATCGTCGACAGACAGATAGATCGTCACGACTGCGACAGATCGCACGACAGACAGCTAGATCGTCGTGCGACAGACAGATAGATCGTACATACGACAGAAGATAGAGATGCGACAGACAGATAGATAAATGCGACAGACAGCTAGATCGTCGACAGACAGCTAGATCGATGCGTCAGACAGATAGATCGTACATACGACAGAGATAGATCGAAATGCGACAGACAGATAGATCGTGACGAAAGATAGGCCAGGCAGATCGTGCGACAGACAGATAGATCGTACGACAGACAGACAGATAGATCGTACGACAGACAGATAGATCGTGCGACGACAGATAGATGATCGTCGACAGACGACAGATACAGATCTGCGTCGACGACGACAGATAGATCGTCGCACGACAGACAGATAGATCGTACGACAGACAGACAGATAGATCGAAATGCGACAGACAGACAGATCGATGCGTCGACAGACAGATCGACAGACAGATAGATAAATGCGACAGACAGATAGATCGTACGATAGACAGATAGATCGTACGATAGACAGATAGATCGTACGACAGACAGACAGATCGTCGACAGATAGATCGTACGATGAGACAGATAGATAAATGCGATAGACAGACAGATAAGATGCGACAGACAGATAGATCGTGCGACAGACAGAGATAGATCGTACGACGAACAGATAGATCGTGCGTCGACAGACAGATAGACAGATGCGTGCGACGCGACGATAGATAAATGCACGTCGAGAACAGATAGATCGACGTCACGACAGACAGATAGATCGTACGACAGACAGCTAGATCGTACGATAGACAGACAGATAGATCGTACGACAGAGATAGATCGTACGACAGACAGATAGATCATACGATAGACAGATAGATCGTACGACAGACAGATAGATCGTCGTGCGACAGACAGATAGATCGTGCGACAGACAGATAGATGCGTCGTCAGACAGATAGATCGTCGACAGACAGATAGATCGTGCGTCGACGACAGACAGATCGTGCGACAGACAGCTAGATAAATGCGTGCGACAGAGATAGATCGTACGACAGACAGATAGATCGTACGACAGACAGCTAGATCGTACGACAGACAGCTAGATCGTACGTACGACAGACAGATAGATCGTACATACGACAGAGATAGATCGTACGACAGACAGATAGATCGTACGAAAGATAGGCCAGGCAGATCGTACGACAGACAGATAGATCGTACGATAGACAGACAGATAGATCGTACGACAGACAGACAGATAGATCGTACGACAGACAGATAGATCGTACGACAGACAGATAGATCGTACGACGACAGACAGATACGTACGACAGACAGATAGATCGCACGTCGACGACAGATAGATCGTCGACGACAGACAGATAGATCGTAAACAGACGAACAGATCGTGCGTCGACAGACAGATCGACAGACAGATAGAGATAGATCGACAGACAGACAGATAGATGCGATGAACAGAGATAGATCGCGACGAGACAGATAGATCGTCGACGAACAGACAGATCATCGACAGACAGATAGATAAATGCGATAGACAGACGAAGATAGAATGCGATAGACAGACAGATTAAATGCGACAGACAGATAGATCGTGCGTACGACGACAGATAGATGATCGCGTGCGACAGACAGATAGATCGTGCGTGCGACAGACAGATAGATCGGTGCGTCAGACAGATAGATAAATGCGTGCGACAGACAGATAGATCGTACGACAGACAGATAGATCGTACGTACGACAGACAGATCGTACGTACGACAGACAGATCGTACGACAGACAGATCGATCGTACGACAGACAGATAGATCGTACGACAGACAGATAAATGCGACGACAGACAGATCGTCGACAGACGATCGTCGACAGATCGCATCGTGACAAATGCGACGAGATAGACAGACGAGATCGAACAGATAGATCGACGATAGATGACAGATAGATCGTACGATAGACAGATAGATCGTACGACAGACAGATAGATCGTACATACGACAGAGATAGATCATACGACAGACAGATAGATCGTACGATAGACAGACAGATAGATCGTACAACGGACAGAAAGATCGTACAACAGACAGATAGATCGTACGACAGGCAGAAAGATTGTACGATAGACAGATCATATGATAGACAGATTGTATGACAGATAGATCCTACGGCAGACAGATCGTACAATAGACAGATTGATCATAGATAGATCCTAGTGACAGAGATAGATCCTAGATGATAATTTTCCAGACAGACTGTACTGAAGACTGAGAGACAGACACAGACAGACAGTCAAAACAGATAAAAAGACAGATCATATGATCCACAGACAGATCATATGACAGACTGAAAAACTGTATCATAGACAGACACACAGAGATAAATAGACAGATTGCATGACAGACAAACAAGTAGATAGTATATTAGAGAGACAGATTCAGACAGACCGATAGATAGATATGATGTACCTGTCCGGTCAGTTGTTTCATGAGGGGTTGTAGCTCACTGAACAGATCATAACCTTGATGGAAGAATGTCAGGTGGGCGTACATGAAGGACAGCATCTGTACAACAGACGACAGGTTTAACAACACAACTCTAATATGAGACTATACATTTTAAAGGGATAGTTCACCCCCCCAAAAAATGTCATAAAAATTGTCATTAATTATTCACCCTCATGTCGTTCCAAACCCATAAGACCTTCTTCGTTCATCTTACGAAGACACAAATATGTTTGATGAAATCGGAAAGCTCTCTGACCCTCTATAGACAGCAACGCAACTGAAATGTTCCCAGGCTCAGAAACGCAGAAAGGACATTGTTAAAACAGTCCATGTAACATCAGTGCTTCAACCATAATTTCACAAAGCTACGAGAATACTTTTTGTGTGCAAAGAAAACAAAAATAACCACTTTATTCAACAATTCTTCTACTAAATTCTCACCCTAGCGCCATTTTGGCACGCCTGATGCTGCTGAAGAACATTCATACGTTGTGGTACTCTCGATAATGGTGGAATACGCATGTATTAGGAAAATAATTGTTCAAATAAAATCGTAGTTTTTTTTAATTTTGCACATAAAAAGTATTATCGTAGCTTCGTAAAATTACGGTTGAACCACTGATGCCACATGGATGGTTTTAAAAATGTTCTTGCTATGTTTCTGGGTCTGGGAACAATTCAGTGGCATTGCGGTCTATGGAGGTTCAGAGAGCTCTCAGATTTCATCAAGAAATTCTTAATTTGTGTTCTGAAGATGAACGAAGGTCTTACGAGTTTGGAATGACACGAAGGCGATTAATAAATTACAGCTTTTTTATTTTTGGGTGAACTATCTCTTTAAACCTTAATTACAAATCATGAATAAGAACATTTTACCGATTTGAGGATTTCTGATCGTCTCTTGGACTGCAGCACATTAATCTGAAAAAGAATATATATATAAATAAATATCCTACTTAAAAGAACAGGCACTTTTTACGGACGTCAAGTTTCAAAACAAAAGTAAAACAATAAATCCATAAGGTCACCATTAATTTGGGGATTTTCCCAGTAGGGAATATCAGAGTTAATCTGGTCAACAACAGTCCTTTTTTTTCCTTCCTTCCTTTTTTTTTTTTTTTACTTTGTCAACAACAACAAAGACATACATTATATTATGCATGCCATGTATACAAGTGCACATACTTGGGATATATATTTTAATGTCCATACATGTTTATGCAGTTTTATAATATATAATTTTTTAAACATTCTAAACAAAAAAAATGTTTTGCTGACTACATTTGCTGAAAATGTTTCTATTCAATTTTGGTCAAAGTAAAATAATGAAAACCAAAAACCAATGCATATGCCATAGCAAAAAAGACAAGCAAACAAACCAACTGAGTAAATGGGAACACTGGCAAATTGACCGCTATAATGCTTCAATAACAACAGTCTATTATTAAATCTAAAAGACATCTGCTTCCTGAACTCCTAAACGCACATCCTTTATTCGTTCATAAGTGACTGGAAATAAGCAGTTCTTTCTTTGAGCCACCAGGGGGCGCAACACACTGCTCACAGAGCGCCTGTAAATCACACACAATAAACACTCACCGACTACTGACTCACTGGAGAGATTTAACAGAGCTATTACACATCATTTTGAGAGAAAGGTCAACCCACGGTAATAACGTTCAAGCCGTTTAAATTATAGATGCTAGATTGACCTCGCTAAGGGGAATTGTTTAAACCGAGCGTGTGCGGTCACTACAGAGCACAGGAAGTGCATTGAGAGGACACAAGTGTTGTGACAAGAACTGATTAAGTTTCTTTCCCTTTTAAAACATCCCTTATTTCTCTTGCAAACAACCATGAAGGCAATATTAATTCCAATAAATCTATATCATTAGCATGTGCCTTGTGACTGTGATGTAATGACCCAGGAGTCTGTACAAAGGTTAACACTGAGTCCCTTCGGAGGGGGTTGAGCGCTCTTACCTGAAGGACGTAGTCCAGGACGATGTGGCGGAAGCACTTGCGAGTGGCGTTGAAGATGTTGGTGGCCTCCTCCACCTCGTGCTGTTTGTTTCGAGGCGCCTGGGCATTTTTGGACAGGGCTGCTTCTTTCTCCTCGCTCACTTTGTCAAATTGTTTCTTAGCTTCTTTAAATTTCCGAAGGTCCCTGTGCACAGCAATACCATTCCTTAAATGTGCACTCGACGGTCGCTGAAACCGTGCCATTATAAACTCTGGCGTTGGCTAAGAGACAAACTGCTTTGTGTGTGGGGTCTTTTGATAAACAGATGAAAATCAGTTTGGCGCTGTCAAAAGCTTGATTGTCTGTACTCAAAAATTGATGACAAATATAATAAAAATATAAAGTGTAACTTGTTTTGGTGCAGAAACTTTACAGAAAATGCATGTTGTTGCGCTACAGGCATCCCGAGTTCGAATCACGGCTCGTGGACGTTCCCCAATCCCGCCCCCCCATCTTTCTCACTTCGCATCTTGTCACTGCTATACTGTCTATATAAACCTTAGAATAATAAAGTATGTATTGACCACACGACACTTGGACGTGAAAATATTTACGCTTAATTTAAAATGCATATCAGCATTAAATTGGTTATTCAGCTACTCTAAATGTTGGGATCAGCTCTTAAAAAGCCCTATGATCAACTGCTAATATAAAACATTAAATTGTATACATTTAGAAAGTAACTAAAATAATAATTAAGAGATCATAATCATGTAAATTGACAAAACAACATGTAACGTTATGATACTCACTCTCGAATGAATGCCTGCAGTTGTGATTTGATTGATCGTTGTGCTTGGTCGAATAAAATCTGTAAAATAAATCAATAAAAACAATGAAGCCTGACATTATTTGAATAACAATTCTCCATATTTTATTTGTAGGTTCTCATTACTGTAATGCATTATAAACGTACTTTGTTGTTTTTCTAATGTTTCACACACACACACACACACACACACACACACACACACACACACACAGACAGACAGACAGACAGACAGATAGACAGACAGACAGACAGACAGAGAGACAGAGAGAGAGAGACAGAGACAGACAGACAGAGAGAGACAGACAGAGACATACATACAGAGAGAGAGAGAGAGACAGACAGACAGAAAGACAGAGAGAGAGAGAGACAGACAGACAGACAGACAGACAGACAGACAGACAGAGAGACAGAGACAGACAGACAGAGAGAGAGAGACAGACAGACAGAGAGAGAGAGACAGACAGACAGAAAGACAGAGAGAGAGAGAGAGACATAGATACAGAGAGACAGACAGAGAGAGACATACATACAGACAGACAGACAGACAGAATGTTATAGTAGATTCACAAAATCCAGTAGAATTACATTAAGTGTATGTTGGATGAAATAGTCAAGACGCATTTGTGTTTTAAAGATCACGTGCTTAGTTCTTGCTCGTGAGGACTTCAACCACAAGTCAGCTGATATCTCACCACAGTCTTAAACACTGACTCATGGAGCTCCAGTTTAAAACACAGCAGCACTGTTGAGGCGTGAGGGACACAGAATCATCCTTTATATTACCCAAATAAAAAAAAACAAAATACATTCTCTACACTAGAACATGAAGTCAAGCTCAATTCATAGCTACACAAGTTTGATTTCACATGTACAGTGAAATCATGTGTTCCTGTTGCTCAGTGGTAGAGCACTGAATGCACTGTATGTCACTTTGGATAAAAGTGTCTGCTAAATGCATAAATGTACAGTAGTTGAAATAAAATCACTAGGGGCGGTATTGCAGGAATTATCATAAACTGTCCTGTTCTATGGTCAATTTCAGCTTGAGGACAATCTCTGTTAATGTTAATGGTAAAGTAATGACTAGAGAGGAAATAGGGAAATTGTTCATTGCGTAAGAAATGTGGTCATTTCTCCATAAGTAAACATTTTCAGCACCTCAGCACATTTAAGCTTTTCCTTTTTTTATTATTAAAAAGGGAGAGAAAAAGGAGAAGTCATAGGCAATAATGCAATCCGGCAAAAGCTTTTTGCCAAGATTGTCTTACTGTGTGATAGTTGATCATCTCTTGAAGATTCTCTGCAAACGTGTTCAGACTCGACTGTGAAGAGATCAGAGAACATTACAAAGGTCATTTCAAAGAGTCAACGCTACAGATTACAGGACAGAAAAACATATATGGTTATTTATCACAAATACAGAAAATACTCAAAAAAGTCCCATTTGACCATAAAACAAAACTAAACAAAACTTAAAAGCTGCAGTCCATAAGTGTTGCCTCTTTGTCGCCATCTCTGTTTGAAAACGTGGAATTGCAGCTGCTTGCAGCATTATCTTTCTTGCGTGGGGTGTGCTCCGGCCTGGCTTCAGCGCGGATGAATCTAATGTTTTGAGGTGAATGTGCAGCTGTCAGTCACCACTGTACTTCGCAATTACAGATTCTAGTCTACGTCTTGGAATATATGACCCAAATAAGAATTTTCACTGTATATTTAGTGCTGTCGCGGTTAAGGATTTTCCCTGTGGTAATTTTGAGTGGTTTAAAAGCCGATTCGCCATATATATGATGTTACGATGTAAGGAATTCAGAAACCGAAACTAAATCGCGTTGAAACAGGAAGTAAACAGAAGAGAATGACAATATAACGGTCCACATAACAGAACACAAACCTGACAATAAAATCGTTAGTCTATCGTTAGCCTATATAACAGTTAGTGCTGATCCTCGAATCTGACTGATCAAGATACTTTTTCTGTTGATATTTCACCTGCGTGTAGACGGGCTCTCCGTCAGTGCAGTTTCATTGTTTTGCCACAAGGTGGCGGTAAGAGACTGTCTTTGAGTGAGTCTTTAACCGTTCATTCAACTACACGTTCAAAAACGCTGATTCATTCAAAGAGAGATGTAATGATGCTGTTAAAATCATTTTAACTTTGAACGCCACTTAAAAGGCTCAGCTGACCAGCAGAGTGTCGATGCTAAGACATATTTCACTTTCCTTGGACATGACAACCAGTTTTCTCAAATATCCATTACTCGGCCTGAAGGACAGACGCAGGTAACTTAATCGCACGTGATCAGTCGATCTCGCTCTCATTCGCTGTCGGTTTAGGCGTGTTAAGTGCAAATTTACTGAGCCTCTGTACAAATCAGCATGGTACACTTTATGTTATCATTATTTAATATTCAGTAAATATGCATGAAAGTGTAAAATGAGAAGGGCATAACCTTACGAAAAAATAAAACACGCAAATATTGCTGCGGTTGTTGCTTTCCTCTGCGTTTATGCTCGTCAATAGTGCAGTATTGCGGTTATCGCAACAGCCCTACGTATTTTTCCATCTGAACAAGTAACTAACAAGTCAGTCACGTTTGTTCTGATCAACTGAGGAAAAAAGCATTACAATAAATCGCGCTACCAATGGTGATTAAATCTAAAGATCGGTTAGCTCATATCACATCTAACCGAGTAAATTATTATTATTGGTATACTTTCTCAAATTATTAATGTTAACAACATCAGTATTGCATGACTATGAGTATAGTGTGTATTAGCATGTAGATTTTAATTTCTGTACAGTTTAATCTCTAATCGTCATGCCATTCGAATTTCATATTATTATTTAACCCAAAAAGCTTATTATGCTCCCTTTGAACTGGTTTTCTTTAAAATACAAATATTGTGTAAACTCAGGCTATCTGTTATCAGAAGTACATTTAAAACTGGAATATAAAATTTTATTTCATTCACATGTATTTCATAAACACAATCCTTTTTGGATTTAGTTTAATTATTTTAGCTGCTGTGAGAAAAGGCTATAAATGATCTGCAGGATCTTCACATGATATAGCCAGGACACCTTTACGTTTAAAGACGTGACGTAATGATGCAGTGCTAACGTTCATTACTCAAATCTCCCGCGGTAACCTACCTGTAGCACTCAAATTAGAAAACATTATTATAAGCTAACCGTTGAATCGGGCTAAAGTTAAACCGTTGAATCGGGCACTGAACGCAATAACATTTGGTTATTGTTAAGTAAAGAAAACATAGTAATGTTAAAACATGTCCAGGATGTAATTTGAAACACATTTCAGGTTTGGTGTTGATGAAGGGCTTCTTACTGATGGAACAATGAAGGTAGTAAAAAATAATAGGTTGGGAAACATGATTTACCTGCCCCAGATGTCTATATGAGGAACACTGGTCTCTTTTCATAGTACAATGGAGCGTACACAATGGAGATATTTCAAAGAAGCAGGAAAGTAAATATGCAAAGACTAGGAACACTGGTATGTAGTCAATGTTTCTGTGTGAACACAAACCAAGCATGATTTCAAACGATCACTAAATAAACGGCAGTCTTTTGATTGGCACATCATACTACAGCAAAGCCAAACAAACTGGACTGGTTTTCGCTCCAGGGACGCTTTCATACGGCTGGCTCAATATGTTTGTGATTCTAAAAGCCTCGGGCTAATAAGAGCTGATTGGTTATTACATTAATCATCTGCACTCACCTCGATCACGTCATCTTTGGCAGAGTGCTGCGCCAATTCCCGAATCCCGCTCACAAACTGCCTGTTGGCCGTGTTGTACGCCTTTCCAGCATCTATCATCCCAATGCATAGTTTCACCAGCTAAACACAATACATAGATGTATAAATATACCGTAAACATAAACTAATAAAATATACATGTATAAAAGATGTATAAATCTGTGGCATTTTGTTTTGGCTTGTTAACATCTGTCAGTCAAAACTCACAAGTCTGACTTCTTAGAAAAGTGTTTTTTACATTTTGCACTTTTTTGTTAGTGGTCAAAAAAATAGTAGGGTAAAAATAAAGTCTGACTTGACAAAGTTGGTCAAACCCCAAAAAAAACCAGGTTAGAAAAAACTGGTTGGTACTATTTTAGTCATAACAAAACAAAAGACAAAAAATCAAAAGGAAAACCAAACCAACCTAAACAAAAAAGAAAATATTTGGTTAAAATTAAATTAAGTCTGATTGCTTGTTGCTTTATAAAAACAAAAAACAAATAAGAAAGAATAAAGTCACCATAATTTATATAGCGCTTTTTACAATGCATATTGTCTCAAAGCAGCGCTACAGTATTAAACAGGGAAATAGTGTTCCATTCTCCTCTGGCCAGACAAAACCAGATGTTTAATTACAGGCTGCAAAAATAAATTAATAAAAACAACCAAATATCAGGCTATAAAATAAAGTCTGACTGCTTAGAAAAGGTTGGTACTTTATTGGTCCAAAAAACAATCAAACTACTAAAACAAAAACAAATGAAAACAAAAAATGAAACAAAAGTAAAAGAAAATAAAAAATAAATAAAAACAACAAAACAAAAGATAGGCCAACCAAACAAAACAAAATACCCCCCACCCCAAAAAACAACAAACTAAAAACAACAACCAAAAAAAAAAACAAAAAAAAACAGTTCTTTATTTTTGGTACTTTTTGTTAGAGTTCAAATAAACAAAACAAAAATAAGGGTTCCGTTCCAAAAAGTCTGATTGCTTGATATACTTTTTTTGTGTCAGTGAATAAAAATACATTTATTTAGCAATGATAAATATACAAAATAAAAATATTAGGTTAAATATTAAATAAGTCATCTTTCACATTTTCATAATTTACTTTCTTTTTTTGCAACAAAATTACACTATAATTTCCCTATCAATGCATTGCAACAAATATAATTCTAATATATTTTTCTTTTTTGTAACTGTATATCATTTGTTCACATTATAGATGTTTAAATTAACAAAACAGAATTTACGACGTTAGAAAATTACTTTAAGGAGGAGCTGCTGCAGCTTTTCTTAGAAACCAGCACTAATATGTAAATGTGCACAGTGTGAGATGTGCAATAATGGAGCATCTACATTAACACCATACATCAAGTGTTTCCGGGTTTGTTGATGCGTGATGTTAATGTAGATGCTCAATTATTGCACATCTTTTTGTGTTGATTTCTAAAAGCTGCAGCAGCTCCTCCTTAAGATCTCATTTCCTTCCTCAACGCAAGGAGGAAGTGAGAGGCATGAGCCACTCGGCCAAATGACACTGGGTGGGTCTGCAATCTGACCCAACAATGAGTCGCTCCATTGCTCCCTCTCGCACAGCCATGTAGTTTTCACAGCACTCGATAGGGACTACAACAGGAAAGAGCTCAGATCCAACTAAGACTATAGTGAGGTGTTGCTGCTTCGTTCCTGAGGTCTGAGCATGTATTAGGTTGATATCCAGACATTTTCAGATCATGCTGGATTATCGTGATCATTGGCTTTTGTTTGTGTCAGCTGATGTTAAAGCAAGAGCGTAAAACTCAATTTTATTCTGTTTATTAAATGGCTATGGGTAGAGACTGTCAAGGTGATGTCCATATGGTATATATATATATATATGGTATTACATGGTAATACAAATGTGACCCGTGCTGACAAAATGAGCGTGAATTTTGAGAAAATGTCGATTTGGTCAAATTTGAGGTTTACACAGAAATGAGTTCATTAAGTTCTCGTCTAGTGATCCCATTGCTCCAAATAGTAATTAAACATCTAAACGCATCTTTATCTGTAAGTTTTCTGAGAACTTTTCTCCGCTCGCTTCTCGTGCTGACTGGCATCCGAAGCGCACACATAAAGACAACACCATCCCGATACACAGATTTACAGCAGGCTAAATATATTTATGTATTCACGCAAACATAATCTGCTATATCTTAAATGAACTTTTGGGGAAAAACATTGGCTGTGTAACATTATATTAGATCCTTGCATTACAATATGTCTTAATAAATAGGTCGTCGGTCTCAATGTTAATCAAACAATAAAAGAAGAGGGAATCACTCAACTGCTTTTGTAGTTTTAATAATAATTTAATAAGTACATTTTACTAGGCCTATTTGCATTTGTTTAGATGTAAAATAAAAAGTAATACACTATGCATACACTTTTCTTTCTTATATTTGTTCGAAAAGAAGTAACGTCGCTGGGTGATTTTGCTTTGAATCGTTTTTTCTCTAAATTTACTTTGTAGACTTTATCACCTTAAAACAGGTGTAGCTCAGTCATTTTCCCTCCTTTTTACATCATTTTGAAGGTCTTTTAATGGAGAATGTACAAATAAAAGTAACATTTTTTGCACATTGTGACTCATTTTGCCAGCACAGGTCACAAATCAGCTTAATCATTATTATATTTATAGCATAATATACTATATTTACTAAGGCTGTCAAATATTTGGGCTGGAACAACACATCGATGCATCGAGAAATGATTCAGTATCGTTTCTGAGATATTCCGAATGCATCGTGATTCCTCATCAAGTGTGATTCCTGACACACTTGAACCTAAAATATATTTATAAAATTAGAAAAGGTTGAAGTGAATTACAAGGGTGTTCACGGTGGGCTGTGTTTACATTAATCTCATGTCATAAAAGCATTCTGAGCAGAGGTGAAATTACAGCTGAACGCACAAGCGCTTTTCTTCTTGAGTGTGCGGATAAAAAAAACTAGATTAGAGCGCCATCTGCTGTTAAATTCTAGGCTCAGAATCGATTCCAGAGGAATAGCGATTTATCGATATATCGGTGTATCATCCCCAGCCCTATCAAATATGGTTATGATGGTGAGAATTTTCTCACCTGTTAATCGACATGTGACAACACGGGGGTGGGGGTTCCCTCTTTTCCGTTGTTTTTAAACGGCTTCCAAAAGCGGCGTGCGCATTTTACTTTCACTTAATTAGCAAATTAGCGCCATATTAAAGCAAATGTTGGCTTTTAGCTTGTTTGAGCTTTCCCTCTTTTCATTGCTTTTAAATAGCTTAAAAGAGCCGTGTGCGCTTTTTACTTTGCTTTTCGAATTAGCTGCAATTTGGCATCAATTCAAGCAAAAAAAAAACTCACTTAGCCTAAAAGTTTTTTTTAAATGAATAAAAATGCACCCTGCTATAGACTATGCCTAATATAAAATAACAAATAACTTACAAAGTTTAAATAGGTATACGATACTGAAAATAAGTAAACATTGTGGAACCAAATAAAAAGCCTATAAAAGTAAGAACGTTTATTAGAAGATGAATAAGAAAACTTGATGTAAAAATATATATAAAAAAATTACATGAAGTTTAAATAAAGTAAAAATCAGCAAATATTGTGAAGCCAATTAAATAATTCCAATAGCACCTTAGATAAACGCAAAAGTCAGAAGGCTTTTCAAAATCCTAAATATTGCCAAACAGGTGCTTTTGCATTTCGATTCGAAACTAATTATCCGCTATCGTCTTGTTGGTCAGCGCGACTCGATCCTCGCATGATCAATGAAATCTGATCTGTGATGCGACTGTTGTTCGGCACGCTGCATTGTGCAGCCACGTTCAGTTTTTAATTGGAGTGTCTGTTCTCTAGCTGAACTAAATTATTTGTATTACTATCAAAAAATCAAAACGATGGTGTGGACAGTGGGCAAGTGATGTAACGGTGTGGCGGCATCGCACCGGTAAAACCATCAACACCGTTTATAGCAGCAAGCCTACTGTCAAATCGATTAATCGCGATTAACCATACCCAAAATATGTTTGCATTTACATAATGTGTGTGAGAGAACTGTATATATATATATATATATATATATATATATACATACACACACACACACACACATATATATTATACATACTACATATTTCTTAAATATATTAATAACATCATTTATATAATACAATATATTACATATGAAGTGGTGTCAAAATGAGTGCGTTAACGCAGGCAATTTATTCTTCCACTTTAATGCATTCAAAATAATTAATGCAAGGGCGGGGCTAGGGTTGGCCACCCCACTCACAACTGCTGCTTCGGTCTCGTTTTTATTGACAATAAGTTTTTCTTGACATTTCATATGTGCGCTCCACTTCACCTCAGCACCAGGCGTGAGTCAAACGAGCACGGTAATGAGATGTTGCCAGGCCACAAGTCAGTAAAAACGAATCTTCCTGTCAGCAGTTATACTGTGCTCTTCAATTGCACGCACTAATATGGCAGCGCGCTGTAGCCTGTATCATTTCAAATTAAAGCGTGAATGAAACTACAAGTGTGTGCATCAGATCCACGTTCAGCAGCTCTTAAAGTAACAGTAGCCAAATAAGCTAATAACCAGCTGCTGTGCTCATTAAAGAACAGAAGAGAGAGAAAATAAGAAATACATTGCTTTTGTAGCTTTAAGGATTCATCTATAGCCTAATTAATTTAGAGTTTGGTAACTTTATTCAATTTCTTTATATTTCAGGTAAATATGACTTATTGTAATGGGTCATATTTATATATTTTTTTTTTATCTAATAATGTTAAAATTGATAGCTCTCAGTTATAAAAAGTACAGTCGACATTGCATACAGTCAATGGTTGAATATTAGGAAAATAATAATTTCCTAGAGACATCAGTAGTATTGGTATAAGTGATACTCACCTTCAGTCATAAAAATATATACTATCTAACTACCGTTTCTACATTATTTGAAGATTGAATGTGAAATTACTGCAATATAAAAGTATATTTCAAAACTTTAATGCTAGGAGGTATTAATCGCAATTTTAATTTTAGGAAAAAATATGCGATAAATTCGTTAATTTAATCGATTGACAGCACTACTACAAGTTATTGATAATATTACAATAAAATGCGAATTAAATAATCATTAAAATAAATAATTTAACATTGTATTTTTCTAAATTAAATATTTAATTCATTATTGAAATTACACACTATAAGAAATTATATTTTACTATAAGTTTCATTAAAATATATACATTAATTATATTTGTTATTATTTATATATTATAATAAAATAGCAAAAGTAGGACTGTAAAAGGCTGTGAAAACAGATTACTCTAGGAAATATTTTGCCATTTCTCTTTTGCCTTTCACAATGTACCTTGTCTAGTTTGGACTCGAGCTCACAGACATCGCCCTCCGCCTCCTCGATGGTCGCCCTGTTGAGGACAGAGCAGGACTTCAATCATTCACAATCACTGAAGATCAGCACAGGGTCATGCACTACTGTGTGCTTCAACATTCAAAACAACAAACCCAAACCAACTCAGTTTGGAAATGCACTCTTACACAAAGACCGATTTCTTCATTAACTGTTGGAAATATAAATCACCGCAAACATCAAAATGTCAACAACAGGACCTAAACTGTATGTAACATTGTGGAAAAAAGTTATATAAACGTTATATTCTATAATACATCATTGTATCATCATAGCCTTAAACTATAGTGGAATGAAGAGATCAGCCAATCACAACAGAGCTCATTTGCATACAGAAATAACAGTGCATAAGCGAAAACGGCCTCACTAAGTATTAAATGCTTCATAATAATTCCTTACATTTATATAGCGCTTTTCTGGGTACTCAAAGTGCTTTACATAGAAGTGGGGGAATCTCCTCATCCACCACCAGTGTGCAGCATCCACCTGGATGATGCGACGGCAGCCATATTGAGCCAGAATGCCCACCACACACCAGCTTACTGGTGGAGAGGAGACCAGGTGATGCAGCCAATCAGTGTATGGGGGTGATTAGGAGGCCATGGTGGTCAGAGGCCAATGGGTTAATTTAGCCAGAATGCCGGGGTTACACCCCTATTCTTTTTCGAAGGACATCCTGGGATTTTTAATGACCACAGAGAGTCAAGACCTCGGTTTAACGTCTCATCCGAAGGACGGCGCTTTTTTACAGTATAGTGTCCCCGTCACTACACTGGGGCATTAGGACCCACACAGACTACAGGATGAGCACCCCCTGCTGGCCTCACTAACACCTCTTCCAGCAGCAACCTAGTTATCTCATCCAGGTACTGACCAGGCTCAACCCTGCTTAGCTTCAGTGGGCAACCGGTCTTGGGCTGTAGGGTGATATGGCTGCTGGCAATATGAGCTCTAGATATCTCCATTTAAAAACACAATCAGGTAATGGTTTATTTGGTTAAAAGCAAAAGGAAAAACACCGTTTTTTGTCATCATGAGCACAGCAAATCTGTAGAAGAGATGATCTGTGCAGTTTCACTCCCATCAACAGCTTATTTTTCTCTTCACATTTCCATGTGACTTTGTTGCTGGGATGTTTGAGTTCTTTGAGTCTAAATCCTGAATAACTAAGCATGAGAAACACATCTCTATAAAACACACTCAGATGCACTGCTGAGGTCCTGGATGCTGATCGTCAGGAGAAGAGTAAGACTCAATCCTCCACAATTTGTCTTAATGTTTATTCACCCGAATAACCTCAGATGAGGAACAGAAGTATTGGTTTATGAATATGGTATGATGAACTTTCATAACTCCTTCCAGATCATGCACACATGACCGGTCAAATCTCACTCAAATATGGCACTTCAGGACCTGGGGTTCAAATATATATGTCCATGCAGATATGAGTAATAACTTGTTATATTCCTCATACAAAATGAGCAAATATGGGTTTAAATGCACAATATATTGGCAACATCCTTTTTTATTATTACTTAATTTATCTATTGGATATTTAATTGTGCATTCGCACCATTTTTATATTTTCATTAAGGGAAAAATGCTGAAATGCATAACAGCTTTAAATCACAGGCATACATACATTTTACAAAATATTCACATAGAAAATTGTTATTTTATATTGTAATAATATTTCACAGTATAGCTGATTTTACTGTAATTTTTATCAAATAAATGCAGCGTTGGTTAGCAGAAGAGACTTCTTTCAAAACATCAAAACATTTACAGACCCTAAATTTCTGAATGCTATTTGAAGAGTTAATTTGCGAAAAACATTTTTTTTTAATGTTCAAAAATTATATATATTTTTATATTTATATAAATCCTGCATTCCGATTAATACCAATCAAACAGCAGCTAGGTTGTTTTGATTAATAACAACAAAAATAAATACAGCTAACTAACAATAAAATAGAAACATGATTTATGAAATTTAATAAAATGAGTGAGTGAAAATATAAAAATACTACTAATAAGAAATAATCATGCAAACCAGGTAAGGTTTGGTTTGTTTAGTTCATTTTAAATCCACTAACAGTAATTTCAAGAAACAGTCCTGATGGGACATTTAACACTAACTCTTCCACTGTATGTAAATTCCTGAAGGGCCCAAAGTACACGCCATTTAATAAATGGGGAAATGTTTGTTTTAGGATAAAACCCACACAGTATGTTAAGCCAAGAGTAGTCAAGAGTATCACCTCTGTTCTTCATTATCCCACACAGCTAAACTAAACCTCCTAAGACACATGGCTGTATTCAGTCTATTTTAAACCGCTCTCTTCCAGTAACTCTGCTGTTATCTTGTTGTGATACAAACTTCTGATTAAGTTCTGAAACACGTCTTCCTGACAAACCGTCTGCTCCTTATTTTGGTCCCACATTCAACAAAACACGCTAACACATCAAACATCTGCCTCCAGCATAACCGGTCACACAGAATGCCAGGACACCAACAAATCCCTCCAAGAAGACTATATATGAGCATCAAGCACTTCCTAAGAGAAATCTTAAAGGTGCAGTATGCAATATTGACAAATATCAGCTGAAAGTGGTACTGCGGTCCAAATAAAAAATATTGCAGAGTTGTTTTTCCCGCCTCGAACTCAATGCTCATGCGGGTGGCCAGGTTGAAGACACGTAACAGAAACAAGTGCATTTGACAGTATATGGTGACGAGCCTTACACTGTTAGTTGAGCTAATTTATCAGGGTTTTTTTAATACCTCGCTCGGGTCAGAGAGATTTTTAGATAGACGCCGAGGTTTTTTGGGGTTAGATAGAATCTGCGATCTATGACGCAGTTTGTTTAATGGCTTCCATGGTTGCAATACATTTTCCATCTACTGGCAACCTGAGGTGTCTAAATACTATTGGTTGAACTGGAAGTGGGCGGAGTCAAACAAAAACAGACATTCCAACACGGAATATATGGGAAAATGCCTTTTTTTCTCCTGAACTGAAGTCTTATTTAAATCACGCAGTGAAACTGCACGACTATTGGTTCGTGCAGGTGTAGAAAACGAACCAATGGGTCGGCAGCGGGCTACGAACCTATGGCGATACCCACCAATATTCCCCCGAAGCGGGTGGGGCATCTGGCTATATAAGCGGTCGTTTCGCCATAGGATCCTCAGATTTTTTCTCCTTCAGCGACGACGACTTCGTCTACTACACTGATCCGGAAGCTTACTCGCCGTTGACACGCCTCGCAGTAGGACCCGACCTCGATCTGCTCGGCTGATCCGCCTTCAACGCGCACCAGCATCGCAGCAGTTCCGGTCCCGGTCGCTGCAGCTATCCAGCGATCATATCACAAGTAAGTCTCTAAAAGAGCAAATCGGCGTTCTAATGCCGCGCTGTTACTGCGGCTCGTGCAGGTCTCCCCTGCACGCCGATGACGGTCACAGCGAGTGTGTTTCCTGCCTGGGGAAATCCCATGCGGATGCCGCGCTCGCTGGTTCTGATTGTTCTCACTGCGAGAGCATCAGTCCGCCTCTCTGCGCGCAGCGCGCCGCTTTCTTTTCAGAGAGCGATCCGCCCCTCGCGCCCTCCGTTTCTTCCTCCCAGGGACCTGTGAGGAAAAACAGCGGGCAGAGGTTCTCAGCGCCGGTTGAGAGCGAGCTCACGCCGCTCAGATTCCGCGTGCCTCGCCGCCGCCACACAGAGAGATGTCTCCGTCCTTTTATCCAACCTGACCAGCGTCCCTCTGCAAGCGTGAGCGATCTGGTCTCGTTGGAAGTGACGATGAGCTGGCCGATGACAGCATGTCACTGGTAGCTTAAGATGCTGAGGAGCTGTCGGGCTCAGTGACTGATCCGCCCCTCAGGTTTGCCCGCCCAGCGCCCGCCAAAGCCGGGATGGATGCCGAACTTTTCCGTGTCCTCTCCAAAGCGGTTGAAGAGCTGGGTTTGGAGTGGTCTCCACCAGAGGAGCCCTCTCGCAGCCATCTGGATGAGTGGTTTCTGCCGGCGCCGTCAGGCCCTCAACAACGACCATCGTCGTTTCTTCCCTGAAGTTCACGACGAGCTCACGAGATCTTGGCGCTCCCTTACTCTGCCCGCCTCCGTACTTCGCTTCATCTGCCCTCACTACGGTTGGACGGCACTGAAGAAAAGGGATATGAGAGGATGCCTCAACTGGATGAGTCAGTGGCTGCACATCTCTGCCCACCCACTGCCATCGGCTGGAAGGCGAAAGCCAGTCACCCGTCAAGCCATGCAGGACCACTTCAGCGCTCGCTGGGCGCTCCTACGCTTCAGCTGGATAGGCGGCTTTGGCGCCCACTCTATGGCGGTTCTTCAGGTCTATCAGGCCAAGCTCCTCTCTGCCGTGAGCAGAGTCTGAGCCTGATCCTGCGACTCTCAGGGAGCTGAGAAGCAACGGACCTAACTGCGAGCCACCAAGACTACCGCCCAAGCCATAGGAAGGTCTATGGCCAGCCTGGTAGTGCTCGGCGCCACCTGTGGCTCACGCTGACGGAGATCAAGGACGCGGACAGGGTCTCCTTCCTTGATGCTCCAATTTCCCCAGCGGCTCTTTGGACCTGCGGTGAAAGGATTCGCTGAGCTTCACAGAAGCACAGAAGGCGTCCAGGCTATGCGACACTTCCTGCCCAAGCGCTCCAGCCCAGCAGCTGCTTAGAGTCGTAACCTCTTAGCACGCCGTTCTTTTCTGGGTGCAGAGGGAATTGTGTCTGTTGCTACAGGGTCCGTACAAGTGACCATGCAACTGTCCGCTGTGATAGCGGAAAGAATAAAACACAAACATTCTCAAAAAGAGAGCAATTTTCCTCTTCCGTCCCTCACGAGTGCCCTGCCTCCGTGCAGCCGGCCACTCGAGTTTATCCAACCCCTTGCCACGCGGGCCGAGGCCTGGCAAGCCATCCCCGGAGTGTCAGAGTGGGTTATGGGGATAATAAAACGAGGTTATTCACTACACCAAGACCCCCGCTTCAGCGGCGTGGTCTCCACCTCGGTGCAGGGCGAGAACGCTCGCGTTCTGCGCTCAGAGGTGATGACGTTGCTGAAAAAGGAGCCATAGAAATGGTTTCTCCAGCTTTGAGCGAGTCAGGCTTTTACAGCCGTTACTTCCTCGTCCCCAAAGGATGGCGGCCTCCGCCCATCCTCGATCTCAGACGCCTGAATCACGCCCTCATGAGACGGCCGTTCAGGATGATCACGCTGAAGCAGATCCTCTCGCAGATTCGCACAGAGGACTGGTTCTGTTCTCTGGACCTGAAAGACACATACTTTCACATCCAGATATCCCCCCATCACAGACGATTCTTGAGATTCGCCTTCGAGGGAGTGGCTTACCAGTACACGGACCTACCCTTTGGGCTGTCTCTGGCCCCCCATACTTTTACGAAGTGCATGGACGCGGCTCTTTCCCCTCTGAGACAGATGGGAATCCGCATTCTCAACTACCTCGACGACTGGCTCATTCTGGCCCAGTCAGAGGTGGAAATACTTTCACACAGAACCCTCATCCTCAGCCACTTAGAGCGACTGGGGCTCAGGGTCAATTTCGCCAAAAGCGCACTGTCTCCCAGCCAGCGAATATCGTTCCTGGGTACAGTTCTGGACTCAGCTCACATGAGAGCGGTGATAGCGCCAGAACGCACTCTGGCCATTCAGAAACTCGCGGCCACCTTCAAGAGCGACACCGCTCGCCCACTCAAAGTGTTTCAGAGAATGCTGGGCCTTATGGCCGCAGCATTGGTCGTGCTCTGGCCATTCAGAAAAACAAACATTCTCAAAAAGCCCTGACCCCCTGGAAGAACCCACGGTGGAAAGAGAAGGGCGTGGCCATGGGGTTGGTCCACACCAGGAAAGTTGTCACGACAGACGCCTCCAACACAGGTTGGGGGCGCTGTGCGGCAAACCGACCTTCGCCATTGGTCGAAGACGGAGAGCGCTTCCACATCAACTGCTTGGAAATGCTAGCAGTTTGTCGAGCCTGCCAGTTTTTCCTGCCGGACCTAATAGGACGCCATGTGCTGATTCGCTCAGACAACATGTCCGTGGTGTCCTATATAAATCACCAGGGAGGAGTCTCCTCAAGCGCCTCTTTATTCTGGCAGACCGCCTTCTGGAATGGGCTCAGCTCAACCTGCGCTGCTGAGGGCAGCACACACCTGCCGGGCAGACTGAATCAAGGAGCGGATATGTTATCTCGGAGCAATGTCCCCTCAGAGGAGTGGATGCTGAGGTGGTTCAGAAGATCTGGAAGACCTTTGGCAAGGCAGAAGTAGACCTTTTCGCCTCCAAAGACAACTCTCACTGCCCAACTTATTATTCAAGGAAAGGGACGCGTTGGCCCACGACTGGCCCAACCTCCTCCTTTATGCATTCCCCGATCGCCCTGCTTCCACAGGTCGTCAGGCGTATCAGGGAACAGGGTCAAAGGTGCTATTGGTGGCCCCTTGTGGAGGAACCAACCTTGGTTGTCAGAGCTGACTCAGCTACTGACAGCAGCCCCTGGCCCGTGCCCCTGAGACGGGATCTCCTCTCAGGCGAACGGAACAATATGGCACCTCGACCCGAGCTGTGGGCTCTCGTTTGGCCGCTCAATGGGAGCCTACAGGCCTCCCAGAGCGAGTGTTAAACACCATTTCTGAGGCTAGAGCCCGTCTACGAGACGCCTCTATGCCCTTAAGTGGTCTGTTTTCCACTTGGTGCCTCAACTGTGGTGAAAACCCCTCTACCTCTGAGTTAGCGGTGGTTCTGTCCTTTCTGCAGGAACTGCTAGATAAAGGACTTTCTCACTCTACACTCAAGGTGTTCGTAGCAGCTATAGCGGCCTTTCATGCCCCTATAGCGGGCCAGTCGGTAGGCAGAGACAACTCAGTTGTCCGTTTTCTGAAGGGAGCCAGGAGGTTGAATCCACCTCGGCCCCTTACTGTCCCTACATGGGATCTGCCCACTGTACTGAGGGCCTTGAAAGGCCCTCCCTTTGAGCCGCTACAGTTCACGGACCTCCGGTCACTTGCTGAAAACTGCTCTGCTACTAGCACTAGCGTCAGTTAAGTGAGTTGGAGACCTGCAGGCGCCTCTACTAGCCTGCCTGCCTGGAATTGGGCCTAACGACTCCAAGGTCGTCCTGAAACCAAGGCATGGTTATGTACCTAAGGTACTTTCAACCCGTCAGAGCTCAGGTCATCACGCCTCCGCGCTTCCTCCGCCTGAGGAGGACCGGGAGTTATCTTTGTTATGCCCTGTCAGAGCTCTGAGAATCTACTTTGAGCGTTCCGCTCCATTTAGGCATACGGAACAGCTCTTTGTTAGCTTCGGTAACCGCACCAAAGGACATCCGGTCACGAAGCAGAGACTCTCTAAGTGGATAGTGGATGCTGTCATGCTGGCATACTCTTCTTTGGGCCTGCAATGCCCCATTGGAGTACGAGCCCATTCGACTAGAGGCATCGCCTCGTCATGGGCGTGGTCTAGCGGTGTATCCATTACAGAGATTTGTACGGCGGCTGGCTGGGCCACTCCATCCACATTTGCTAGGTTTTATAACCTGGACATACCGGCCTTACAGGCCAGAGTCCTCTCTGCTTAGATGAGCTTGTACACATACGCTGTGGGAACAATCCTGTCAGAGATTTCTTGACCGCAATGCGCTCAGGCTCTCTGATTGGCACCCTGCATACTCCGGTTAACTGAGTATACAGAAGTGGAACGATTATTCAGGCCGAACATGACCTCTATGAGTTTAGCTCGCTTTAGCCTGAAGTATACTACTTACTTCCCTATGGGCATTTATGTTTATGGAAGTATATACAGTCGCTCATCTACCCTAGCAAGGCGTGATTAAATTCAGTTCCCATATGCGTCTTTACAAGACGCAGTACGAGTGGAGTATCGATAAACGCACGGTTACTATCGTAACCTCGGTTCCCTGAGATACGGAACGAGTACCGCGTACTTTGCCGTGCCAGGTAGCTGCACGACTCAGTCGCCGCTTCAGTCGAAGTAAACCTGAGGATCCTATGGCAAACGACCGCTTATATAGCCAGATGCCCCGCCCGTTTCGGCGGGAATATTGGCGGGTATCGTCGCCATAGGTTCGTGCAGCTCCGCTGCCGACCCATTGGTTAGTTTTTCTACACCTGCACGAACCAATAGTCGTGCAGTTTCACTGCATGATTAAATAAGACTTCAGTTCAGGAGAAAAAAGGCATTTTCCCATATGCGTCTTTACAAGACGCAGTACTCGTTCCGTATCTCAGGGAACCGAGGTTATGATAGTAACCGAGTATGTTTTTATTCAGAGAAACAAGTATATAAAGTTAACATGTTTCCAAAATATCTGAAAACTGAATATAGTATGTTTTATGAATTAGTACATTTAAAAAATATATAGAAACAACACCTTTAAGAGACTTCAAACAGGGTAATATGGATCAAACTAAAACCATAAACAACTTTTTTTAAGTTGAATTTTAACATCCATCAATTATCATTTTTCTTCAATAAATATATTTAAACTAATAAACGAAAATGGTAAATAGTATTTAGACCTTTTTCCCCAAAGGAAAACCTAAACAAATACCAAAATACAACAGAATTACAAAAAAGAAAATTACCAAATAAAAAAAAACTGAAAATATAAAACTAAAATTCTAAGCCAACATACTAAAAACTATAATAAGAATATATTTCCGCTAAAATCTCAAATGAGTCCCAGACTGAACTAAAGTAACTGAACCTACTTTACTATAGTAACTTTTCCATAGCAGGAGATACGATCATTAATTAAAAGTGAAGAAATAGGGAGAACATAATACTTTCAAATCATAATCTGATAAATATGAATCATGGATTTCACGTTTATACATTTATTTACACTATTAATTAATATTCTGTCTTTTCATAATAACGGTCTTTTCACAAGCAAATGTTTATTTTCCAAACAGTTAAATATAAAATATTATTATTTCATAAATATTTTTTTAATGATCATACCACATGACACTTTTGAAACATGAACTAACATTGCCTTGTCATAAAGAGGACAAACAAACTATGAATAAATATAGATTTTTCTTACTAGATTGTTTTATAGTTTTTAATGATTTATATTAGAAGCAAATGTAAACTCGAAAAATAGTTTTTTTAGGGGATAAAATAATTGTTAGTTGTTCCCGAATGGTCTTTGATCTTAATACAGGCTTAATTTTCTTTATACAAAGTACAATTTCTTCTTTCTTTTGGTATTCACTTGGCATACATATAACCTGCTATGTTTATGATCATGGGAACCAAAACATTGTTTGGTGTCTGGATAACCTCATCAGTGATGTGGGACCACATTAATAAAAGAACCAGCATCAAAGAACAAGAGGCAATACAGACGACTAAAAACTGAGAAACAGGAAACCACATCAGACCTCTACTTGTCAACGTTGATCATAAAAAGCAGAACTAATCCTAAAGAGTGTACGGGGATTTGTTTATCCAGGTGGATTCAGTGGAGGAATCACACCCACCTTGGCTTCCTCAAAGATTTTGAGAATAAAAACGCAATTAACTTTCTACCAGGAGGTAATAAAAGATCTCGAGATGAGTCTTCAGTTGGCTCAGCGCCAGTCTCGGAGGATCATGGGAAACGAGGCTGAGGTGACATCAGGAGAAATTCCTGACTGGGACGGAGCAGTGGATTTGAGGCTTGATGTGTGTGACGCTCGGGTTAGCCCCTCTGTTGTGAATCCCTTCCTGCAATTGTTGGGAAACAATCTGGGATGAATCAGAGGGGGAGGGGAGTTCCCAATGAGCTAAACCTCTGATTTTTGGAAAACCAATAACACCACGTAATGAGATGACATGGAGGGAATTTTGCAGGCGAATCCTTGCCAACTATAAGAAACA
>CM050418.1:31297019-31362019 GCA_027564155.1 Gymnocypris eckloni scoliostomus
CGGAAGATAAGTTAGTTGTTTTCCACTGTTTAGAAAGTCGCAACGGACCGCGTGCTAACGGACTACTGGAAAAGAAAAGAGTAAGCTAACATGACGGAACAACGAAGGAGGTTGCCTCGACTGATGTTCGACGGAGATGAGACTAAGTATGAGCTTTGGGAGACCAAAATGTTGGGACATTTTCATTTATCAGGGCTAAAGGACACGGTGCTGAGAGAACCGGTGTCAGAAGCCGAGATAGCAGCAGATGAAAATAAAACGCGGACGCGTATGCAGAGTTGATTTTGCTTCTAGATGACAAAAGTCTCTCATTAGTTATGAGAGATGCGCCCAACAATGGAAGAAAAGCTTTGGAAATATTGAGAGAGTATTATGCAGGAGGAAAGCCCCGTATAATCAACTTGTACACCACGTTGACATCGCTTCAGAAGGCAAGTGATGAAAGTGTAATGGACTATATCATCAGAGCCGAAACCGCCATCACAGCACTACGGAACGCGGGCGAAACGTTAGGAGACGGACTGCTAGTTGCTATGGTCTTAAAGGGATTACCTGAGAGTTTTAAGCCATTCGCAATACATGTGGCACACGCAGACGATAAAATCACGTTTGCAGAATTCAAGACTAAACTACGTAGTTTTGAAGAGACAGAAAATATAAAAGCAGCTGAATCAAGCGACAGTGTAATGAAGACTCGAGGAAAACCGGACGGCGACCCACCAAAACGAGCGCACGTGGTTGGATAAAAGACGACGCAGAGCTGGTGTGTTTCAAGTGTGGCACCAAAGGCCACCGAGCAAAAGGATGTCGACAGAAAACCTGGTGTAGTCTCTGTAGAAGTGACACACACAAAGACGCCACGTAGGCGTAAGGACAAGGACAGTAAGAGCAAAAGGATGGTGCGAGTAAAGCCTCAGAAGACGCCGAGGACTATGTTTTCAAGATGAGAGACGGAGGGGCCGGTACCCAGCGGCAGCCGCCATGCAGCATCCAGGAGAGGGGCCTGATGGTGGACACGGGGGCTACCTCTCATATCATCACGGATATAACCATGTTCAAAGCTTCGACTGCGCGTTCAGGCCAGAAACGCACAGTGTCGAGCTGGCAGACGGCACCCGGTGCAGCGGAATCGCTCAGCGGAGGAAATGCTGAGGTTTCCCTCATCGACAGCAGAGGACAGCGACACAAGGCGGTGCTGAAAGACGCTTTGTTCGTACCGTCGTACCCCAAAGCATCTTCTCAGTGAAGGCAGCGACCACTAGTGGGGCTACGGTTGTTTTAAAGAAGATAAAGACGCCCTGATAACCAGAGACGGTACCAGGTTTAACATTCACGACGGCAGGTTGTATTTTTGCACACTGAAGCTGAGTCTAATGATAAGTGTAACACATGTCACGACATACAGACATGGCACGAGATATTGGGCCACTGTAACTATGACGATGTTTTTAAGTTGCAGAACGTCGTTGAAGGTATGCAGATCAAGGGCAAAACAGGCAGACCCGAACAAGGGTGTGAGGTGTGTATACAGGAAAATTTGCCCAAACCAGAAATAGGGACCCTGATACCAGAGCAAAGGCTCCCTTACAGATGGTACACACAGACCTCGCAGGTCCAGTAGCCACTGAGTCAATAGATGGTTACAAATATGTGCAGTCATTCACTGATGATTACTCAAGCGCAGTATTTGTATATTTTCTAAAGAAGAAAAGTGACACTGTACAGGCTACGGAAAAGTTCCTAGCAGATGTATCCTTACGGAAAGTAAAGTGCATCAGATCCGATAACGAACGGAATTTACATGTGGTGATTTTCAAGCGCTGTTGAGGAAAAACAATATCAGACATGAAACGTCAGCTCCGTATTCTCCGCACCAAAACGGAACTGCAGAGAGGGGTTGGCGTACTCTTTTTGAGATGGGTAGATGTATGATAGTTGAAAGTGTGCTACCAAAGCAGCTATGGCCCTCGCGGTACAAACAGCAGCAATGGTACGCAACAGGTGCTTCAACAGGCGTACAGGGCAGACTCCTTATGAGTCGTTGACAGACAAGAAGCCTAATGTATCTAAGATGCAAAAGTTTGGATCTGTATGCTATACTTACAAACAGGAAAAGGGAAAACTTGACTCCAGATGTGACATGGGGCGTTTTGTAGGTTACGATAAGAACAGCCCGGCTTATTTGGTGTATTACACAGATACAAACAAAGTTCAAAAACACAGGCTAGTGAAGTTTGTGAGCAAGGCAGCTGTGGAAAAACAAACACAGACGGGTGAGCCAGATCAAGCGACGACTATGACAATGTGAGACCCCTGACTTGCGAGACCACACAGAGTAGGAGTACAGAAAATGCTCCAGAGCTAAGTGTACAGAGTAGAAGTGCTCATGGTGATAGTCCAGGGACAGAAACAAGGTCCAGTGACCATAATCAAGCACAACAGAGTGTGACAAGTGGTGAACCCGAGAGTAGGAGGTATCCGTCTAGAGAAAGAAGAACACCAAGTTACTTAGATGACTTTGTGACTGAAGACAGTGATAGTGACGGGGTTCATATCACGATAGACTATTGCTGCAGAGCCGTGTGTGGCATTCCACAGACTTATGGGGAGCAATGGGGTCAGCTAACTCAAAAGAATGGGTAAAAGCCATGGATGAGAAATCCAGTCCCTGAACGAGAACAAAACCTTTACCCGACAACACTACCAATAGGCAAGAAAACAGTGGGGGTAGATGGGTTTACTCCATCAAAACTGATATAGATGGAAAAGACAAATATAAAGCAAGGTTCGTAGCTAAGGGTTACAACCAGAGAATGGGAGTAGATTATGGGGAGACGTTTTCACCCACTGCAGACTTAGTGTTAGGGTTGTGCTACAGAAAGCAGCACAGGAGAATTTACTCCTTCACCAAATGGACGTGAAAACAGCGTATTTACGCTCCCATAGACTATGAGATATACATCAATCCACCAGAAGGCTATCAAGAGAAAGAGGGTATAGTTTACAAGCTAGAGAAATCGCTTTATGGTTTAAAACAATCCGGGCGAAATTGGAATAGGGTTTTGCACGATTGCCTAACTGAGGATGGTTTTAAACAAAACCCAGCCGACCACTGTGTTTATGCCAAAGAGTCAAAAGAAGGGAAGGTGATCACCATCATATGGGTCGATGATTTGATCATTGCAGCGAGTGATAAAGAGAGACTGAAAAATGTGAAAGAGATGCTTGCAGAAAAGTTTAAAATGAAAGATCTGGGCAAACTTAAACATTTTCTGGGTATTGATTTTAGTCAGTCAGATGGGTGTGTAAAGATGTCACAGGAAAAGTACACTAACAAGATACTACAGCGTTTTAATATGCAAGACTGTAGAGCAAGAGAAACACCCTGTGAGCAAAAGCTAGAATATACTGAGGATGCAGTAAAGATGGAAGATGTCAGGATGTACAGAGAGGCTGTGGGAAGTCTAATATATCTGACTGTTTGCACCAGACCAGATTTAAGTTTTGTTGTGAGCAGGTTGTCACAATTCTTTGCTGAGCCTACAGAGGAACAGTGGGTCACTGTGAAGCATGTACTTAGGTACCTCAAAGGCACAGCAGAGAAAGGGTTAAGTTTTAGGAGAAATGACAGTGAGAAACTAGGTATACAGGCCTACAGTGATGCCGACTGGGCAGCTGATACCAGTGACAGACGCAGTACCACAGGATACTGTGTGAGCCTTTGTCAGAACAGTTCTCTGATCTCGTGGAAGACTAGAAAGCAGCCTACTGTCGCGCTATCCACATGCGAGGCGGAATATATGGCACTGGCATCAACCATACAAGAGTGTTTATACCTAGAACAGTTACTGGGAGGTATAGATAACTTTAAGTACACACAAACTATAGTACATGAGGACAATCAGGGAACAATCGCTCTCGCCAAAAACCCTGTAAACAGACGAAGATGTAAACATATTGACATAAAGTATCACTTTATCAGGTCTACTGTGAATGAGGGAAGAGTGACTTTGATGTATTGTTCTACTGATAACATGATTGCTGATGTAATGACCAAACCTGTAAATAAGTTGAAACTGAAGAAATTTGCAGGTACTCTTTTTGGAGATTGATATGTGTATGACAGGAGTCCACATACTTTTTTTTTTTTTTCTTTTTTTTTTTATATAAAGAGTATAGCAATCTGAGTACAAGTGGGGGTGTTAAAATATGTTCATTATGTCCTCAGTTGTATATTAAGAATGTAATGCAGTACTGTTCTGTATTGTGTATAAGCCACAGGGGGGCACTAAGGTGCAGGCTAAAGAGGACGCGTTTGTATTATTGTTTGTTTTGTCCCAAATGTTTTACCGTATTAAGGCTTTTTGACCGTGAGACTGATGTGTCTGCAGCTCGTGAAATAAATATGCCGAAAATGGATAAAGATGGCTCATCTCTATCGTCCACTCTTTTCCTCCGAATGCAACGTTAGCTGCAATAATATAGTCACATAACTCAACAACTTTCGTATCTTTCAGTCGTGTGTGTATACAAGTGGGCGGATTTGCATCCATCTCCGTTTTAGGTACGCCTCAGTTAATGTGAAATATTTAAGTAATTCAACTTTTTAGAGTACAAATGTGTTTATTTAGATAAAAATACTCTTGAGATTTGAATGCGGATGAATGCTGGACTCGTTTATAAGAGCCGTCAAGCGCCCCCTGGAGGAGAAATAAACAAATAACTCTCAGGAAAAGTGTCATTTACCGAGAGATTTGAGACACGGCCAGAGAATCCAATCCTCACTTCCCCTCCTCTCAAGTCCTGTTTGACACAGTCTACTACACCAAATAGTACAGTATTTCGATGCAGCATCATAGATTGCATCAGATTGGCTCGGTATCATATGTTATTCGTTCAGTAAATACTCTGGATTTGGTTTCAGGAAAAGGTTCACTCCCACTTCTATTCAAAATGAAACGATTGACGCAGTTTCGCTTTCTAAAATTATTCAAGTACCTATCGACCACACAGATACCGTTGTGTGATGTTTATATGGATTTAAGCTCGAAAAGCTCTTTCTTTCCTGAGAATTTGCAGTGTGGATCAAGTTGGTTGCATGTATTCATTGTTTTTTTTGTGAGAAATACTTCCACCTAGTGGGTGATTTCTGACCAGCACTTTGGTTTAGGAGAGTTTCATATGTGCTTCAAACTCTTCATACTTCCAAACTCTTGCTGTGCATTTACTGAGAACACTAAGTTGTTAATACCTTTAAAAAACAATGTGTCTAACACAGGGCTCTCAAGTATCACTCATTCACCGTGAGACAGACGCATTTCAACCAGTTCACACGCTCCTACGCCACACCGTGTATTTCGCACGCTAACAAGGGATAACTTGTCCCGCTATATATACACTTAACAGAAGAGGGGACACGGAGATAAGCTCTCTGTCGAGTGCACAGCTGTCTCGAGCTATACAGAGTTAAGTGCCACCTACCAGCCAATCAGAAATTAGGATGCTGTTGTTTCCGGGTAGATTGCGCGATTCTGCCGCGACATGGATGCGCGTAGGTAACCACTTCATAATTTTATTTTTTCCGATTTTAAGATTCCTGGACGAAATCACTTAAAAGATAGCGAGAGCTGAAGTTTGGGAATATAGCCAAATTTGTGCATACGTATTATTGATGTAGCAAAACGAAAAACTCACAACTGCTTTGCAACCAGGAGCTTTTACTTAGCTTTGGCTTCCTGAAAGGAAAGTACTAGATATGTTATAGCAGCTGGTAAATCTGATAAAACACAAGACAAATTCATCCAAATAAAATACATTGTTTTATATATTTTAAAAAGTACCAAAAATACAAAGAAATTTGGCTCCAAACATGCCATATTTTTAAAAACAGAAATCTTTTTATTTTATTATAATTAATTTGTCTTTCATCAGATTGACCAGATGTTATCATTTCTGTTTGTGCTGGTCAATTATGAACAACAGGTAAAATTGAACTGCTAGCAAAAACTTGGGTGCTGCAAATATTTCAGTGACTCCTCCCCTTTGTGTGCCCCTCAATTTGAGTGACTCCTCCTCCCCTTTGTGTGCCCCCTCCCATTTTAATGACCCCTCCCCTTTGTGTGGCCCTCCCATTTAGTGACTCCTCCCCTTCATATGCCCCTCCCAATTTATTGACTCCTCCTCCCCTTTGTGTGGCCCCTCCCCTAATCTCACTCCAAACTTGAGCTATAACTTGAGAGCCCTGCTAAGATACCGCTTCTGCCACAGTTACACTTTTTATTTTGGGGGCTATGCCAGTGTAAAGACCCTACTACAACAACAACAACAAAAGATAAATTAGCATACAAACCAACAGATGATAGCCTTGTTTATTAAAAGCACGTGCCTGAAATACTAACGACAACAATAAGAAACCTCCATATATCGTTAGAGTCGCTTTTGAATTTTTAAATAAAACACTGACAACCAATCAGAATCCACCTGACTTTAAAAAGCGCGCGCATTTAAAACGGCTGACTGATAACAGAGCGGTATATCATCCGTTGTTGGTGTTGACGCTGAAATAGTTATATTTGTGATATTAACATTTTATAATGGCACTTTTACCGTAGTAATTTATCACACTTTTTTTTTTGTAAGAGCATGTGGCTCTCTATTTAAAAACAAACTCAAAAGACCAAGTTCATACCAACATTTTAATGACTGACAAATATGCATATTTTCATTTGAAGAACATGCACATCTATTTAGGGAAAGAAACAAAATATCTCGGGGAGGAATACAATGGACAGAAATGGTCAAATTACTCAAAACGCATGAATAAAGTTCAACATAACGCTAAAATCAAAATACTTGTGTTTGAGAATGCATGAATTAGGATTAAACTATATTTGACTTGATCATACGAAGCCAGTGAGACAAATATGAGCTGATAGGACACTGCAGGACGACTCCAGACCTTTCCTCTTTCTCATTAAGAAATAGGCTAAGTGCTTGTTCAATGCACCCAGCACTGTTTTTGACAGACTGCAAGAACTCGACACATTTCCTGGCATCACTCGTTCACTCGAAACATTCACAACGACGGGAACATCTCCCACTAATGATTTTACGTGTGGAGAATAAACAGTCGCCAATAAAAGAGTCTGCAATGCATCCAGGCAGAAATACCTCCGATATATTTGGGTGAATTTCATCAAACCTGTCAAGAACTTAATATTATTAATTTTTTCAGTAAATCAAAAGAACAAAAATATGTTTATTAATTGGTTATTTCATAAAAATTATACACAAAGTAAATAGAGTTGATATGAAATATGTGTTTGACTATTATTATTATTATCATAGACTGTATATGTCGCATAGCTCTAAACTCAACCAGAAATTATTAATCATTACCCCCCCCCAATCCCATTGTGGTTCCATTTACTAGTATGCATTTTAGTTTAAAGATACATATTTTAAAATGGACTAATATACACATAGGCTATATATATATATTTTCTCCCTTTTGATTTTGAAGCCAACGGACCTAGACAAGTTCTTGCCAGGTTTTGCTGTATTCACCCATTTAGCATTTAAAAATAATAAACCGACATATATTGTGAGTATTCATGACTATAGATTGATAAATACACTAGAATAACAGCTGCGATTTCAGAGGACAAATTGCTGGGTTAAGATATCAAAATGATAATTTGTTCATTTTATTTGGTACTACAGGTTAATATTATTCTTCAGTAATCATAGAAACAAATAACCCCATTATAACGGCGTTTAAAAAACCCCAAACAAAGCTCAATAAGGATGCTAAGTCAAAAACCGTCAGAACTGTTCAGCATCTATTAAAACTTGTGCGGTTTCAGAAAAGCAACAGAGACAACCAAAGGGTTCAGTCTACTGATCAGTAGTTTTTAGTGAATGCTCGCCTGTTAATCATACACAGGGCTGATTACTATTAGTGCCAATGTAATTAAACATGGTTTTTAGAAGCCATGCATACAGTAGAGCTCATGTGAGCGGTGTGTGTCAAAGCCCAAAACCACATCCGCCCCCCTATCCCAGAGCAATGCTGTTCAGATCGCACTGAACCCAATACCGGCGAGTGGGGAATCAGAGTCGCTGGCCCCCCACGCTCTCGCCACAGGAAGAGGGTGGAGTCCAGGCCTGGAGCGCTTTGATAACAGTCTCGTTTATAGCGGGATGACAGTGAACATTTGGCAAATGAGGGAGCTGGATGATATACATGGCATTGCGGTGTCGGTGGAAACACGGGGTGGAGGGGAATCTAGGAGCTGAACCGGTGACGACGCTGCGCCTTCCAGACGCTCGCGGGACAAGGCAAGAGCTGATGGACGGATCTGGACATCCTTAGAAATCCAAGGAATCAGCTGTAATGGATGGAGAAGTTACAATTTATTCCATTGTATCAAAAACATTTAGATATTCTTTTATCAAAAATAATTATTTGTCATTTCTAAAGAAAAAGCAGGGCAAAACATATCGTCATTCAAAAACATTCAAAAGTGATTTATGCTCAATTTTTCCAATATTTTTATATATAAACTGATCTTAAGAGAGCATTTGGAAACTCTTTCAGCATCTCAAGGGACCTCTAGTGGTCAACAGACCGTGCTTGAAGACCAAGTGAAACAAAAACCATGCAAATTGATGCATCATTGTTCACTCAGAGCATGAGAATGTTTCAACAAAGCATTAAACTGTGGACAGAACAACGCAGGTCAACAGAGTTAATCACATACGGCTGGATAAACTACTGTGTTCATTTACCTTCTTGAGGGGGGTCGACGGTGATGTCCTCGGTCTCAGTGTCATCCTTCATCTCTTCATCCTCATCTTCCTCCTCTTCCAGCTCACTGGCGATGAGTTGTCGAGCTAGTTTAATGTTCATACCTTCATTATAATGCATCTTCCTCATCACCTGGAACTGCTTCTTTCTGGCTGAGGAAAGACAAAGCACATACAGCTCTATTATATGTTATATTATATTTATCCCAGGTGGGGATAAAAAATATATATACACATCACCTCAGGGTGATGCTCCTCCACCAACCACCACCAAAAAATAAAAAGTAAACACTAGCAAGTAAAACACTGCAACATGACAATACAAACAATAAAATCAGAAATGGACTTTTAACTGTTAGCGCTCCTCTCGCTTAATAGAGAGCGCCTGGGTTTCGTGATCCTGATTCACGCGCCTAAATCCATAACAGGGCTCGAAAACAAGGACGGCCCGGGGCCAGCTTGACGGATGCTCGGGACAGAAGACTGATTTGTCACAAAATTTGATCATTTGAATACTTTTTTAAGCCTTGTTAATGAAAAAATTAAAGCGATTAAAAAGTATGTGTGCGAAAGACAACTCCTTTCAGTACTTGCGCGCTTTGCTCTGTTGGGTGTGAACAGCGCGTACACAGACAGCCGCGTCTCTGATACGCGCGAGCCGCCTGAATGGGCAAAAACATACAAACGTATGTCAAAATATCCCTCTTGGCAAGTAACTTTAACAATGATTAATCTATATTGAATTTATACAGATGCACCTATCGACCGGAGATGTTGCTTGGAGATGCACACCAGATGATACGGATTTCGTTGGAACATTATTATTTCGTTGCAAAATAAAACAAACATAACAATATTCTGTTTAAATGTAGACTACATTTAACATGTAAAGTGTTCACTTAATACTACCTTTTTTGTTGAACTGTTGTAAAAATAAATGTCACATTTGCCATTGTTGGGATATTCAGGGAAATTTGCATTTTTTAGCTTATCTTAAACATGCAAACAATAACTCGGACAGAGTGTGTCGGTATTAAAGAGAGTTTAAATTGACCTCAATGTATAGTCCGTGTCATTATTTGCTCTTCATGCTATTAAGTGAATAACTACTTTAAAGATACATTAAACAGCAGCGCGATTTGCTAAAGCAGCATTCTCAGCGGGCATACTATTGCATAGAATTTTACAAAAGTTATTGATTTCCTCTTTTTAATGTTGTTTTTTGATTAACAGACATCACAGCAGCTGGTTATTAAGTTATTTTGGCCACTACTTTAAAAACTGCTGCTGCCGAACTTGATGCGGATCTGACACTGCTTTGAATGGGACTCATCATAAATAAGAAATACTTGCATGCACAGCTTTAATTGCCTTCTTTCGTAACTTCATGATTTAACTGACGACATAACTACGACATTGCATTATTGTAGTTTCATATGGGTTTGAATATGAATCGAGATCACAATATAAGGCGAAGGCTGATATGTATTTTATATTTGTAATTTAATGCACAAGTAAATGTATGAACAGTGCACTGATACTAGAAAATATTTGTTCTGTTAATTTTGAAAAGTACTAAAGAAAATTAATCGATTTAAATGCATACAATAATTGCATTCTGGCATTTATGTGCTGTTGACTTCCGGCCTTTTTCACGTTCTTATGACTATCTGCAAGTCTCATCTATGAGTATGCAATGTTAGAGAACAAGCTTTTGGGGGTTTTGAGAATCAGAGCCAAGCCAACTGAGCAATAAAGTATAGTGAGTCTCTTTAATAAAATACCTGGAGGTGAAAAAAAACAAGTATATTCACTCAGTATTACTAGATCTAATTCACAAATATCTCAGTTGTGTTTTAGGCACTAAAACAGTCTAGTACTTTAGTCAAGCACATTTGTTTAGTTAAACAATGAAGAGTTCTGTGCCACCCCAGACTGGTTGCTGGCCCCTCCCTGGTCACCCCTATGAAAACATCCTGGCTCCGCCACTGAATGATACAGCGCTTTAATATATAGCCTAGTAGAGTGCACACTGGCACATTTGTGTGTGTAACTGAAGAGCATGTTCTACGAGCACAGTTTGACAGCTGACAGGAGAGGAAGATTCATTTTTACTGACATAACCGTCGTTCTCTGATGTTCTACTGAAGCTCCTCATCACCGGTAAAGTTTCTGTGCTTGTTTGATTCGCGCCTGGCGCTGAGGTGAAGTTGGAGCGTGCTTCTGATGTGTGCCGTTTGAGGTGCTCATATAGACATTCTGCGTCTGAACGTAATTCTTTAGCAGTTTTGAATGAGGTGGCCAAACCTAGCCCTGCCCCTGCGTTAATGGTGTTAAATATTTTAATATTGTGCATTAACGTGCTAATTTTGACACCACTAAAATGACACTATATATATATATATATATATATATATATATATATATATATATATATATATATATATATATATATATATATATATATATATATATATATATATATATACATACATACATACATACATACATACATACATACATACATACATACATATATATATATATATGAGATGTATATAGCGGGAGCGTGAGTGAGCATGTCAGATGAGATGAGCATGTTATACCTTTCTTCTTTATTACTAGTTTTTAACATGAAATAAACATTAAATTCAAGTTTATTTGTATAGCGCTTTTCATGATATAAATCATTGCAAAGCAGCTTTACAGAAAATATTTATGAGTAGAAGTGGGAAAAAAAAAAAGTATTCTCCCATGATTTGCTCTTCTCTCGTTAACGATTCTGAATATTTCAGAAACGTTTCTGAGCTTGTTGTTTTTTCTGCATATGGCACGTGTGCGAGCTAGAGACGCGGCAGGCTTCATTGCACAGAATTTGCACTGTGAGACACGTGCGCATTGCTTGACAGTGTGTGCTTCCATCTGCCGTGTGTTACTTTAGATATGCTTTTATTTCTGCCGTTTGGAAAGCAGACCTATTAGATGCATGAATCTTGTGCAGTGGCAGACTTTCATGTGCGCTTTGTGTTTGTTTGTCCTGAAGCACGATTGCGGCTGCGGTTAAATGCACTTGCTTTTATACAAAATTGGTGTACACACAGTCAGTTATGTTTTAAGAGCATGACAAAACATCTGATATGTCAAAATAGATCTGTGCATTAGTGTGAATGCAACCTGTTACAGCTGCCACCGTCTATGATCTCATCAATAATAATCGAACAGCAATAATGCGGAGGAAAAAAAGAAAAAAATACATAACTATTGTCTGTACATTTTGGATAGCCTACTTAAAGAACACTTATTTTAAATAAGCAATTGTTGTAAAATTTGCCTGATTATATAATAAAAAAGTACATTTTGCACAAAATAAATTTGATATAAAATTGCAGCCATGTGCAGTAATATTGAAAACTGAGAATGTGACGCATCGTTATATTGAGTTGATAATCGTAATGGAATTGAATCATGAAACCAGTGAAGATTCACACCCCTATTTTTAAGATGGTCGTACTGAGACACAGAGATTCCGACTATAAACAAAAAGCATAAAAACTGCAATTTTTGGTTAAAATGTAAAGATGTATTTGCACAGTAGAAAAATTAAAGGCGCGATATGTAGGATTGACACCTAGCGGTTGAACTAGGTATTGCAATCCAAAATCAAATTACTGGAGAGGGTTTTTTCACTCGGCCCCTCCTCCTCAGACTTGACGCACACGCAGATTGCCAGATTAACACCACCAACAAAAAACAAGCGCACGTGACGATGAATGAAATAAAATATGCTGTTTTCCACAAACTGGCAACCCGAGGTATACTGACTGTAGCATTGTTTTTCAGATAAACAAGTATGTTAACTTAGCGTGTTTCTAAAATATCTGCAAACAGATATTTTTTTGTCAAAAATGTACATACAGCACCTTTAATTGGGGAAAAATGTAGATCTAGAATCGTTTTAGAATCGGATCGTGAAGTGCCTGAAGATTCCCACCGCTATTTATGAGTAGGTTATTAGTGGTGACAATGACAGAAATGTACAGTAAAAAAATCATTCAGTCATGCAATCAAACATAAGGTGAACCCTATTAAAGGATTAGTTCACTTTCAAATTAAAATGTCCTGATAATTTACTCACCCCCATGTCATCCAGGATGTTTATGTATTTCTTTCTTTAGTCGAAAAGAAAGTAAGGTTTTGATGAAAACATTCCACAAATTATCTCCATATAGTGAACTTCAATGGACTCCAAACGGTTGAAGGTCAAAACTACAGTTTCAGTGCAGCTTCAAAGGGCTATAAACGATACCAGACGATGAAGAAGGGTCTTATCTAGCCAAACGATCGGTCATTTAAAACAAATAAAATACATGTATATGCTTTATAAACACAAATGCTTGCCTGTTCTGCGTTGCGTGTCCCAGACTTCACGTAATATGTAATGACGTAGAAAAGATCACGCTTGACGTAGGCTCCAGCTCATCTTCTCCTCCAAGTTGAAAATCATTGTTTTACCTTGTGATCTCGTTGAGTTGTAATTCCCTTTTTTGTAAACGGCGTTTAACTTAGTATTTGCACGTTCAACTTGTAAACACGGACTCGGTACTTCCGCCTACGTCAAGCGTGACCTTTTCAACGTTATTATGTGAAGTCTGGGATGCGCATCGCAGAACAGGAGAGCTTCTGCATAAGAAGGAGAAGAGACAAAAGAAAGGGTTGTGGAGCTGTGCAATCAGTGTGAGGGGAACCAGAGGTGAATCTGAGGTCAGGAGAGACAGAGGCACGCATCTCACCATGCTCCTCCGGACTCAAGTCCTCTTCCTCTTCCTCACTGCTCTCCTCCTCCGGCTCCTTCATGAAGCGAGATCCTGCGTCTTCCGTTGCCGCTGCCGCCAGCCTGAGACAGACAGAAGTCAGAAAGAGTTTGGGGTTTTTAGTTTTGATTCAGATATTTTTGTATTTAGCATCAAGATAATATTATATTTTTTTGTATTTATTTGTATATTATCAGCTTAAATAATTTTTTTTAATGTAATATTTAATTAATTTACTTTTTGTTGAGTTTGTCACTTTTTTTAATGTCTTTACAATTTTAATAAATTTGTATTTTTAATGTTGGTTTTAGTTAATTTAGTGCATCAAGTTAAACTAAATGATACGAATAAAAATTAAATAGAAAAAAATTATGATTGAAAGTATATTATTACATTACATAATATATCATAATTTGATTGCATTTTATGTAGCTTTATGAAGCCGCAAACAAAGCTTGATTTTCAATAATTTCCTGTGGCAGCACAGTAATGATAAAAGTGTCAATTACACACCTAATGTGCATTGCTATTGCACTAATGCTAAAAACCGTTCTGTCTTTGTCATGAAGTGAAAAAAAACAATAAACATGTAATTGCCCAAAACGGCCATTTAACTCTAAATCCATATTGACTTCTTATCAGTAGAAATTTGATCAATCAATTTGACTCAGAAGGCCTTCTCATTGCTTAAAAAATGCATCTCAGAGCAGCTAATTAAGGAAGTGTTTTATTAAACCTGGTGGTCTTTGTAGTATTTTCACTGTTAATGTGACCAGATCTCCAGGTGTAACCGGACACACACATACACACACACACACACACTGGCCCCAGTGAATGCTGGGTAGGAGAGATTAAAATGCATGTGCCTAAGGGAAACAAGATAGAGTGGTGAAAGAACGACACAGTAGGAGGAGGACGACGACAAAAGAGACAGCAGAGATACAGACGGAGAAAGAAAGTGAAGGCGAGCGGGACTAAAGCACAGCAGATGGGATGCTCTTCCTGGCCAGCCTCAGATTGAGTTACAGCCAAACCACTCACTCACATCCATCTCAGAGCTTAACATCTAATTTAAAATGAACCTCTTCTATTCATTTGAAGACTTTAAGTGTCTTTCTCTCAGAGCAAGAAAACCTATAAACATTCCTGTGAGAATTCTTACATAAAATCAAATAGCCGCTGCATTGTTTTAAAGTTAATAGGTCATCTAATACAAATTCTAAATCAAATGCTGAGAGATCATTGACATCAAAGCACACTTGTTTTTGTGTTTATATCATAATACAAGCTTCAATGCAGTGTTGAGGATAGCACATTACAAGTGATGTGAGTTACGTAATCAGATTACTTTTTCAAGTAACTAATAAAGTAACATCACTTTTTTATTTACAGCAAAAATTGTACTTGAAAATACTTTTATAAAAAAAAGTAATGCAAGTTACATTGTTTCACAATTTATTTACTGACTTTTTTTTTTGTTAAGCAAGCCCAGCCCAAAGTAGCCTAATGCATTACTTTCCATAAAATGTAAATAATGCGTGTAGTTACTTTTTATTGAGTATGGCAATATCATAACGCATTCATTTTGAGTAAGGGAGGGGGGTTGAAAACTTTTGAACTGTGTACATTTTTCTTATTTTGCCTAAATATTATACATATCTTTTTTTTTCATTTAGTACTGCTCTTCAGAAGCTAGAGAAGATACTCACGTTTCACAGAAGACAACGTAAGTTAAATTCACACTGATCTTGAAATGTAAAAAGTTTTCACCCCCTGGCTCGTAATGCATGGTTTTTTTCTTTCTGGAGCATCGGTGAGCATTTGAATCTTGTGTAATAGTTGTATACGAGTCCCTCAGTTGTCCTCCATGTGAAAAGATGGATCTCAAAACAATACTGTCATTGTTGGAAAGGGTTCGAACTTCGAATACACAAAAATGCTGGAGAACCAAAGAATTTGTGGGAGCTGAAGGATTTTCTGAAGAACAGCAGACAGTTTAACTGTTCAGGACGAACAAGGGACTCATGAACAACTATCACTAAACAAACACACAGCTGTGGATCATTCAGATAACACAGTATTAAGAATCAAGGGTATGTAAACTTTTGAATGGGGTCATTTTTATAAATTCAATAATATTTTATCTTGTGGACTATATGTAAACATATTTTATGTGAAATCTTATTCAGGTCAGTATTAAATAAACAATAACATGCATTTTATATGATCCCTCTTATTTTGGTAAAATAATTAACATTTTACAAAAGTGTATGCAAAGTTTTGACTTGTATACAACATTTCTGTTATGTTTTAATTTTTAGTCAAATCAAATGTGACCTTGTTGTTTGCAACTATGTTGCCCATTAAATAATTTTTTTTTAACATAGATGGAATTCAATAAATAATTAAACTTACAGAATGGCCTCTGGCATGAAATAACAGAAATAAACTTTTATCAGGGAGAAATCTGCTGCTGCATCGCTGATCCTGTGAAGTGAAATCTAAGATGGCTGCCATGACCTCTGATCTAAATCACGATGCATCTTAACCAATAAAATAATCCTAAAATTAAATGACTATTTAAACAATCAGAACACTCACTGCCTGGTATTTTAGAAATACCACTATTGTCAATACTACAGTTCTTTAGAATATTAGAATTTCTGTTCTTCTGGTGACAGAAGAAGAATCACTTGGGACACAGGTCTCAGATGTTCTACAATTCCCATCCTTAGTGACCTTGATTTCCATTTTTCTGACCTTATCATCACTGCCTGGGAATACCCTAGTGACAAGAGCTAGTGGCCAGTCATTTCTCTTGACTTGAGCTTCCTTCATTAGAACTATATCTCCTTCCTTGATGTTAGGCCAGTTGGTATGCCATTTGCGGCGACTCTGTAGACTGAACAAGTACTCACGTCGCCATCTTTTCCAGAACGTGTCAGCGAGTTGTTGAACTTAACCCGCCCCATGATCGAGTCACGAACACCCCCTCGACTGCACAAAACTACGAGAGAAAGTGGAAACCGAGCGGCGATTCCACCGTTTGACAAACATTATTCCACCCTATGCGTACATGTTAGCAGTTCAACATGCAAGACTCTGTGCCAACATGTTTCTCTGTATTTCAGAAGCACATAGCGGCTTTTTTGGAAACATTAGTTATGTTTCCATCCAAAGATTAGAATTAAATTTATGCGCAAAACTGGAATATCGCATAAAACATTTGTGAATAAAGAACAGTTTCCATCCAACGAGTCAAAGAGAACAAAATTGTCACTTCTTGATAAACTGCCACAAAATATCACTAAGAAAACTAGGAGAAGCCACTGAATATAACAATTTTGAATATGATAAATTACGTTTTTTTTAATGCAATATGCCAAAATGTGCATAAAAATAGGTGGATGGAAACATAGCTACTGAAATCAGCGTGTTTGAGTCTAACTTCAAACAGAAGCAGTCGGACAGAAGACCCTTCAGTGAAAGAGGTTAACAGCTCTGCTTGAGTTGCTGGGACCGTCGCCTCGAGGCTGTGACGTGACATCTGTTCAGACTTCTGGTTGTTCATGTATCGTTAACTACATTAAACTAACAAGGCGGCAGGAAACCAAAAATAACATAATTACTCTGTTCTCACAGCTGTTGTATCTTAATGAACTTTCCTTACATAGGTTACTTAAAAGCACTCCATCACTGTGAATCCATTGATGTCAAGGCAGACTTGACTATGCTTGGGCAACCTGCTATAATGTTGATGTTGCTATAGAGTTAGAATGTGCACCAAATGAGTCGCTGTAGAAACCGTATACTTCAACGGTTGTGGACTAAATAGCTCAAATCGAGAGCCAATGTAAACGCAGTGACAAAACTATATGACTATATGGCCCATATCTGTATGATTATCATCTGCATTACCCTGCACATCAGTGTGTGATTACTGACATATTAACAGCAATCAGTGTGAGTGTCTGGCCATATCAGTGTATGTCTGGCAATCAGAGTATGTACTAGCCTACATACAAAGCTATTTGCTTTGTGGTCAAATAAATCACTTATATGATGTCTAAGATTCTGTATATAATAATTATATAATTGAAAAACATACAGTGGTATGTATAATGACTAAAATAGCTTAATAGTTTGTAGAACTCTTCAATACATTTGGTAAATAAATATTTTTCCTCAAACGTGGGGGGTGGGGCTATTCTCAGGAAAATCTCATTTTTCATGGTATTTCTTCAGATTTAAAATATAAACTCATGAGACATGTGACTTTCAACCCATTACTTTGCTGGATTGCCCCAGGACATATTTCATGTATTTTATATAAAAAAAAAAAATTAAAAAAAAATGTATTCAGTGTGGTACACTTTTTTCCAGGCACTTCAGTCTCTATAACTTTTTATCTTTTTGAGCATTATCAACTCTGGATGATGTATAGTAAAGCCCAAAGGGTCTTCTTTGCAAAGACACTGCGTAGCACACTGAAGTCAGCAACTGTTATAATTTTTATTTAGGTATGTCTTTTTCAACTGTGAGTCCCAAAGTGGGGAGTGCTGGCTAACAGGTTAAAATGTTTAACACCAATGTTTAATCTGGCCGCAGAGAAACACTACTGGGTTGCCTGATATAAAGAGACGTAATCCCCGAAACAGAGCGCAATATAGAAATGTCTGCTAAGTGTGATACTTATCTTTGTCAACCTGGCAACCATGTGTACGTGCGCTCTCTCCACAGTGAATAAACACGCTTGATTTCTGAAAACACCAGTTAGCTTGCAGTTTAGCGATCGCTACTTCAATATATTCTCAGAAAAGTGTAATTCATCAAGTGTTCACTTATGAGAGAGAGAGGGAGAGAGAGGGAGAGAGACAGAGAGAGAGAGAGAGAGAGAGAGAGAGAGAGAGAGAGAGAGAGGGAGAAAGGAGAGAGAGAATGCTGTGAATACATGAATTACCACCCTAACAATGAAGATGTGGCTTTAATTCCTTTAGAAACAATGATGTTGCCAGCTCCTTGTTGAGAAAGATAATGTAGCTCTTGAGCGATTAAGCTATGTTATTGATAAAATTGCCGGGCAGTGCTAAAAAGTTTGTTCCTGAATGTCTGTGTGCGGCCGCAACATGATCTGTGTGAGTGACAGTGTGTGTGTGTGTGTGTGTGAGATAGATTCAGTGAAGACAGCACATTAGTTTAGAACTCTTCTAATTTAATTTTTAAATGTAGAGTGCGTTAATTTGTGCAATGATAACCTAACAGCAATGCTAAGATTACTTTTTTTAATATATTAATATGAGTACATTATTATTTATGGGCTTAAAAAGATGCAAAAAATCTGAATATTTTAGCTGGTGGGGAGTGCCCAATGTAAACATTAAACATATGCCTATATTGTACTGTGGTACGGTTATGGAGGCCCTTCATAATGCAGAGGTCAACTGTCTGATCTGCCAATAATTATCAATGAGCCTAAAGCATGCAGTGTTAAATAAACAGCTGTTTTCCTAAATTCGTCTGAGGTGAAATTCGGTGCAATCCCGTATCGTGATGTATATCGTATCGTAGCATCTGTATCATGATATGTATCGTATCGTGACTTTGCTGGTGATACACAGCACTTATAACGATAAAGCCACAGAGAAACGATATCGTTGGAATCACTTTCAGAACAATTTTCCTCCACCTGATGAACAATACAAACATTGACAGCCAATCAGAATCAATCCTGCTATAACGAGCTTGGGAATTTAAAGCGAGTGTTCGCTTCAATTAAACGGACAATATCGTTCACCGGTGTGGATGCTAATGTAGTTTTCTTTATAGTTACCATTCTTGGTGTGAACAGGGTTTTACAAGAATAATAAATAAGTGATGTGCGTTTCTTCAATTAAAGGCACTTTTATGTCCCATATTTTTTTTTTTTTTTTTTTTAAATGACTCAACATTTACATTTTTTCATGCCTTTATTTATTATTATTAATATAATTGTTTATTATTATTATTATTATTATTATTATTATGTCATTTTTTATTTGTTAATTGCCTTTTAATGTATAGATTTTTTCTGGACATCAAATCAACAGAATTTTGATCTTAAACTAAGAAAACCCATAGTAAAATTACAAAAACATTTCTATTATATGCGGTTTCATACAAATTATAAATATGCACCACTACTACCATCTTGCCACCTTTTTCCAAAAGTACCAAAGCACTTAGAATGCAAACTTGGGTCCTTCTTTAATTAAATGTTTGAATTTTTTTTTACATAAAAGATCACATTTTCATTTAGACTGAATGCCAATCTTATAGATGCATGCTTTAAACTATTCTGACCCACAGCGGCCTGAAACACTTGAATAAGACAGGGTGCCAATGAGGGAGCGTCCAAAAGATGTCAAGATTCTGGTCAAAAACAAAAAAATAAACAAAATAGTAAAAGCAAGTGTTTTTTATTAAGACAGTAATTTGCGGTGAGATTCTGTGATATGGATGGAGTATAGGTGGGGTGTCGCACAAATTTTGGAACCTAAAACATTTAGAGAATCCCTCCACCACCCTTCCATCCATATCAGAGACAGCAATCATGCATCACTTACTTCTTAGCGAGGTCATCTCCTGGTAGGACTGTGTTCCCGTCCGAATCGCTGAGCGCCCCCTCATCCTCGTCATCGCCGACCATCCTAAGAGGGACAGGAGATTTTTGTCCGATAGCCCGAAGAGAGAAAGACAGCATGACCTTTTCCGCAAATTTGCCCTGTCATATTGAGTTACACCCTCAGTCCTGCTCTTGTATTTTGCAGACAGGGCAGTAACATATCCAGAGAGCAGCAAAGCTTTAAACTACACAATCACAGAGCCTCGGCCTTCAAACTGTAGCTTAAATTAATGCAGTGTAATCTACAGCTTATAATCCATATTAGTGCATCCCTGCTTAAATTAAGTAATGTATAGTGTATTTTATTTACTAAATTAATGTTTTGTTCATTTAAGCACAATTTTATTTTCTTATTAGATTTAATACAGTGCATTTAATCACCCCTGAATCCACTACATAGCACAACCACATTAGGATTGATATATTTACACAGATATAGTCTAAATAGCAGTAATGTCAACTTTTGTGTGCTGCTTACCTGTTGTATGGCGTGCTGGGCTCGTCTATCTTCATCAGCCCATAGTCCTTGTCTGCCGGGTGATATGTGGCTAAGATGTTCATTTCATCCCATTTCTGTGACTTCTTCCTATAAAAACAGACAGAAACACAACGCTTAACATACAATTATAGATTAGTTATTAGCCCTGATGCAAATATTCCCACTGAGATCTGCTACTTTAAACTGCCCCACTTTGAAACTTTAAGAAGTACTTCGGAAACAGCAGACACAAAAAATAGCACCAAGTGGCATACATTGCCAAATATACTGTGACATAAATGATAAGACTGGCAGACAAGGCCCACTTTTATGTCTTAAGTAAATGTTTCCCAATGCATTGAATGCTATAGTTATGTTACAGCGCTAAACCTACATAGTGCAGTTTTGTAATGCAAATCACAGAGTACAATTAATTTCAACCGACTCTCTTTCAAACAATGCATTTGATGCATAATTATGTGACCAATACCAGCATGAAGGGTCAGAGTGGGATGGTTTTATTTGAGAAAAGGTGGTGTTTTAGAGGCAGGATCGTTTAATTTAGATAAGAAAAAAAATGAAATGCAATAACTCCCTGAAATAAAATAAAGTAAACTGAAAATAAGAGCTTAACAGAAATGTTTAGGGATGTAACAATGAACCGAGCTGGTTGAAAAATCTATTCAAATGCGTTTTAACTCAAATCTGTTCAGACGCCAAACAACTGTTTTTAGAAAGGTTTAGATGGCATTAATCTTGCCTCTGAACGATGCAAATTGAATTAGTGTTCATAAGCGCAGCTCTGCTTTGTTTAGAGCGGAAACCCAGAAAACACTGCATCATTGCTGTTCATAAGCGCCACCTGCTGGCATAAAGCGAATCTGCATCTCATTCAGCTCGTCTGCCGTTTCATTCAGAAGTTTTAATGTATAGTTTCAAAAAACTAAAGTCAGGCCATTCTGTTTTAGTGTCAAATTACGAAATTATTCAATCTAATTTAGATTAAAAACTGCTAATGCTGCTTGCACGCTGCATCCTTGTTTGGATCATGATTAAAATGCAGTGGTTGCCTCTAATATTAAATGGAAAGAGCACAAACAAAGCCTTCATTTATTTATATGAAGAGATTTATTTTAATTGTGTAACTTGTTTATTTGATTGAGGCTTTTTTATTTCTATTTAGTTTTGTTATATTTCAATTTCACAAAGAAACGTGCAGCAATAGCCTAATAAAAGGACACCTTCTCATTTACTGTATAATGTCTTCAATCTCATTTTGTTACAAAAAAAACGTGAGAAAATTGAATCGTGAAATCAAAATCGTGAGTTGAGTGAATAGTTACATCCCAAGAAATGTTTAAATAAAAATAAACTAATAACAATGGCACATAAAACTAATAAAGTTTTAACTAAATTTAAAATGAAAATTTTACAAATAATAATTTTAATAAGCACTTTAATACTTAACACTCTTGGCACTAAATTCCTTCCAAAAGTGATGCATTTCTTAACGGCCCATTCAAGGATGCACATCTTATGCACAGACAGAGCGGCGAGATCTTCGTATTTGACCGTATAGACCATCAATAAGTCAAAGAGTTACAGCAAAGCTAAAGTATGACATCAATCAATCGATTATGGCATTTGTAGCTGCGATCAACACCCTCTCAACGCAATGACTGTGCCACTTTACAACACCTCAAGTAGGTTAAACTCGTCACACGCTACAGAACTAGAACTAAACCAAAGACTTCCTGAATTCAAATCCACTCTGTGTTCTTTACAGGGCTCGACAGTGCACACATTTCACTCACATTTGCGACAAAAAATAGGAAACAAACTGGAAAATGTATTTAGGAGCACGAGTGCGAATAACAGCATAACCTAAACAGCATAGCCTATACAGTAGCTAATAACAAACGTATTACTTTATTCCGTTTATGGAAAAATAGCCACACAGCCTCATATGATTACTGTGCTTTAAAAAGACAACAATTTAATTTAAATGAGCACAGATGAGAAGGCAGTGAAGGAGACGTGCTAGTGCCGATTCTGAATGACGCACATTCGTCACTAGAGGGCGCTGCCCTTACCCCAGTAACTGTGTAAATAATGTTTCAGTCATTTAGATATTTTAGATATCGCTTTAGTCTTCACAATAGCATCAAATAATTTATATTTAAAGACTTAATGAGCTATTTATTTTCAAACTTCATGAGCTTGCTCAACTTATTAATCAACATTAGCAAAGAATATTAACTACTGCTACAATTATCTATTGCACATTGTTAGTTTATGTTAACCTGCTTTAACTAATGTTAACAAATGAGACCTTATTGTAAATTGTTACCTATTCTTTCGTTCATTTGAACAATCTTTTGCACTCTAATCTTGAAACACTCGTTTACTTTATATGTCTGTGTATTTTTCTTTAAATAAAGTCTTTTCTCAGTAAAGGATCTTTAATAAAGTTATTTAACCTGTTATGAGGACCCTTTTTCACTTCGAAATTATATATATTGTGATAAAAAATAAAAAACCTTGACAAAAGCTTCAATAACTATTGTGAAAATCTGATACCGTCACATACCTAATGTACATGCGGTTTAATAGGACTATAACTAGTTACATAATTAGCCTATTAAATCATGTCCGAAGCTAAATTATAACAAAACCTTGTGTACTTTCTGTATTCTGATAAAATAAATAATTGTGCTTGTAAATGTCTCTTTATATCCCCTTATTAAGCTAAAACATAATTTGAAAGATGTGCATTGCGCCTCAATTTTTTAATGCGCTCCTAAATTTTTCAACTTAGGAGCACATGTGCACCTTGGTAAAAAGGTAAGTGTCAAGCCCTGGTTCTATAGTCTGATGAAAACCCTGCGAGTGCATGTGGTGACATGAACGCAGTAGACTAGATCACTAATGTTCCTGCAGTATCAGTCAAATGTGCCAAATCACATGTAAGAAGAACAGTTACACAACCAGCGTTTGGATGAGGCGCTGTGCTACAAAGCTAGTGTGGAAATCCACTCAAACCTGAATTAAAATGGCCATTTTTAACTATAGCATTTCAAAGAACTGTTGTTTTGACAGTAGGATTATTTTTAGGAGGTCTTGGATGCAATCAGTGCAAGATTCACCGACAGAAAGATGAACAAAGCAGGACCGAGGCCTAATCGAGCAATGCTAATCTCTTCAGAATGGATGTCCACGTGCCTTCGCTAAATAATCAAGAGATTAGTTTCATTCATGTTTGACAGTGGTTTATTTTCAATCACGTGGGAGCATATGGTGCACTGTTGCGTGTAGTGGAGGTCAAGGTTATTCTCAATGCATGATAGGTTAGAAAAACAGTACATGGGCAAACTGCCTGTAGTTACTTATTAGGAGAGCAAGCACAATACAATATAAGGAACTTGTCTGCGGTTTGGAGACCTGAATGCTGTGAAAACTTATAATTCAAAAAGTCCTGGAAAAACAACAGGTCGGGTAAAAATAAGACGTATGAGCTGGTTGGTACAGGATATCCTCCTCAAGTAACAAAGTTGCCAAAGTAACATGGCTCTTCTGCTACTGCAGGTGTTTGAGAAACGAAACATTGTTAGGAAAATTATGCCCTCATATTCATACAGGATAAAGGTGTAGGGAGTAAAACGCATAGTCACTTAGTCAATATTTTTTGACATCCGTAAGAGGGAATCACTGAATTTTAACAATTTCCAAAAATGTGATCCTAATTCACTCTGTCTATCAATCCCATAAATTAATTATAAAATATGTAATCCAAAATGTTCAATGACAATGAACCGGATTCAGTAGTTAAAATACATGGTATTGTTATAAATGCTATTTTCATTTCAACAATTTTTCTAATGCATTATTCAAATATATTTTGTAAAAAATAAATAAGTAACAAATAACACCTGTTGTTAATTTTGTTTAATTGCAAATTTAAGCCTTTGTATTTCTTCATAGCCCTATGCATGATATTTCGTTCAAGCCTACTTTGTTTTCATTAAACTAGGGCTGCACGATAAATCGAAATAAAATCACAATTAGGCAAAAGTTGCACAAGTCATGCGCATCTTTTCATTCAAAGGCCAGGCGGCTCTCGAGCTGAAACTCCAAATACGCCCCGCAGAAGAAATCCAGGTAATCTCTAAAACGCTAGCTGAATAAACAGATTTAACTGCTTTCATTGATTCAACATGACCAATAAACACACGACTATGACAATAAATGGTTTATCTGAATCTTATTATTATTTTCATTATAAATGAAGTATATAATAAATTAATACTAATCGACAATCTTTATCACTGCTTAGAAAACTATGAAATATGTAAACTACGCATTTACTGTGTAGTAAACGAAGCTCCATCTGAAACCAGGTGATGGAGATTTACTACTATTCACAGAACCGGCTTTACTGACAAGATGCATATGATAATTGCACTCAATTAATCGTGCAGCCCTTGATTCCATCTAATAATACAATCATTGAACATTTACATTTTGTTGTGCTTATTTATTTGATTAATATTTAACCCAACTGCAGTAGCTTAATCTCTAAACATTACACAAACTAAACAACAGCTGGTATTGTTTTGAGTTAACAGTGACTGAGCAGAGATTATCTTAAATAACCGTCCCCTGAAATCAGCAATTGGTATTATCTGTAAAAACTTTGATCAGAGCATGCGTACTAAATTATTTTATTTTGATTTGTAGCTCAGAACACACTGTTTAATGCTCTGCTTACTTTCTATTTTGCCTGTTGCATGATAAAACTGAAAAATCTCGTAGACTTACACTGTAGGAGGACTCGTGCCATATCTGAGACCAAAATATCAGACTTGGGGCTTTGCCAGGGAACAAAATGCCCTAAAAACTGCATAACGCACCAGAAGCACTTAGAACACCTTACCAAATGCCCTGGCAACCACCCACACTCCAGCATTGTGGAGAGGATTTTGCAAACACCATTCACAGTTTCTCTAGTTTATTTATTATTTTAGTTTATTATACATACAGTATCTCACAGACGTGAGTACACCCCTCACATTTTTGTAAATATTTTATTATATCTTTTCATGTAACACTGAAGAAATGACACTTTGCTACAATGTAAAGTAGTGAGTGTACAGCTTGTGTAACAGTGTAAATTTGCTGTATCTCAAAATAACTCCACACACAGCCATTAATGTCTAAACCGCTGGCCACAAAAGTGAGTACACCCTAGGGATGGCTCGATACCATAATTTTGGCTTCGGAATAATACCAGAATGTAGTACCTTGGTATCGATACTAAATCGGTATCGATACCATAATCTTGGTTAACATACTAAACATATATTAGTAGCTTGCATTTATAATTTTAAATAATTATTGACCTACATTTATAAGAGCTATAATAATGTCAATGCTGTTAATTAATTATAACAAATGTTTCTTTAAAGTGTTCTTCTAACACGCAAAAATACACGATATGGCAAAAATATCTTATCACTATTTTTTTTTAGAAATATCACAATTTCACGATTCTTTGTCATGATGATTTTACTATTGTGTCTGAGCAGTGCAGCCAAAATAATTTCCCTATTACAAAGACAAATCCTTTCAAGGTTACAAAATATAAAAAGGTATGGTGGATATTTAGACCAAAGTGGGGGAAGATAAAAATCTGTGTCATTATTTTATCTTTGTTATTAAAAATAAGAACAAATATACACATTACAAATACACATAATATACAAATAAAACAAACAGTGCTTTATTTTCAGGTACAATAGGCATATTTAGCAGGAGCATTCAAGAAATTGAATGAACAAATATAAAACTAAAACTATATAGATTGATTCCTATTAAAGCAGCTGTATTATTTTTTTCTGTCAAAAGTAGAGAGTTTTGTGTTAGCATTAAATAATAATAATTCTGTCGATTTTGTCATAGTGTTTTATATTACACCATCATGTACTCACTCGAGTTTAGTCTTCTACTGAACATAAATGCTATTTTAAAGAATGTGGAAACCAAACAGTTGCTGGTCCTCAGTGACGTACACAGTATTTTTTTATTTCTATCAAAGTCAATGTGGACCAGCAACTGTTTGGTTGTCCACCTTCTTCAAAATACCTTGTTTTGTGTTCAGCACAAGAAAGAAATGAATACAGGTTTGGGACAACATGAGAGTGAGTAAATATAATGTCAGAAATACAATTTTAGGGTGAACTATCCCTTTAATTACAGTCGGCGGCATGTTTAGTACTGTCCCTTTAAGACCTGCGCGTATCTAATATGCAGGCGCGCATCCGTTTATTCTCGGCTGTTTACTTTACTTTTAGACATAACCAAATTAGTCTATACACAAACGTTGTTGTGTTTTGGCAGTATTGGCTCAAAAGATAACTTGGTTCAGTTATCAGGCGCTGTTAGGCAGGCTTTTCCGTGCGTGCACTTCAGGTGTACAGGCTCAGAAAAAGCGCGCGTCTGACCACCATTGAATTAAACATTTAACCGGAAAGCCTTTAAAACACGCAAAAAAGTTGTGAATAAAACTTACAGTTATGAATTGATGATGCACTTACCAACCTGTCAATCTCTCTAGTTTTCGGAAAAGATCAGGATGAGCAAGCGACAAATGCTTAGCCAGATTGGATGTGTTGCCTCCTGTGGTCAGTTCGTTCACCTTTATCATCTGATTTGTATGCAAGTAATGCCACGTTTCACTTCTGTTCTCTTCATTTGTTTGTTTCGGGCGAATTAATAATTTAATCTGTTTGATTCATCCTGTTGTTCACTTGTTCTGGTGTCACATTTACCGGATGCACAGCAATTTGAGAAGCACTGCCATCTACAGGTGAACTTCGGAACAGCAGAATATGAAATACCGAATTATGCAAAATTATGATATCGTAATGTTTGAAATATAATAAATACCGGTAATTTTACAGTACATGTATACCGCGCATCCCTAGTACACCCCTAAGTGAAAATGTCCAAATTGGGCCCAATTAGCCATTTTCTCTCCCAGGTGTCATGTGACTCGTTAGTGTTACAAGGTCTCAGGTGTGAATGGGGAGCAGGTGTGTTAAATTTGGTGTTATCGCTCTCACTCTCTCATACTGGTCACTGGAAGTTCAACATGGCACCTCATGGTAAAGAACTCTCTGAGGATTTGAAAAAGATAATTGTTAATCTACATAAAGATGGTGTAGGCTATAGGAATATTGCCAAGACCCTGAAACTGAGCTGCAGCAAAGCACGGTGGCCAAGACCATAAAGCGGTTTAATAGGACAGATTACACCCAGAACAGGCCTCGTCATGGTCAACCAAAGAAGTTGAGTGCACGTGCTCAGCGTCATATCCAGAGGTTGTGTTTGGGAAATAGACATATGAGTGCTGCCAGCATTGCTGCAGAGGTTGAAGGGATGGGGGGGTCAGCCTGTCAGTGCTAAGACTAGAGATCGACCGATATATCGGTTGACCGATATTTTTCCCGATATTTAAGCATTTTACCATAATCGGTTATCGGTTTTGTAAAAAAAATAATATCGGTTTTGATTTTTTTTTCTTTTGTCACATATATAATTATACAGAGTATAACCAGCAGTGCAATTTTGTTCTCTGCATTTGACCCATCCAAGTGCACACACACCTGGAGCAGTGGCCACTGTTCACTCAGGAAATGCTCCAGCACGACCACCGCATGCAACTTTATACAAGGTTCACTCGTTTGAAACACGCTGAATTATATTAACATTTACTATCGAACCATTATTTCGCCAATAAACATCTAAATAAATACATCTCTATCGAAATTAATTATTTATTTTCTCCACAAGCGATCGCAGTTTGAGTATAGTTCTGTGTAAATGCATAGATAAACTGCGCTGTCAGCAGTTTTCATAATCTAGAATGACAAAAACATTTGAATAATTCTGATAAAACATGCCAGTTGAGAAATGCAATAAAATACAATGTTTTGTTTGTTATAGCTTATTTCAATATTCCAGAGAATATTATTCAGTGAAATAACATTATCCAGTGAATTAGTATTCACTCTTTAGCCTATTAAACAGCTTACAAACCTAAAACTGTAGTTTAAAATGAAGTTGATATTTTGTTTGAGTTTTCCGTCTTTTCCTCAGGTTTTAAATAAGCCTGTAATCGCTGTGCGTGTTTTACTTTGACTTTAATATCAGCAGCAATTCGGCGTCAAGCAGTGTTTAAAATAAAAAACAGCAAATACTGTGGAACCTAATAAATGAGAAACAAATGTTTTTTCTTTTAAACATTATCACTTAGATCAGGGGTAATATAGATCGTATTCACCTCTTTGCATATTCTGTGTTTAGGAGCAGAAATACGGTTCTCATGGCGCTGTGAATACAGACTGAACGGCGGCTCAAAGCCGCTGTATGAGAACATGATACACAAACTACTGCTCTCGCTGGATAAAAGAAGCCAGTGTCACACTAGTACACACAAGTTTGGATGGACAAGTTTTGTAATCAAGGTAAAGTTGATTACAGTGACATGATCGTGCATTAGGCGCACGTTATGTCCGTTATAAATGATGCGCAAACGAACCGTGTATGTGTGCTCTAGATCACTATAACATCATATTTCTGCTTGAATACAGCTCAGTATAGTTGAATACAGCGACGTGAATAATAATAAAACACTATTTTATGTATTATTATTAAATTAATGCAACATCACAACGAGCCTTTTTAATTATTGATTTAATATGTATTTTATCATTTATTTACTTTTCACTTGGTAGATCTCGGTGAGTTTTCTCCTTGACTTAGATTAATGTCAGACTCAGAAGTCAACAGGCATAAAACGGGTGCTTTTACATTTGGTTTTGAAACTCTTCCGCATCGTCTTGTCTGTGTCACCTCACTCTTCTTGTCAGTTATCTCTCTTCACGTGATAAATGAAATCTGATCTGTGATGTAGAGGTTTGCACAGGACTATTTTAGGTTTTATTCCGCACACACCCGCTCCCGCGATATATTCTGTTTGTTCACATTTCTGCTGAAAGAAAGATAGCTAGGCTAACAAATACAAGTTTAGTCTGCACAAAAGTGTATTTATTTTATTCGTCTTGTCAAGAGTCTTGAATTTATTGACTGATAAATGTCAATAAAATGTTGCTGCCAACACGGAATAAAGTTTCATAGAGAGGAAAAATGTTATACAAAAATTGTAATCCCTATTATAATTTGTTTTGTCAGGATATAATTTGTTTATGCTAACATTCAGCCTACAACACAATAGGAAAAAATGTAGGTTTAGCCTAATAGCTATTTTATTAGTCTTGTCAAAACACTAAATTCATTTAACATCTTGCTGTTAACACAGTGAAAAGTGCAGCAGAGAAAAATAAATAAATTAAACACAGTCTGTCATTTAAAATGATAGGATAAGCATAATACAAAAAAAGGAAAGAGAATTGCACGTCCTTCAAGGACAGCGGAGTAAGAAATCTGGTCGGGACAGCCGCGGCAATGCAGACCTAGACTGCTGTGATGCAAGACTCTCTCTTGTTTGTTCGGTGCGTTGCATTTAGCAGCCGCGTTCAGTTTTAATTTTAGTGTCCTCTATCTGAACGAATTTATTTGTATTACTATAAAAACAATCTAAAGGACGGTGGGGGACGGTGCCATGGTGAGCAAGTGATGTAACTGTGTTGCGGCTTAACACCAGTATAACCGTCGTGCGGCAAGCCTACTTCACTCTGTTATTTATTTACTTTATAACAGTAAATAAATATCGGTTCTGAATATCGGTACATAAACGTATAAATAATCGGTATCGGTTATAAAAAATCAATATCGGTCGATCACTAGCTAAGACCATACGCCGCACACTGCATCAAATTGGTCTGCATGGCTGTCGTCCTAGAAGGAAGCCTCTTCTAAAGATGATGCACAAGAAAGCCCAAAAACAGTTTGCTGAAGACAAGCAGACTAAGAACATGGATTACTGGAACCATATCCTGTGGTCTGATGAGACCAAGATAAACTTATTTGGTTCAGATGGTGTCAAGCTTGTGTGGTGGCAAACAGGTGAGGAGTACAAAGACAAGGCTGTCTCACCTACAGTCAAGTATGGTGGTGGGAGTGTCATGGTCTGGGGCTGCATGAGTGCTGCCGGTACTGGAGAGCTACAGTTCATTGAGGGAACCATGAATGCCAACATGTACTGTGACATACTGAAGCGGAGCATGATCCCCTCCCTTCGGAGACTGGGCCGCAGGTAGGGCTGCAACAACCGATTATTTTGATAATCGATTAATCTAGTGATTATTAAAACGATTAATCATCAGTTATTTTTACTGATTATTCAGCTTTCGTAATTAGTTAAAATATTGAGTTATACATATTCTAACAAATAAATAAATGTAATCACTTCAGCTTTTGAAAATCATGTGTGACCCTGGACCACAAAACAGTCATAAGGGTCAATTTTATTTTCAATTGTGATTTATACATCACCTGAGAGCTGAATAAAGAGAGCTTTCCATTGATGTATGGTTTATTAGAATCTGACAATATTTGGCTGAGATACAACTATTTGTAAATCTGGAATCTGAGGGTGCAAAAAATCTAAATATTGAGAAAATCACCTTTAAAGTTGTCCAAATGAAGCTCTTAGCAATGCATATTACTAATCAAAAATTAAGCTTTAATGGAACATGATCTTAATATCCTAATTATATTTTGTCATAAAAGAAAAATTTTGACCCATACAATGTATTTGTTGGCTATTGCTACAAATATACATGTACTGCTTATGACTGCTTTTGTGCTCCCGGGTCACATATGTAATTAATTACAATTATTACACAATAAATTGCTAACACTTTAAAATAGTTTCAGTTAGTTAACCTGATCCGATAATGAACAATACTTCTACAGTGTTTATTAATCTTAGTTAATGTTAATTTCAGCATTTACTAATGTGTTATTAAAATCACAAGTTGTGTTTGTTTACATTAGTTAATGCACTGTGAATTAATATAAACTAACAATGAACGACAGTATTTATTAAAAAACATCAAATTACAAAGATTAATAGTGTAATAAATGTATTGATCATTCATGTTAGGTAATACATTATAACACCTCACTGTAAAAGTGTTACAAATTAATTTATATAAATAGATATATGACACACAAAATAGGATGACAGACAGGGAAACTATTAATCACCATTTAGTTAGCTATATGAAAAAATAACCAAATTACACATTCTGCCTAACATCTAATTTTGTAAGTCATATGGATAAGAAACAAAATAAAGGTAAGTGATAAGATGCTTTATTTGTTTGATAAACTTTTATTCACAACATATAGCTCTCTTAAAATACCTCATATATTTATGATAATCAAAACAGTTCTGAGCTATATCAATCTTTGATCTCTGCAAACCAAACTATCATTTTAATTAATTTACTTCCCCAACTAATACAAATATTGTATCAGTAACTAGCTCCACACTGGAGAGCTGCTTTATAACAGAAAATCAAGTTGTAATTCTAACTAAACTTCTTGATTTAGGGCTATTGAATAAAGTACTATATAATTAAATGTGATGTGACTGCTTTACTGAAGTACCGAACTGAAGAGCTCATGCAAACATCACATTCTCACCGCTGTCAGTTTTTGTTGTTTAAACTGTTGTTTTGTTTGTGGGTTATTGCATAATTGAAAAGAAAACGTTGTGCTCTAAAGCACTGTGTCTCCTCTTCTCTTCTCTTGAACTACATCAGAATTACAGTCTTGCACTATGCTGGTCAAACCGCAGTATTGGGTCAAATGAGATCAGACGACTACTCAACAACAGAAATATTTGTTGACAATTTTTTATTGTCGGAGTTGTCGATAATGTCGACTAATCATTTCAGCCCTAGCTGCAGGGCATTATTCCAACATGATAACGACCCAAAACACCTCCAAGACGACCACTGCCTTGCTGAAGAAGCTGAGGGTGAAGGTGATGGACTAGTTTAAATGATTGATTCTGTTGCCTTTCTGTTTAATACTGTAAAGCTGTGAATATAAAACAAACATTTGCATACATTAAAAACACTAGAATAGGTCCCTATGATTTTCGCAATGTGGAAAACGCAGACAGAATCCAGTCATACAAACGGAATTTACTGTAGAACATGGAATCTAATGGATTTTGGATGAATTAATCGAAAGTCAAATATCTGTGAATATTTAAATATGAATCCTGCATGTTGTGAATGTCTCTGTGTGAATGAATGACGCAGACGTTCATGTTTTCAGCCTCTGTGCCTCACGAGTACATGACAATCACTTTACGGGCAGGTTACCTTTTATTTTGAGAAAAAATATCCTCATATCATATGCAAAGCAATACTTACATGTCTTTACAGCAACCAGTCATAATAAAAGTTCAGTTTAACTTGAAGACCTTGTGACTAAAATATATTACTTAATGTAATGATAGTGCTACTAGTAATAATATAATAATCATTAAAACATTTTTTTTTAAGGAATATTTACCAGAAATATTATTTACCAGAATTCATTTACCTTTTCAACATTTCTGTTATTATTCTATTACCATTATTAGTGTATTATATTTGTATTCTACATTTTAAATAAACACTTTGACATCACACAGCTCCAGACTAACATTTGAGAGCAGTGGTACCAGCGCCACTAAATTCTACAGATGGTGGTGCCAGGAGCAGATTTGTTAGCGCTGGGGGTGGTGTGTGGGAGTATTAAAATATAGATTATATAATCAAACAATCACTGTTGTTTTGCATTAAGTACAGTTACTAATAATATTACAAGCTCATTTCTTTTTGTGTCTTTCATGTATATACAGATTTAACAGTAAAGCACTCAGCTAGGGTTGGGATGCATGCAAAAATTACTTTTATTAGTAACAGTAATGTACAAAATCTAATGGCACTCGTATAAAATGTACCATTCTTCTTCTATAGTATGAAATGAAACTGACCAACTCGGTGATTATGTGTGATTTAGTCACAAATTGAAGAAAGGTTTGTGTTTTCAAGGCACCTTGTGACTTGTCTTACTCCATACACACAAAAAAGTGTAAAATTCTGATAAAATCTGATTTCTTGATGATTAATGATTATATTTTATAATAGAGATTTTGAAAACAGAGAAAAAGTGGAAATGAATAACTAATACGTGCTCCTCCGCTGCTGTCTACTGGTTCTAATGGTGATTATATATATTTTTGTATTTTACATAAGTATATTTTGGTCGTCTAATTAAAAATAACATTCAAATTTTATATATATAATATATATATAATTTTAGAGCTTTAAAGTGCTGGAAAAGTTGTGTGAAATGCTTGAAAGTCATTGAAATGTGCTTGAATTTCTCTCTCAAACGGTTGTTCAAATTCTGAAATTAAAAATGTAATGCATTCAACTATTTCTACCAAAACACCATGGTTATAGTTAGCGTTAATACTTCTGATTTTCTGACATACACTAGCGCGTTTTATAATTTTTATATTATTCTGTGCAGAATTTGAATGATTCTCACTAGATCTCACAGCAACTTTATTAATTGTGCGGCAAATTCAAACGCTTCTAACTGGATCTCGCAGCACTGTTGCATCTGATGCAAGCTGTTCTGAGCTCGGTAGGCATGGGCCGGCATGAATTTCTCACGGTATGATAACCTTAGATAAAATACCACGGTTTCACGATTACAGCTCTAAAATTGTATTTTTAAATGTCTGGGTAAAAACAATTTTTTCCAACTGAACACAATATTTTATTTTTAAGAAACATATAGAACATTTTGGAACAGTAAACATCTCAAGATAAATAATTTAAATAAATAATAGAATTTTGTTAATTAAATTAAGTGCAGTCACTTAAGTGAGCCTAAACCTGCAGCTCAACATTAATCAGAAAATTAATTATTTTGTGTAAAAAAAAAAAATCAAAAGGAAATCCTTATAAATGAAACATAAATTCAATCACTTAAAGTGAGCTTAAACCTGCAGCGCAATAATCCAAAACATAATCAAAACATAATTTCTGTAAATAAATAAATAAAAATAAAGCAGCAGTAATTAAACCTGCAGCTCAACAAGGTTTTTGGAGACACGCTCACTTTCTACACATTCATCTTTCAGTCCAAGTTATGATGCAGGAATGTTCACCTTTGCGGATTAAGTTTGCAGCGGTGAGGTACGAGATATGAGCACATACACGGAGAGCGCGAGTGTGTTACACACACACACACACACACGCGCCTCTCCGTACAACACAAACAGCGGCAGTGTTTGTTTTTTACATGTCGTGAATTTGAACAGATGTAAACAAAGGCAAGAGGCTTAAAAGTATAGATGTGATACCAACTAAATGTAATTATTGTACTAAATCACAGGAACGTAGTTCTTCAGTCTGCTATTCTCTGCTCTGTGAAGTAACGTGAGGGAGGAAACTAGTTGACGTTAGCCAGTTAATTAGCCATGTTATCTGCCTAGGTAGCAAGTCAAATAGTATTTATTTCAACACTGAAACAAACGGCGGGTGGGAGGGTCTCTGTCTTGATCGAGGAAGAAAGAGGGAAAATGAAGATGACAGATATATAGATTATGTACCACCTGGAAGTATTTATTTAGCGATCGGCGCCAAAACGTCATCTGTACGGAACATCGTTGTGATTAGTCTATGTTACCCGAAAATTTCCCTAACGTCAGACTTAGTCTTTTTTCGACGGGGGGAAAAGTTCCAGGGATTCATCTCCTTTGTCCATCATCATGCACACAGGTGACTCTCACTGACTGCCTCGCACCAACCGGAGGAGGAGGGTCGTGTGACTCGTTCGCTCCTCACTGCACACAAGGGAGTCCTGCACTTTCAGTCTTTGACGACACATAAATAAACTGCGCATACCGCAGAAACTGTATAACGGAAAATTTGAGTGGTTTTGAAACCGTGACTTCTCCAAACCGCGTTATACCTTGAAACCGGTTATCGTCTCATGCCTAGAGCTCGGACAAGTGTGTTTGCCTCACGGTCCGAGCTGATAAACGGTCCGCGCTGTGCAGCTCAAACGTAGAGCGATTTAGTTTCACTGTTTCTCATATGACAAATGTCAGCACGAATGAGTTGAACATTCACTGGCATTCACATTTTTCACTGGCAGAAAAAATGGTCACAAAATGAGACCATTTGGTCGCAGTCTGGAGCCCTGCATCAATCTTTTTTGTTGTGGGACAAGAGAAATACAATGAACTATACCCCGTTATCGAGTAGTTAGGCACATCATCAAAAACATTTTAAAATTTAGTGTCACTGCAGTCAGCTCAGCGGTCTCATCGGACAGGAATTCAGTAATAAGTGCCTCTCTTACAGTGTGACCTATTTTCCTAAGAGTGGGAGAGCTGGATTCAAGAACAATGTCTTCTGACGAAAGAGGAATAGGAGGCAGAGGAAGCCGGCAAGCCAAAGCACACCTACATACAGCGACACGAGCCATACTGACAACACAAGCTCTCCAGAACCATGTTTAATACTTCCTTCATCAATGTTTCTCAACATCAAATTGTGGTCGACCTAAAAGCACAAATCAATACATGTGCCCAGTAATGATAAAAGCCATTCGGATCAGTTTACAAGGAAATGGGATCGGCATTATTTCAGTCGCATCCTTGAGATGAGAAAACTTCTCTGACCTCCAGGAGAGCAAGAGCATCAGCAGAGAGAGACACATCCACGACTCCTAAGAGTGTCTCTTGACAAGTGAATGTCAAAATGAATGAGATCAATTTATACACGCGCCGCCCTTCAGGCAGAAAATCACTCTTATAATTTGACATGATAGTCAGACAGACAGGACAAGTGCTGTTATTCCACCTTTGTGTTGACATGTTTTGGTTTGACTTAACCAACTTAACATGAAAATGGTCCATTTATTTTATTTTTTTCATTACCAAAGAAATCCTTTAAAAGATAGCAATGCTGGGAATGTTGTTTCACCCAAATGCAATTATTGTAATTATGCAACATGTACATAAAGAACTTGACGTAAAATGAAAAAAAAATATATACAAATAATAAACAGATTTAAAATAATTTTAAAAAAGTGTATCAATAATAATAAAATAACACTGGATTTAAAAATAGGCTTATTGTAATGCATAATATTTTATTTCGGCTTTTGGGTGAAACGACATTCCTAGTAGTTCTAGTTACTACTATATATACATACTATATACACTATATGTGTGTGTGTGTTTGCATATATATATATATATATAGCAGTAATAAAAACAAGAACTTTAACCATAAATTTGGCTTAAAAGTAAACGAAAATGAATGTAGCAATGCAAAGTTTCATTTTGTAAAATTCCCTTTAAAAATAAGCAAATATTTATTTTTGGTACCTCTGATTTTTGGGTGAAATAAGTCACACGAATGCTCTTGGGAGTGTCAGTGTGATTCGCCCAGTTAATGCATAACAAGTGACTTAATCACATTTATTCATATTTGAATATATAGGAATTGATTTTAAGAAAATGTCCAACCGTCTGAATGTCCTGTTCACATGTAATTGAAATGTCTGTAAGTTATATAACAATACTCTTAATAAAGCGTATTAAAGAGTTTTTAGAGTTAAAACATCAATGTTTTTACGATGTAGACGTTTGCTAATGAAAAAACAACACTTTTGCTACATGTGAATCCATATTTTAAATACACCATTGAGCTGCGCATGTAAATAAATACCAGGCTCAAAGACTGAATGTAATACAGCTGGTTAGTAAAGAAGAGGTTGGACTTGTGTTCAATCCAGCTTGACATGACAGGTCAGTGGCTAACCTATTAGTAGCCCAAGCTACTAACCCAGTAACCAGTTAAACTCGACCTAGAGGACTGGTTAAGTGTACTAGTCTGTCAACATCATGTCAGAGTTTGATTGACAGGTGCTACAGCCGCCCTGTCTGGCAGATTTCACCTGTTTTAAAGACTACTCACTGTGGGTCGTCTTCAGAGTTGAAAGGGGCTCCTGGTTCTGGGGTGTCCGGGACTGGCTCTTTTGGTCTGGCTTTTATACTGGATTTGTTCTTCAGAATGCCTTTAATGGGTCGCGGTGCTGCCATAACCGTTAAACCCACCCACAACTACTGTTTTAACGTTACACTGTTTACGCCTCAAACAAACGCCTCAAACACGCCGAGGCGCTTCAGAAACAACACCGGGCCTAGTTTATGAACCGCTGGTGTGTTGCTTGCCTGCGAATGAAAGTTAAACGTTGTTTGTGGCTAAAGTTTGTGACGGTTGATGACTTGTTTTCTGCCGGAGCTTTCGCACTTGCACCGAGGAAAGGAAATAGGGCGCCGAGTCAGTCTCGCGGTCGCTGTTATCGCGGGAGTTGCAGTGTTGCTATAGAAACCGCACTCTAACATGTCAAGTGACTGTCGCCATGTTTGTTGCGGCAGTAAGGTCAAGCGTTGGAGTCACTCTTGTGCATTTTACCACGGTAAACTTCATCAGTTTTATCAGTGAATATCTCATAAATGCGTCAGATATATCTCAAGGGATATGAATGGATACCAGTCAGGGTAGCGCTATAATTAATATTTGACAGGAATGCAAACGAGGCTGTAATGGGATCGCACTCAGTGTTGCCAAGTCTGCGGTTTTCCCGCTGAACGGGGTTACTTTAAAGTGCCATGAAACAATGCATGAAACCCTAAACACGTTTTTTTAGATGTTAACATATATGAGCAGGTTGCACATTTTTAAAATAATAGCACTCAGTATATATATTATTAAGGGAAAGTGCCCTGCTGAAAAAAAAAAAAGAACCATCACTGAAAATCCCAATGGTTTCCACTATAAATACCATTACGAACACTACAAACCATCAACTTTTAATCATTAAACCCATTAAAACATGGTTTCCTGTAGTGTGTTTTGGGACATATTCCATTAGGATTTATTGGTTTTAACAAGCCACCAATAGAAAGCCACCAATAACCAGTAGAGACCCACAGGAACCCCATTACAGTTTACAGTAAAACCAATACAAGTCCCATTATAACCACTAAAACCATTACAAGTTTTGTGATGGTGTCTATTGTCTGTTTGATTTTTCAGCAGGGTGGCTATATTTTCATTTTAGGAGCAGTTTTGTTCTTCTGGTTCAAAAAGCAAATTTTAGGATAGTGACGTATATGTGTTAATTTGCAGTGGTTTTTGTTTTTGTTTTTTGTTTTTTATTAAATGACAGTCTCATATTACAGTCAATGAACATAACAGCAGTCATTCCAACATATTGTATAGAAAAATATTAAACATACTACAATATGTAAAATATGAGAACATAGATAAAGAAATAAAATAATTAAAAATGAAAGAACATTAAAGAAAAAGGTATGAGACAATTATACAAATAGCACAAAAGATTTCCTTGTGTGTTTTGCCTTACTATTTTTCAACCCAAGTAGTAACTCAATATAATGTTTTATATCTATCTGAAATAACAAAAGATTGGGTTTTCCTTTAGCCCATATTTAATTGGCTGCTGGAGAGTACATGTCTACGTCATCAGTTTTCAGAGCTTTTCTCGGTATTATTCATGAACTCTTAAGATCACATCACCGTGCTGTATTATGCATGAGGTCATCTTACAGAGGATAATTCAAATCTCATGAAAGAGCTTTGCGCTGTGAGTTCATCTCTGTAAACATGACTGTAACAATATTTAATATAACAATGTGTGGTGCTCGCATGAGAGAGCGGTTTCTCCGCTGAATACCGCAATGAGTTTAACAAAATTTGCTGCGCGGATCATATCTGGACCGGAGCAAGCATTTTAATTCATATTTTATATTCTCTCATGCTCCAAACATGAACCAGCACCGTATACATGCACTTATCTTCTTTAAATGAAATATGCGCCAATAAGGGTAGCATGTACGATCATGAACGGGATTATTGTGAAACTATGATATATAGACCAAAAATTCAAAGAAGAGTAAACAAAAGTGACTGCCTTTATTCTTTCTGTTTTAAAGATATTATAATATGTATTTGTCTGTATTATGAGTGTGGTTATTTATTGGTTGTTTTCTCCCCTCTTCCCGCCCTCTACACTCCCACTTTTCCACAGTTTTACACATTTATCATCACAGTATCATCACACTTTAACACTGTTACTGCGGGTTGTTTTTCATATCCGCGAGTTGAAGCGACCCCAATAACGCGATATTTAGCCTCTGAAATGTGATGTTTACCAGGGAATCCTGCAAAAAAAAATGTGTATTTTATACTCCGGATGTGATTTTTAATGAGGGACCCTCCTCGAAATGCGATTGGACTAGTTTTGTTTAGCAATTGGGTGGGTTTTGTTGCGAAAACCTGGCAACCCTGTTTGTACTGTAATTTAACAACATACTGAAATTTTAAATAGACACCATATAACAGATTTGGACATTGTGAGTAGAGAGTTACTTGGTCTGGGTTATACAGTAGCACCATTGTGCACACTGTATCAACATCTTGTTTTCATTCATGTGAAAATAGGGTGTCTTCTCTGAAAGCTGTGGCCATATTGGTCTTTGTCAGTTGACATCACACATAATAAACGCACGTGGCTGACAAAGACCGATTAGCGAAATTTCACAGGTAAAAGGGTTCGTCATCTACTGTAAATAGTGTGGTGATGTATGAAGCACAGCTTACACAGAAATCATTTTGTTACTTCCTCCGCTTCAAAAACTCCCGGCGGCAGCGTAACAACTCGTAAACTCATGTTCGTGCAAATGGATGAGACGGACAAAGTTATCAATGCATGCCATTTCTTTACTCGGCTTTGTACTGTCAGGTTTACAGTGCAAAAATAGCTCCCGGGTGGACTTAAAATAAAACAAAACACAACTCTCTTCTCTGTTTTATCTGCGCGGCTCGCAGTGAGGACCCGTCACTCTAGCACATTTTTCACTGAACTACTCTACACATAATGCATCTCACTTTTGACTACAACTCCCGTGCATAGCCGTCTTAAAGGGGCATCTCCCATTTCCTCTCTCCCGCAACAATTTTCAAACCAATTATCTTTCTGTTTGTGAATCCATGTGCCCAAGTAAACCCGATGCAAAATCTCCAGTCAGGATTTCACCCGTGAAAATTCGTCGAACAACGTTAAATGTTTGCATTTGTGCCGCAACAGAACATTAAAATCAAGCTAAAGAGTCATAATTACAAGCATGGTTCACCAAATATTGCAAAGGGACACCTTGAACTATAAATGAAGCGAAGAAGAAGAATTTTGGACGTGTGTATTTGAATTTTGGAATCTTCGAATTAGCAAATAGAATTAATTATTTGCATGCACGTTGTTTATTCACTAGCGTTACCAGCTACGTTTCTCATTGCCTGAGAACAACTTTTGTCAGTAAATTTGATTGTTAATATCTAATAATTGAAGGGTCTTTTCACTACACTGTTTTCAAATGAAAATTTAAAACTTTTTGTGTTTTGGGCCATTCGTTTCCACATCAAAAGTGTTTTGAGGCGCCTTAAAAACTGCTGTTTTTTTTATCAATATCATTACCGTCTCTGTGTAAACTACAAAAATGTGAATTTGTGAAAAAGACGACATCGGGCAAATGCATATTACGTGGTAAGTCTGTAGATATGTGCACATGTGTGTAGTGGCATAGTGTAGGATAGGCTATAAATATGAAGAGCTCTTTTCCAAAACGCTATAAATCCATTTTAATAGTTTTCATGAAAATGACATTTTTTTACCTAGACCCATACATTTAGTTAATATTCAATTTATCATGTTAAAATGGTCTGTTGGCTCAGTCTGAACATGTTAAACAATGATTGTTAACCCCCCCCTGGGTCCGCACCATCACACCGAGCGGGTCTCGAACCCGGGTTTCCGGCGTGGGAGGCGGGCGCTCTAACAAGGAACGCCAAAGCTCTAGCGTCAGTCGTTAGAGTGCCTCTTTGTGAGGTCAGGAGAGTGAGGTACATTTTAAACAAGGAAATATAGTGATTTGGCATGAAATATTGATGGAGCAGTGAATAGGTTCAGTACACAGCAAAATGGCATGACGAACTCATTGTTTTTTTATTTGGCGTTTATCGCGTTTTGGAAAAGAGCTCTTCATATATATGTGTGTGTGTGTGTGTGTGTATATTTATAAAAACTGACATCACCACATCACTTTCACAGATCTCTATGAATGGAGATCATTTTGACATTTTACTATACGTGAAACTCAACCGGAGAAAATGCTTATGTTGTCGTGCAAATGTACCCTAAGACCAAGGCTCAATATTGCAATCCTCTTTTGTCTCCTAGTGAGGCAAAAATCAGATCTTCCCAGTTAACAAGAATTCATATTGGCTTTCATTAGAAATCCAACAGACCTTGATGTCTGGATGCATGTTACATAAATCTATGCATGTTATATAAATAGGCCTAATGTAAGTATGTTGTTCAAGAGCAGCATATAACTGCAATTTCAAGGCCAGAAGGCCATTTTCCATTAAACCAATGCTTGTTTGTGGACAGGTTGTGTAGTAACATACTCAGTTATGTCATTGCTCACCTCTCAAGTTAGTGGAAACGTGGGCTGAGGGTTTTCAGAGTGGGTTACACAGACCCCGACACAGCACCATTTCAGTTGCACTGGCAGCATTTCTCAGTGAACAGTCATGAATATAGTTGCTCATCAGGCATGTAGACTACACGAAACAGTTTGAAGATACAGGATTATTTGGTTTGATGAGAAATGTTTCCCAAGCTGAAGGTAGATCACCACCAGGGGTCAGAGTTCTCTCATATATATATGTACAGGTGCATCTCAATAAACTAGAATGTCGTGGAAAAGTTCATTTATTTTAGTAATTCAACTCAAATTGTGAAACTCGTATATTAAATAAATTCAATGCACTCAGACTGAAGTAGTTTAAGTCTTTGGTTCTTTTAATTGTGATGATTTTGGCTCACATTTAACAAAAACCCACCAATTCACTATCTCAACAAATTCTAATACTTCATAAGACCAATAAAAAACATTTTTAGTGAATTGTTGGCCTTCTGGAAAGTATGTTCATTTACTGTATATGTACTCAATACTTGGTAGGGGCTCCTTTTGCTTTAATTACTGCCTCAATTCGGCGTGGCATGGAGGTGATCAGTTTGTGGCATTGCTGAGGTGGTATGAAGCCCAGGTTTCTTTGACAGCGGCCTTCAGCTCATCTGCATTTTTTGGTCTCTTGTTTCTCATTTCCTCTTGACAATACCTCATAGATTCTCGATGGGGTTCAGGTCTGGTGAGTTTGCTGGCCAGTCAAGCACACCAACACCATGGTCATTTAACCAACTTTTGGTGCTTTTGGCAGTGTGGGCAGGTGTCAAGTCCTGCTGGAAAATGAAATCAGCATCTTTAAAAAGCCAATCAGCAGAAGGAAGCATGAAGTGCTCTAAAATGTCTTGGTAAACGGGTGCAGTGACGTTGGTTTTCAAAAAACACAATGGACCAACACCAGCAGATGACATTTCACTCCAAATCATCACAGACTGTGGAAACTTAACACTGGACGTCAAGAAACTTGGGCTATGAGCTTCTCCACCCTTCCTCCAGACTCTAGGACCTTGGTTTCCAAATGAAATACAAAACTTGCTCTCATCTGAAAAGAGGACTTTGGACCACTGGGCAACAGTCCAGTTCTTCTTCTTCTTAGCCCAGGTAAGACGCCGCTGACGACAACTGTAGCCAAATTCCTCGACACGTCTGTGTGTGGTGCTCTTGATGCCTTGACCCCAGCCTCAGTCCATTCCTTGTGAAGTTCACCCAAATTCTTGAATCGATTTTGCTTGACAATCCTCATAAGGCTGCGGTTCTCTCGGTTGGTTGTGCATCTTTTCTTCCACACTTTTTCCTTCCACTCAACTTTCTGTTAACATGCTTGGATACAGCACTCTGTGAACAGACAGCTTCTTTGGCAATGAATGTTTGTGGCTTACCCTCCTTGTGAAGGGTGTCAATGATTGTCTTCTGGACAACTGTCAGATCAGCAGTCTTCTCCATGATTGTGTAGCCTAGTGAACCAAACTGAGAGACCATTTTGAAGACTCAGGAAACCTTTGCAGGTGTTTTGAGTTGATTAGATGATTGACATGTCACCATAGTCTAATTTGTTGGGTTTTGGTTAAACGTGAGATAAAATCATCACAATTAAAAGAACCAAAGACTTAAACTACTTCAGTCTGTGTGCATTGAATTTATTTAATACACGAGTTTCACAATTTGAGTTGAATTACTGAAATAAATGAGCTTTTCCACGACATTCTAATTTATTGAGATGCACCTGTACATATATATATATATATATATATATATATATATATATATATACATGTAGATATATATTACGTGTGAATCAATTATATTTTAGTTACAAAAATATATGACTGGATCATATTTAATAATATATTTTAAAAACAATAAATAGGTTATAATTTAATTTAACCAGCTCCACCAATTCAGCACCACACCAACATTAACCAGCATAAACAAGTCTAGACAGGCATTGCAACTAGTTGGCGTTTTATATTTTTTGCAATGTGTCTTCCAGGAAAGTCTGGCTCACCACAGCCCAGTTCGCTATAGATGAAGATGTTCATAGACACAGATGTTAAGAGATGACTGATTAACAGATAGTCTGAGGAGGCTGTGCACTGTGCAGAATCATCAAATTAGTGAAATATGAGGGATATTGTATGATGGTTCTTTCCCATTATGACTTACAAATTGCAGTGTTTGTAGAAAAGTGCCCTTTTACCTGCATGTGTCTTGAAATAACAGAAATATCATGGAAACAATCCCTGCCTGAAATAAAACCTATATTCAGCATATTTAGTTGCACTTCAATTTCCACGCCTGCTGGACTGTACCCCCTGTAAACAGGTAAATAAATATTATTTTATTTAGTAATTGATACATTAAAAATTAAATTATACATTTAATAATTTGTTAAATTATTAAAATTTGTTAAGAAGTGGAGGAAAGATTTTCAGTGTCAGGTAAAAAAATTAATTTCAGGTAAATTTCATTATATACAGTATATAAAATAATTATAGTTTATAAATTTAAATTATAACTTTTTATAGAGTTTTAGAGATCAGAGAAAAGTGCTATTTTGTTTTACAGACATTAACTTTTAATTTAAAATAAGATTTTGATTAATTTAAAATATTTTGAAATAGCTTTTATATTTTTCAGTTAATAGTTAACCGATTTTTTAAATCTAGGTGAAAAAAAATGCTTTTGGAAGGAAGTGAAGGAAGATAATTAAATCTCGGGTACAAAATAGCCTTTCTTGTATACTTTGCAGTTTCAAAACTCATAAAATTATTGATATTCTTTCAAATGTATTTATTTACACTGTAAAATAACTCCCTATAAAAAACGGTAATCTACTGGCAGCTGTGGTTCCCAGCATCATACTGTAATTTTGTTTTTTAAATTAACAGTAAAATGCTGTTTTGTCATCTACAGTATACTGCTGTAATTTAGCAGTATGATGCTGGCAACTGTGCAGTTGTGCCAGTATCGTATTTTTTTTTTTTTACCGGTATTAATTTAATTTAATGACATATTTTTTTTAAAGGTGCCATGAAGTACAGGATAGATGAAGGTGAACTGTGGTTTGAAGCTTTCTTTGAATGCAGTCATCTTCCAGAATGGTGTACAATGGACACAAAAAAAAAAAGGTTTATAGTTTAATTACAGTTTAAAAATCACATTTCACTACACTTTTAGTGATTTACATTTTACTCATTTGAAACAATACCACAGTTGATTTTTCAAAGTATTTATTTTGTTTTACCTAAAGATGACACCATCACACTGTTCCCAATGTCCACAATATATTTATAATATAATCATAATACCATAAACGTAAATTTAATCTACACATTAAATTAATTTTATTACATACCATTTATACAGTATTTTTAGGGTCACTAAAGAAATGGGAGTACAATGTAAATGCAAGTACATCTTCTAGGATTTGCCAGATTTTATTGGCATGCATTAATCAATATTTGCCCAACACTTATTCATGTCCTCACAGAGGATCTAAATTATATCTCAATTGCAAACACAGATCCAGTGCAGAACTTATGCAACTTGCCCCTCAGTTGTCTAAATGTTGCCGTTGAATGGGAAAAACCTGCAAATGTATTGTGATTTAAATATACTGTGTAAAAATGCACCTCACCCCGCTTTAGTCACATTACATGAGGGTGGTGAGTGAGGAGAGCAAGCTCAGAATCAGAACCACGAGGCTGAACTGAGTGCAAACGCCATAGTTTTCTAGCTGGCAGTCGGTGTAGGGCTCAATACAGGCAGCGTACGCCATAGCATGAGGAATGTAGCTTTGCTCTTGGACTCCGTGGAAGAGGTGGGCCATTGGGCCTTTGGCGAAAATAGCAACATCCTCAGAACCATGAGTTTCTGAATCTAGAGGTACAGCAGCCTGCTGAAGATAATCATTCCCGCCTGAAAAAAAAACAGTCAAATGTTAATAAATTACATTATTGATTCTCCATAAAATAAAAATGAATTGCAAAACTCGTACAGTATGAGGTTTTAAAGTTCACACATTTTCACAGAAGGACACAAAAGCACCATGAAAGTACAACTCGTTTGCTATATTACAATTCTTCAGGTGTGATATGATAAGACTTCAGCAGTCGATCTTACGCATGTTCAAATGCACTTCAGTGAGAGCTATATGCTGTTATTTCAGTAAATAACTTTTCAGTACAATAATACTCAAAATATAGATTGCATTTATGTGTGGTACCATATTATTTATTCATATTTTGAAATGGCTATTATTTTGAAGTTTTAATATTAATTTTGAACTTTTAGTCATTGTGTTATGTGCTTTCGTTAGTTATATTATCAAGATTTTTTATTTGAGTTTTAGTAATTTTAGTACTTAGTGCTTTTCATATAATATTTATATTTTACTTTGTTTCAGCTCTATTTCAGTTCAAAGTTAACAGATTTTTAAAGTTTTAGTTAACAATAACAGCATTTGTCACTTTTGTAGCTTGACAACTGAAGTCTCCATTCACTTTCATTGTATGGAAGAGTTCAGTTAGGAGATTATGTTGAATTTCTCCTTTTGTGTTTCATTGAAGAGAGAGACATAGAGTTTGATGAAAGAATTTGCTTTTTTATTGATTTATTTATTGGTGAATTATACCTTTTACATAAAATAAAAGTTTTGTTTCATTTTCTTGTAGTAACACGCATAACCACAAGATGAGGCGTTTGCAATGCCAAAACACTGAGCTTGTGCCATGCACTTAAAAATGTTCTCCTGCACCTGAGGCAACGACAATTAAACTCATAAAACTTACTTGAGTTTGTTGCATTCATGTCAGGACGAGTTCCATTCGCAATCTGGTATCCTGGACCGTTCCCGTAAAGTGCATTAGTAAAGCTCTTGCCATCATTGGCTTTTGTATAAGAAATGCCTAAAGACAAAACGATAATTAAGTCATTCTTACTCCCTTAATACCATTAAATGTGTTCTTGCTGAGAAAAATGTAAATTCTACTGGGTAAATATTTTGGAGCCTAAGCAAAATAATGGCTTGTTCAACACCCCATTTAATTTTTTTATTTAATTTATTTTTGTCATCATTAACTCTCCATCATGTTGTTCCAAACCAGAATAGCTTTCTTTCTTCTGTAGGACACAAACGAAGATATTTTGAAGAATATGTTAACAGTTTTTGTCCATACAGTGAAAGTCAGTTGGATTCAAAACAACAAAACATTGCAGCCCAATGAGTTTCATTGTATATGAAAAATAAACAAAGAAATAAAAACTTTTTGTGTTCCACAAAAGAATGTCTTACAAGTTTGAAATTCCAAAAAAAACGGAGTAAATGATTTTTGGTAAACTATCCCTTCATGACATGTACAGTATATAGTTACAAAAGGTGTGGACATACTAGTAAGTTTGGCTTTCAACAGCTCATTGATGAATTGTGTGTTTGCGTACCTAGCACAGAATTGCCCCTGTAAGAGTAGCCGCCGAAGGAAAACACATGGGAATGGTCAGCAGTCACCACGGACAAGGTGTCGAGTTCACTCGTCAGCTCAGCTGCCCGCGCAATGGCCCTGTCAAATTCCACAGCCTCCGTCAAAGCGTACTTGGCCTGCCCTGCGTGATGGCCGTGATCTATTCTCCCACGTACAAGAAAGAAATCACACAAATATAAGTATGCTCAACACATCTTATGGCCTACGCAATGGAAACAAGACATGCTATCAACTTATCTTCCACAAAGAGGTAGAATCCTTTCGAGTTTTTGCGAAGAATCTTAATGGCTTTTTCCACCATCTCAGTCAACGATGGGTCCATTAAAGGATCGCGTTCCAGCTCGTACCTGGTGTCCTTTGGTTCAAAAAGCCCTGAGCGCAACAATAAAAACAAACCACACTGAGAATAACTGACTTAAAATGAGAAATGTATGCATATTTTTTTATTACCAGTTTACCAAGAAATGTGCTTAAGTAACTATCAAAAATAACTTGTTTTTATGACACAGGTCAGTGGTTCGCAACCTTTTTTTCCAGGGGACCCTATTTTAACATTCTTAAAAAAATAAACATACAATAATAAACATTTGTTAAGTTTGTATTGAATGCAACAACAGCAGAAACATTACATTATATTAACAACAATGGCCAGATTTTACAGGAATAAACATTTTTTATCGGATGACTACAACATGACGTTATCTACTAGCATGTGCTAACAAAGTTTTAAAACATTTGTGACCCTGCAGCACAACCAGTCTTAAGTCGCTGGAGTATATTTGTAGCAAAATCCAAAATAGTATGGGTCAAAATGATCGATTTTTCTTTTATGCCAAAAATCATTAGGATATTAAGTAAAGATCATGTTCCATGAAGATATTTAGTAAATTTCTTACCATAAATATATAAAAACGTAATTTTTGTTAAGTAATATGCATTGCTAAGAACTTCATTTGGACAACTTTAAAGGCGATTTTCTCAATAATTTTTTTTTTTTGCACACTCAGATTCCAGATTTTCAAATAGTTGTATCTCCAAATATTGTCAGATCATAACAAACAATACATCAATTGAAATATTATTTAATCAGTTTTCAGGTGATGTATAAACCTGAATTTGATCAAATTGACACTTAAGACTGGATCTGTGGTCCAGGGTCACGTTTCAGACTTAAAACCACTTTTAAGAAAAGAGATACAAGTCAAAATGATGAATGGTTATAAGTATTTTATCTGCTCTGTTAATGATTCTAGATAACTTATTATACAAATTGTTTAGACTTTTAGAGTGCACGTTAGCTTTTCATCAACCAACCGATTAAAATGTATCCAACTTTTGCATTGGTTTAAACAAAAACACCAGATGGGCTGAATGAAGATGTAGATCGACTGTCAGACAGCAGGTGGCGCTTATGCAACAGCAGAAATAGCAGAGTCCATCATTTGTGCTGTGCAATGTGGTATGTGAGTTATGGCAGTAAAACATTTACCACAATTCTTAGCCAATAATAAGAATAAAGGAAATTGCATGTAAACAGGAGTAAGAGCTTTGCTCGTGACATGTAAACATCCTAATGCAATTAAGTCTTTACTTTGATTATTGGAAATAATCACATTATTCGTGCACATGTAAAAGTAGTAAGTGTTTGAGGGACGGGGGGAGGGTCAAGTTTTCCCTGCGCATACTACAAGTGGGCGGGCAATAGGCTAATGTTTCATGTTGACGTCATCATGAAACGTGATTCAATTTCAACGATTCAGAGTCGATTCTGTCGTTTGAGACACAATAACTTTATGCACGGTGCACTTTCAAAGTTAAAACTTTGCAGGATGTTTTCATTCACTTAGAGCCGTGTTACTCTCTGCATGAAAGAGCTCATTTACAAAAATCCATAATAGGGGCACATTAAAGTAGAAATTGTATTTTCTTATAAAATGTACCCAAGCAATCTTTGAAAAATAATTATTAAAATAAGCACAAAGAAACATTAAAATAAACTAAAGCAACTAAATCTAAAAAACAAACAAACAAAAATCCTTATTTTAAATCACCTCGCTCAACAGCGTTTTTTCTCTCTTCTTTAAAGAACCCGGATTCTTGTCTTGTAAATTATTAAAATAGTAGAATTAAATTGGCATTTTTATGATAAATAAAAAAATTTCTACCCAAACATTTCAATATATATATATTTCCAGTAAATAGCCTAGATTTGATATGGATTAAAACTACTGGAAAAGTCATGGGGCCTTGTTATATTGTTGTGGATAATGGGGGGGGGGGGGCTTTGGAGTCAAAAAGGTTGAGAACCAATGACAGAATTGTACAGGATGTAGATCAACATAACAGGTGGATATTTAGGTGGCATTACCCATCAAGTAATCAGTATTGTCCTCTTTGACGGCATCAAAATCTTTTTTATTCCACACATATTTGGCATTCTGAAGAAAAAAAAGTGGTTGTTTGTTGTTAGGTGTAGTTCATTCAAAATGTACTCATCTTGATGTTGTTCTAATGACTTTCTTTCTTCCACAGAGTACAAATGGAGTTAAGCCAATTTGGGAACCAACCAAATGGATTCATTGGAATGAATGGGAATGGATGGCTTGAGTCACGCATTACAGACCCTGTAAAGTGCCCCGTCAGTCATGACATGGGGTTCATTCTTGTGACAAACTGAATATGGACATGCATGAATGAGATCTGCAAACGGTGCAAGATATATGCACAAATATTGACTTGAATTTCTACACAAAATTCCTCATTCAAATAAATGGAAAAGCGATTTTTATTATTTGTGAGATTTTCCACTTACTTTTCTGCTTTTTAACCACAAATCAACAAGGTTTGTATTGTCCTGTCGGCTCCCCGTAATTGTGGAGTATTCAGGATCAACCGTATCCTTGGGAAACATGTACTGCCTTCCACCACCTAAAATAACCTACAATAAAACAATAGAGGGATTTCACAAGTGAGTCTGTTGTCAGCGACTTATTATCTATACTTCAATGCTGTGCAAGTTTTGCCTGTTTAGGGCCTTACATTAATATCAGTATTATGGACGAGTTGGTACGCGATGTCCTTGCATCCACCTGTGATGGCTTCAGAGGGCAGCTCTTTATCGCTGTACCATTCTCTTTCAGGGCAGTGGCAGTAACTGGCGGCTGGTGATGCATGCTGGACACGTGCCGTGCTCACTATGCCAACAGACATCCCTGGAAAATATACAACCAGTCCAAGGTAATTATTATAAGCAAATTACCTAACTTATACTGCCTTCAAAAGTGCAGAGTTGTCACAGATAAGATGAGCCTCCTTTAACCATTAAAAGATATCAGTGAAAGTACAAAGGGTTCAATGTAGCAATGTTCAACCGAAAACAAGTCACTTAGTCGTTATTAGGAGAAATAAAGTTGAAATAAAGGAATTATGATATAAAGTTCAAATTTTGGTATATAAAGTGGTTATTGTGAGACACTGTGAAGTCACAGTTATAAAGAAATACATTATGAGATATAAGGTTCTGAATGTTTGAAATAAATTTAAATTTGGGATATTTTCACAATTATGTGAAAAAAAGATTAAATTACAACATATACGGTTCAGATTGTGTGAAACAACGTTGCAATTATGATAAAGTCGCAATGATGAGAAATGAAGTGAAAATTGCAAGGTATACAGTTCTAATGAGAAATAGTCACAAATAGAATGTCACAATTGTGATATATACATAGATATGTATTCTATATGTACCCCCCAGTATCTAATTCTGCAGTTTTTAAATAATCTTTACATGCAAAATTACAACATATTGCATAATTCAAATTTCAAAATAATTGCTCAATATGTTCATATGGTTAACTGCTAACTCTGAACTGAGTGACAAATCACCACACTATTGGGTTAACTGTCCTGTTATTTGGTCCTCCTTGCCATTACCTGCCATCTTTGCCTGATGCAGAATTGATTTGACCTCATTGCCTTTAGAGGAGCTGCAGTCTTTGCGGCGTGCAGCTGCACTGAGACCCAGAGTCCCATAGTTTGCCTTCACGCCGCAATGATATGCAGTGGCTGTTGCTGCGCTGTCAGGCATCTGCATATCGACGTTGTAGGTCTACACAAAAACAAACACAGTATCAGTTAGAGCACTATCAGTCTGTTATGGGTCAATCTAGCCTGTGTGTTTTCTGCACCTTGGAGAGAGCGAGATAAGGGAAGGTGTCCATGGCTAGGACAGTCTCCTCTCCTGTCTTCCCGTTCATCTGTCCCTTCATAATTCTTGTTGCGGTCACAGTGCTGATTCCCATGCCTTATTGTATGTCAAAAAGAACATGTTTTGCTCAACTTTAAGGCACACAGGTACACAAGACATACTGTATTAATAAAAATGTATTCATACATTCTGAGTTGTCTATGGAAGCATGCTTTCGCCACTGAATAAAAAAAATTCTAACAATTGTCAGTTTAAACCTCACAATTGTGACTTTATAACTTGTGATTGCAATTTTATATCGTGCAATTCTGCAGAAAAAAATAGCAAGAAAACAGTCAGAATTGTAAGATAAAAAGTCTTACTTTTGTATTGTTTATTCAGTGGCAGAAACAGGCGTTGCATCTTCAGAGTGATTTAACATTTTCTGGCAGTTTCCACATATGACTAACCCCATGAGTAATTTATGATTTAGTGATCTTAGTCCATACATTTTGTTCTGTATAAATACAATTTCTTTTGGTATTGATACGTTTTATAACTTATGATTACTTAGATAAATATGTACAACTGATTACGCAATCTTGCAATAAACAATCTGATTATCTAATCTAAAGCCACTGTGCCGTTTTTTATGCTGTCCTTTATGACTGTTACGTGTAAAATTGCAGCATGTGACCCCACTGGGATCTTGGGTAAAAGACTAGGCAAACTATGCAACGTCAACTGTCATTTATATCAGATTTTGTGATATGTTTATTAGGACTTTGGTCACGATAGCATTATATGTAATAACAGTGTTATAACAGTCTCTAATTTATCTTATGTGTGTGTGTAAATTAATGAATTAATTTAAATTAAAGTAATCATTTTATTTCAGCCTCATTTCAATTATGAAACACAATGGTTAATAATTTTAGCTTTAGTTCAATGATTGAAATCTCTCTCAGAATGATTTTTATTCCAGGTGAAAAACAATAAAAACACTGACTGCCAATCAGAATCCAACTGATTTTAAAGAGTTTAAGCATTTAAAGTCACAGACGAAATAATGGCAGCATTCACAAACATTATTGTCAGTGACTGTGGATGCCAATACAGTTATCTTTTTATATATTTATAGTTATCATTCTTGATGTGAACGGACCTTTACATTGCAGAACTGCAACCCAAAATTCAGACAATGTCAGAAGTTCAGTTTTATTGATTTAATATATGTTGTATTGACAAATACGTTTTGACAAATTCCCAAAATCTAGAAATGTCTAGAAAGCTAATTTGTGGCTAAAATTGTGCAATGCATACTGTCTTATTAAACAGAACAATGCAAAAACAAAAAATAAGAATTTGTTTCTATTTAACTCACCATCTCCGAGGAAGAGAATTAGATTTTTAGCACGGTGCTGGTTGGGCTTCATGGAGAGGGATGTATGAAGAGCCTCTTTACCCTTAACATACCAAAAGTTTGGGTTCTGCTCCTCCTCTTCAGATTGATTCCAGAAAATAAAGATTGTTTCATTCTATTTATTTGGAGAGAAAAATAATGATTGCGAACTGTGGAATAGCACTTACCAGGAATAATGGAGAAACATCCATCAAATCCTGCTAAAACAAATATTCCAATAATCAGAAGGGTCTGTTGTGTGGCCATGGTTTGAACGACTGCTGCAGCACTGACAGCTTTGTAAAACTATTTATGCCCTCCTGTTTATAGTCTCCTCTCAGACCAAAGGTCATTTATAGTTCCCATTCCCGCTTTTGCAACATGAACTTTTGATCACATACCGATCATTTTATGTGATATATAATGATATGAATGTTGATTTGAATTAATTACTATACTGCTCTTTGATTTTTTTTTCCTAACCTGTGCTGTTCTTTAGAGAATTGTGCTTTTCTGCACTGAACTGCTACTTTTGTATTCATTACTGAACTGTTCTGTACTGAACTGTTCTTTACTGAAATATACCATCAGTAACAGAACAAATGTCTAAACTGTCCGGTACCGTCCTATATCCTCTCTGTTTTGCTCTGTTCTGTTCTGAACTTTTCTGTAATTAACTGATCTTTACTGAACAGAAAAATTCTACTTGTCTGTGCTTTTCTTTTCTGAACAGTTGTTTACTGAATTGTTCTGTTCTGTTCTTCACTGAACTGTTCTATTCGGTTCTGAACTGTTAGAATGAATTGATATGCAACAAACTGAAAGATTAAACTCTACTGATTTAAACTGATCTTTGCCTTTCTCTCTTGAACTGTTCTGCACCATGCTCTTCTTTTCTGGATTGTTTTGTTCTGTGCTGAACTGCACCTCGCTGTTCCTTACTGAATTGTCCTGAATGGTACTCTTCCTCAATGAATTGCACTGTTCTGAATTGTTCTTTCTGCACTGAACCATTATATTCTGTTCTGTCCTGAACTGTTGTCCTGAACTTAATGATTAATTTGAGAACTAGCTATTCATGCACTGTTCTGTTCTCGTCTGAGCTGTTTTATAATCAACTAAATCATTAAACTACACATTTAAACCATTATGTGCATTTCTGTTAGGAACTGTTCTGTACTGTGCTGTTTTTTTGTTCTGAATGGTTCTGTTCTGTTCTGTGCTGAACTGTTCTGTTCCTCACTAAATTGTACCATTACAACTGTTACCGTAAACTGCAACGAACTTCATGCTGTTCTTTACTGTGTTTTGTACTGATCTGTTTGTTTGTTTTTTTACATATATATATTAGTGGTGGTTATCGGCGTTAACGTGCGTTAACGTGAGACTCTTATCGGCGATAAAAAATATCGCCGTTAATCTATTCTCAAAGTTGGAGCTGGGTCTATACTACGCAAGCTATGATGACTTTCACCCTGATATTTTAGCGGATGTATACCTAGGAACTAGAGGCTCGCAGTCCGTGATGGACAGATTGTTAACGGCTGGTCTATGTGGTAATACAATCGGGCAGGACATCCAAACGCTAGCTATCATTCATCAACCTCAAATATGGCTTTTCCTCTGAAAGATGTATGTAGTATCAACTTTACATGGCCGCTCAATATGATGTTAACCTAGAGAAATGCGCTATTGAAGTGTTTGTGTGGAAGCGTTTGCTGCAGGACAGGCTCCGTGCGCTCACTTGCTCTTAAAATCTCCGTCATTTTGGTCATACAGATAAAAGTAGCCTAATACATCTTTCGAATCTGTAAAGACTCTCGTTTATTTGTGTGCACTCAGAATAACAACGAAACGTTGCGCTTTTAAGCAAACAGGATGCGCTTTAGGTCTCATATGAACTTGAGCGAGAAACTAAGAAACTCGAATATATCTAAAAATACAGTACATAGAAAAATATATCTATAGAGAGTGAAATGTCTAAAAAAAAAAATAGAAGACGTGTGTGTTAGCATGGATGATTTACATGAAATTTAATCTGTGCAACACTGTTCATAAAATGGCTTTCAGTTCAATATAATAACAAAAACGACATTTTGGGTTTTATTCAACTAATAAGGTGGGCACAGATCTGTACTATATTTTTACTGTAATTGACAGTTATCGGCAAAAAACAACAACAACAACAACACGGGAGGGAATGGGAGTCATTCTTCCGGGAGTGGAACGGATTTTCCTCCAGTTTTTTCGTGGGATTGGGACGGAAGAGATTAAAGTTTGTGATGCATTTTGGAAACAGGAGATGAGCCCCTGGTCTAATGTGCCACCTGGCTTGAGAAACCCGCTCAAAGACTTACTTTTAGTCATTATTTGGGTAACACACATATTCTGAATGCCTTCGCAGAATTCAAATGAGCCATTTTAATCTAGATTAATCTAGATTAATTCCAAAATCTAGATTAATCTAGATTAAAAATTAATCTATGCCCACCTCTAATATATATATATATCTTAACTGAATGGTACTGAACAGTACCATTCAGGACAATTCAGTAAGGAACAGCGATGTGCAGTTCAGCACAGAACAAAACAAAACAATCCAGAAAAGAAGAGCATGGTGCAGAACAGTTCAAAAGAAAGGCAAAGATCAGTTTAAAATCAGTAGAGTTTAATCATTCAGTTTGGTGCATATCCGTTAATCCGAGAACAGTTCAGAACCGAATAGAACAGTTCAGTGAAGAACAGAACAGATGCCATTTAGAAGAACCATTTTTGTTTTCACAAAGGACCATTCAGTCAAAGGTTCTTCAAAGAACCATCTCTTCCTTAAAAGAACCATTTGTGAAACAGAAAGGTTAAAGGTTCTTTATGGAACCATTTAGACAAAAAGGTTGTTCTATGGCATCGTGAAGCACCTTTATTTTTAAGAGTGTTCTGCTCTTCTGAATGGAACTATACCAGTCTAAATTAACTCTTTTTTGAACTGCTCTGTACTCTACAGTTTTTTACCGAATTGTTCTGTTTTGCACTGAACTGCTCTGTACCTGAACTGTTCTGGAATTAATTGATCTGAACTAAACTGTTATCAAAACCATCCGGTGCGTTTCTGTTCTGAACTGTTCTTTACTGAATTGTTCTGTTCTTTGTTAAAATTAACTGTAATGTACTGCACTTGTTTTACATTTTTTACCCTGTTCTGGTCTGTTCAAAGGTTTGTTAATTTATTAATTTCAGTTAATCAACAAGATCATCTGTAAATATAAGTAAATATAGATATAGCGTGCAAAATGTTGATTAATCTGCCTGGTCCGTGTCTATAAACGCACAACAATAATGATATTTACGGATTTGGCAGATGCTTTTAAACATTGTAAATTGCATTGCATTCTATGTTTATAAGTTCATGCATTCCCTGCATACAACATAGCCAGTGGAACTGTATTTAAATCAAATGTATAAGACAGCTATTTATCGTGACTAAACGGCTCATTTTCTAACCCTTCGTACAGTAATGGATATATAATTGCTTTCTATATCTGATGGCCACAGAACATTTATTGACAACACGGCTGATAACACTGACAATATGACTTTTGTAATACATTTTTTTGTGAAAGTTTATTGGTCTCACATGTTTGAAATTTATAGTCACAGTGCAAAAGAGTCTTCCATTGCGCAATATATACAAAAAATATCTGATTCTAAAATACGTCCATGAAAAGAAAAAACATTACATTTATATACACAGCATTGCAATTCTGCAGAGCACCAAATTGCAATATAAACTATTTGGGTTCTGAATCTCCAAAAAAAAACAAAGAGTCCTGGGGCCTCAATCACTCATGCAGTAGAGTCTGTCATCTCACGACAAGCCAAAACATGCCAGTTATTGAGATAAGAGGCATTGAAAGAGTTATTTTACAGCCTCCTGAGCCACGAAAATGCAGTGGGCAGTTAGTGTACGGCTCCAGACACGCTGCATAAGCCATTGCATGAGCCACATAATTCTGTTCTTTGACTCCATGAAAGAGATGAGCCATCGGGCCTTTTGCATAGATCGCCACATCTTCCCCTCCATGTGTCTCTGATTCTAAAGGAACAGCCGCTTGTTGCATGTACTCCTCATCAACTACAAACAAAGTAAGATATGATGTTAGTATTTGACAACAATAGAAGAGACATGTAGTAAATTAATTTGGACAATACTTACAATAATCCACTTCTGAAACATTTCCTCTTGTTCCGTTTACATGAGCATATCCTGGGCCGTTAGCATACAAGATACTAGTGTATGGAAGACCATCCTCAGCCTTCTTGGGTGCCAGACCTGCAAAAAAACAAACCAAAAAAAACACTGAAACAATGGCCATGCAGTGCAATACTAGTGTACTGCCAATATAGAGTATACTCCCTACACGCTTTGTTTAATCAAATGTAGCAGGCTACCCTGCTACCTTTTTTTTAGTATTTTTAATATGGATTTTAAAATGTACTGTAGCTTTTAATTTGACATTAATACAAAGTGCTCATTTTAAAAGGGTACTTAAGTGTGTTAACAGAATCATGAAAGTGTACTTACTTTAAGTGCACTTAAGTGGCATTTAATTCATTAAATATTCATACTATTATATTATCTGCAAGTACAGTTTTTTAAACACACTTAAGATTTGAAGTACACTACATGTGCTCAGATAGTGCTTGCTTTAGCAGTTGCAGCGCACTTCAGAAACCCTCCACCTCCCCAGCTCCACCTGTATAGATCTGCTACAGGGTGATCATGTATGTTATACATGGAGGTTATTTCATTTGTGTTATATGTGCAGCAGCAGTATTCCTTACATGCTCACTGCAGAATGTCTGTGGATGCATTGGCAGTTTCAAATACTTGCTCTGCCGCAGCAGCATAGTAGATATATTCTGCCAAACACATTGACATTGCCATGTACTGTATATTTCCATGCTAAAACTTTCAGAGAGTGGTGATGATTGTATTATTTAAATTCTATGATGTAAAGCATTGGTCTCAAACTCAATTCCTGGAAGGCTCAGCTCTGCACAGTTTAGCTCCAACCAGCTCCAAATCACACCTGCTTGGAAGTTTCTAGTGATCCTGAAGACCTTGATTAGCTGGATCAGGTGTATTGATTAGGGTTGGAGCTAAACTGTGCAGAGCTGTGGCCCTCCAGGAATTGAGTTTGAGACCAATGATGTAAAGTAAGCTAGCATATACCAAAAATAGGGTTCCCTCGGGGGGTATTTCCACCAAAAGTGAAGACATGGGAATGATCTGCAGTGACAACGGTGAGAGTGTCTGATTCACTGGTCAGCTCAGATGCTCTCTGGATTGCCCGGTCAAACATGATGGTTTCGGTCAGAGCAAGCTTAGCAACCCCATCATGGTGTCCATGGTCTATTCTACCTCGTAAAGCACAAAAAAAGATGTGTTTCACTATTAGCAGAATATCTTTAAACTGTAACACCAGAGTCAATAATAAATACTCATCTTCCACAAAGAGAAAAAACCCTTTGGGATTATTGCTGAGGATTTGAATGGCTTTCTCTGTCATGTCCACAATAGAGGGGTCACGGGTGCGATTCCTGAACACTTCAAACCTCATGTCCTTGGGTTCAAACAGACCTGAATGAGAAATATGAATGAGAATGTCGTATCAGCAGACAAATAGTCAGTAAGTTAATGTGAAAACCTTGTAAATTGGCATTACCCATCAGGCGGTCTGTTGTTTTAACATTCACTGCATTAAGCTGCTCTTTGTTCCAGACATACTGGGAATTTCTTCCCTAATAAACAAAACAGATAATCAAGTAAAACTGTAGTGGCCGTTTACAAACACAATTAGTGCTGCAATAAATTGATTTCTTGGAGATACCTTACGAGCATTCAGCCAGACGTCAATGAGGTTCTTTTTGTCTTTGCGATCCCCTTTGCGAGAAGATGACGAGGGGTATTCTGGATCAGGGGTACCCTTGGGTGTCATGTACATGCGGCCACCGCCAAGAATGACCTAAATTGGAGACATATTTAAAATTAGCTAAATAAAAAAAAAATCTGGTTTCTTGACAGAAATTTCAATTATGCATTTGACATCTAAATGACGCCATGGACATTCTTTACATTTCCTGGGTCCTAAGGAACTAAAGTTTTTGGGTAGATTTTAAAGTGGTAAATGGAAACTATATTAAATATATATATATATATTAAAATATATATATATATATTTTGCGTTCACATTTGCTCCAATAGCAAAATAGCTTTTCTATATCTTTTTATGTTTTGGCCACAACAACAACAACAGAGTTTTTGATGCCTGAAAATGCAAACTTTTTAAACATTGACTTTTTTGACATTGATAGTTATCGTCTCTGTATAAATTACAAAAATGTGAATTTGTGAAAACGGTGATGTAATGCACACACGTATTACGTGTTCAGTCTATAGGTTTGTGTGCAGATGCGTTGTGTTTCTTTACAAAGTGGCATCGCCACCTACTGACCTGAGATGAATAATAAAGTATTTTTAGTCATTTTCGTCTGTACATGAAACTATTTGAAAACTTTTCCACTTTTAGTATATCATTGTTGTGTAAATGTACCCTCAATGCCAAGGTAATTAAACACAAAATATAGTGTTGCAAATGTAAATTCAATATTCATTTTTTTATCAAAATATAAAAATCTTTGCTAGATTTACAATATTAATAACCGTGGAAATGCATCATCATCACAGTCATTGAAAAGGGTTCATTGTGTGTTTATGTTATTACATTGGTGGAAAGGCTGCTTTGAACCTTTAGCTTACTAAGCTAAATATTTAAACAACAATCAAGCAACAGGTTTGAAAAAAAAATTGCTGGCTGTGCTAAAAGCTAACAAAAACTACAATAAAGTTGAGTTCTTTTATGTATGTTAGTATGCTTTTATAAATAGAAATATCTCAAATGAGGCAACAATATCAAAATTGAACAGGTAAATTTACACTAAATACAACAAAAGCATTATAATAATTACATAAAGTAACATTTTATTTTAAGGACCAATTCTCACTATTAAGTATAGTTGCTTATTAGCATGCCTTTTACTAGCATTTTGGCTGTTTGTTGGTACTTATAAAGCACATATTAAAGCCTTTTTCTGCATGACCATTTTTTAGATCCATTAATCCACCTAACGAACTATTAATAGGCAGCAAATTGGGAGTTTATCGAGGCATAGTTAATAGTTAGTTAATAGTGCGAATTAGTTCCCAAACTAAATTGTGACTAATTTACAGTAGTCAACATTTGAAGTGGATCAAAACCTTTCATCAAGGTTGTCCTAAAACCAAAATCCAAACTGCATTTTAGTCTTAGGACAACTTTGAAGAACTTTTTTTGATCCACTTCAAATGTTGACTACTATATAATATAGTATTTTAAATATAATACATAAAATAGTACAGTCTCAGCATAAATGTGAAAAACTGTGGTAGAATTGGGCTCAACATTATGTGCAGTTGTGCAGCATTTCAAACTGGTATTTGTTTTAGGCAGCGGCTATTTACACTAAATATAAATAGCAATTTGATTCTATTTACACTATGTTGAAATAGCAGGCTTTTCTGTTATTCATACTACTTATTGCAAATGCTGGCTATTCTCTGCACCTCAGTATTGTAGTACATTATAAAACAGTATGCAATAATAACTTATTGAGTGTAAATTATCATTTTAATTCAAATTATTGAATGGATGCCATTTGGGGACAATAAAGCCCTCCCCTACACCTACCCGATACTTTATTTTCAACTTTTTGATTATTTCCTGAATTTTTATTGAAAATAAATGCCTTTTTGAAGTGATATGAGATTTGATTAAGGGATACAAAAATGTTCGACAAAAGACGGATTCGAACCCAGGTCGATAGCATCAAAAAGATTGCAGCACACACTTAACCATCTACGCCACTGGAGCTACAATCATATCAGAGTTTTTTTATAGTACTGTCTAGACCAATCACGCTTTGGTGGGTGGAGTTAGAGTAAATAGCCTCTGCCAACAAGGCAAGCTGTTCGCAGTTAGTGTAAATAGACACTGTATTTTTGATCTTATGGCATCAAACTGTATGGGTTACGGCTCACATCAATGTCTGAATTGGTCACCAGCTGCGTAGCGATATCGGTGCAGCCCTGCCGGCGAGCTTCGGAGGGCACGTCTGCGTCGCTGTACCAGCTGCGGCTCACCGAGTGGGCGTGCGGCAGCGGGCGATGCATGCTGCACTCTGGTGGTGGTCACGATGCCAACAGACTTTCCTGGATGTATGCACACACAAACATGCATCATCACTTGAACACCAAAAAATTTACATTCTTCAGAATATCTTCTTTTGTGCTCAAGAGGAGAAAGAAACTTATAAAGGTTTGAAACAACCTGAGGGTGAGTAAATGATGGCAGAATTGTTAGTGAACTGTCCCTTTAAGGAGAACAACAGCAACAGAAAAACATTGGCAGCAAGTCTGTAAGTGTGATAATGAGTCTAAATGGAAAATACCTTGTGCTTTGGCGCGGTGTAACACTGAGAAAACCTCGTTGCCAAATGTGGTGTTGCATGCATAGGCCACTGCTTTAGCGCTCAAACCCACCGTCTTGGCATTAGCCTTCACACCGCAGTGGTACGCCGTAGCCGTGCTAGCACTGTCTGCCACCTGCCTGTCAACACTGTACGTCTGTTTGGAAACACATCAACTTGGTATATCAAATACTGAGAGTTCTGTTGTTCAAAACATCGCTTTTCGGTCATATAATGAGTAGATAAACTATTTCCTTCTACCCTAATCTGACCTGTATTCATGTAGTGATACTTGAAATCTGTAATCAGCATTCCCTTGTCCTCATGTACTCCAGGATCAGAGGTTGCAGTGCTATCTAAACTTATCAGGAAGGCATATTCTGCAATCAACTTATAACTTTTCATATCTTAAACTGTGCCTGTGGTGCTATCAAAACAGTATGAAAGCCCTTTATTGCCACAGAAGATAAAATGTCATGCTTTGGTTAATTATAATTGACATACAAAAGTAGAAACTATGATTAAAAACTAAATTACAAGATACTGAGTTGTAATTGTGAAATACATTTACATTTACGCATTTAGCAGACGCTATTATCCAAAGCGACTTACAGTGCATTCAGGTTATACATTTTTTGTTTGGTCAGGTACATGTGTTCCCTGGGAATCGAACCCACAACCTTTGCGCTGCTAACGCAATGCTCTACCACTGAGCCACAGGAACACCATGTTCTTGACATGAAATAAGTAGAAATTATGTTAAAAATACAATTATAACAAAAAGTCAAAAGTATAAGAGTCATAATTATGACAACATCATTGGTAAATATGATTTACCAATGATGATAGGTATTTAATTTTATTTTTAAATGCAGAAACATTACCTCAACCCATAAATATATCATACGAAATATATAATCATAAGTATTTTATTAGAATCAAATTGTACAGTATATTTTTCTAAAATAATAATAATAATAATAATAATATAAACTATATATAGACATAAAAATTATATATTAAGAATCTATATATATATATATTTTTTATGTTTAGGTGGGGTGTCAGAGCCCCTATGGATTAATTCTGTATTAAAATGATATTTTTTATAAAACATTATACAGACACTGATGTGTAGTAGGAAAGTAAATAGATGTTGAATGTTGACTTTTTGACTCTGCTTTTCAGGCTTCCACACCCTGTTCAGCAAGAATCCCTATATGGAAAATTAAAAATGTAATCTGAAGACAAGCAGCAGTTTTTCCATGCAACACAGATGCGCATCCCATTGGCATTTGTCTGACAACCCAAACCTGCCTTTATATAACTGCACACCAAGATTGCTATGAATGATCTATGAGTGATTAAAGAGAAGCATCAGACCTTTGACAGTGCGACGTATGGAAATGTATCCATGGCCAAAACCGTCTCCTCCCCTGACTGGCCTTCCATCTGTCCTCGCAGTATACGGGCGGCTGACACTGTCGACACTCCCATCCCTGACATATCGGCAGAGAAACATCACATGACCCTCAACCCAAACCGCTCATCAACTCTATACAGGAAAACACAGGCTATGAAGAAACAGGTACGTGTGGAACGGGTAATATACAGTCAACCGATCATTAGCACAAAACCAAGCCAACAGGTGGATCAGTAACTGCATATTATCCAAATAAAAGCTAAATAGACATGAAATATGGAGTTTTTAAAACATACATGAAATGAATGACAGCATGGAGTGAAGAAAAGAATCTAACATTTTAAATAAAAACAAAAACAAAAATTTTCAAATGTTTGGATTTATTTTTAGAATGCAATACCAATCTTTTAACTTCAGAAGAGTTAAAAATCAATATTTGGCATCTTACTTTGACCACTTTGATCATTTTATGCAAAATAAATAAATAAAGTGGCTCTAAAAGGCAACTTCATTCATTTACTTACTTGCTTATTATAAATGTATGACATTTGGTCAAAATATGAAACGCTTTCATTTGTTGTGATTAAAAATCAGGGTTATCCCCCCAAATATAAATTTCTTATCTCGTCTGAAGTTAAAAGATTGCATTCTAAAAATAAACACAAACATCTGAATGCATCTTTTTGAATATGGAAAAAAAGAAGCTCTAAATGACAACATTTTTATTTAAAATTTTGAAGAAATGTCAGCAGTAGTTTACAGAATCCAACAAAAGCTGTGCTTAACTTAAACATATAACTACTGTATATATCATAAATCCAGAGAAATTGAGATTTTTTTTCTAGCTGTGTTTATATATTTTGTATAAAATAGACCTAATAAACGCATTAACACTTAGAAGTGGCACTATATTGCACTGAATTGGGATTGGTAACTCACCGTCTCCGATGAAGAGGAGGATGTTTTTGGCGCGATGCGCTCGCAGAGGCAGTGTGAGGGCAGCCTGCAGCGTCCGTCTGGCCTGATGGTTCCAGTACTCTGGTTCCCTCTCCCATTCAGCTAGCAAAACAAACACCACGCCATGAACAACCTGTGCTTCTCAGAAATAACTCTTCTGAAGAGGCTCCGCCGCAAACCTGCCCTGACACGACTTTCCCAGACTTTCCACAAAGCAGTGTAAAACTGCACTACAGTCCACTCTGACTTGTAAAACATTGGCGGACTCTACCTGTGCTAATTTTAGAGATGCGGACAATGGGAGCGCTGTGTCCTTACCCACGGGCTCCAGACTGGTGCTCAGGAGGAGGTGGGCCAGGAGGAGCAGCACGCCGGGGGCCTGCCTGTAAAGAAAACACATCCCGAGACTTCAGAGCACACCTCGACGCTGGGAAGGAGTGTCTCCTCAAACCTCCAACCCCTGCTTTTTAAACCCGGGGCCCCTGACAGCTCATAGGCTCGCGCTGATGGTGGCCAGGAAACCCCTCGACTTCTTTCCCTTTTGTTGTAAGCCGAGCGC
>CM050418.1:31367019-31499519 GCA_027564155.1 Gymnocypris eckloni scoliostomus
TGGTGTTCAGTTTTATTGTGAGAACTACACTCTTAAAAATAAAGGTCCTTATTGGCATCTATGGTTCCAGGAAGAACTTTAACATCCATGGAACCTTTTCGATGATCAAAAGGTTCTTAAAACTGAAAAAAGGTTCTTTAAAAATGTTTAAATGTTTAAATTAAGAACAAAATAATTATTTTAAGAACTGTTCACCAAAAGGGGAACCAAAAATTGTTCTTCTACATCATCGATGTGAAAACAGTTTTAGAACCTTTATATTTGATTGAAATATTTTTTATATATCTGTCCATTATTCACCATTTATTCACTTTCATGTTGTTCCACACCTGTATGAGTTTCTTTCTTCTGTTGAATAGAAAATAAAATATTTTGAAGAATTTTGGTAACCAAACAGTAGCTGTTGACTTTCATAGTTATTTTGTTTTTCTTTTCTTTTTTCATAGTATGGAAATAAATGGCTACTGTTTTTTTTGACAACATTATTTTGGGTGGACTATGTCCTTTAAGAAACATGATCTGATTGGTGTCTGGTGGATGTGTTTCTAAACCAGACTAATTAAACAACCTTTTTTGAGACACAAACTTCAGTGACCTAGTCATTTCTGAAAACATGTTCATGCATAATGTCATACTTTCAATGCATACTGAAAATATAGTACTAAAAGTATCTCTTGATGGAAGATTCAAATGCATTGGAGATTCAGTTGAAACAGTATAAACACCGAGACAGGTTTGCATTAGTATAAAGCAGTAGTTTTATTTCCCAGTAACACTCACATTGCCTGTTCTACAAAACACCAAACAATAGCTGGCTGACTTTCTAACCTCTAAAGAGTGCCAGAGCAATAAATGACTGACGTAAAATAGTTTTGCTAGCCCCTTAAGCATTCCTTTTCATGCAAAGAAGAAAAAAAGGACCCACTGCATTTAAAATCCTGAACGTCCAAACGTATTAATGTAAATCACCTCTCTCCTCTTTTAGATTGATGCAACATCTGTGTTTAGTTTTGAAAAGTTAGCAGTCTTTGGAGATTGGCACGGTCTTGTCCATATTACTTATAAAGATTTGAGAAAGAGTAATGTTTTTAGTCTTAGCGGTAGCCCATTGATCTTGTTAACTTACAATATTTCCAGGTTTGAATGCAGATTGTATTGAAATTTTGGAAAGCACTGAAGACTGTTCCAAACAAAGGCAGCAAGAAATGCAGTATCCACTGTAATACAAAATAAGTATCTTTCAATAATTTGTTTAAAACACATGTATAGAGTTTTTAGAAATATACTCTTTGTGTTCATGTTGGTTTTATATGTTTGGTTTTCAACCTTTTGTACCATTTTCAAGAAAAGATTACTGAAAAAAATTAATGTTGTAACAATGTGGTTATGAAACACACATGATAACGAAGGATGAAGATCAAATGACAGTCTTTAATAATCTGAACAGGGTAAATCCACCAACGAGCAAACAAGCAACACAACAATAGCACATACAAGACCCAACAGTGAAACTCTTAGTAAGTGCATAGTTGAAACTACTGAGTGTCCATAACAACAAACTAAGGGAAAACAGTACTGACTGAAAACAAAAGTCAATGTGGTGTTAGAGTGTGATAGAACACCCCCCTCCAGAAGGCATCCCTGTTGAAAAATCCAGCATATGATGGTTCGGTAGGTTTTGAAGCATGGCTGCTGGTTTGAACTGGTTTAAACTAGTTCTTAGCTGGTTTAACCTGGTCATGAGCTGGTCCTTAGCTGGTCCTAAGCAGGAGCTAGGAGCTGTTTAGGACCAGCACATGACCAGCTAAGAACCAGCTAAGAACTAGCTTAAACCATTTCAAACCAGCAGCCATGCTTCAAAAGATACCTAACCAGCATATGCTGTTTTTTTCAACAGGGATGTCTGCGCCCCGTGGTGACAAGGAGGCAAGGGAAAAGAGGAGATGATTAAGGGATGGCACACAAAGGCTGAGGGATGCAGGAGGAGGCCCTGGAGGAGAATGGAACCAGGGGGAGGCAGAACCCAAAAATACAGGGTGGTGATGGAGGTGGCAACCAGATGACCCAGACCACAGCCAAGACAGGCGGCGCTGAAGAAAGAAACCAATGATGGAGGTGATAATGCCGCAACCAAAACTCCCCTAAATGAAGATGGGATTGGGAAGGGTGACCTGGAGCAAATGAGGGTGGAGGCAGAGCTTGAGGGAGTACGAAGTAAGCCAAAGCCGGTGGGTAGAGGGCCAGAGAGTAGATGACCCACAAGTTTGCAGTGGAGGTGTAGCGAGGTCTGACCCAGGTGGAGCCGACGAACCGAGGCGAGTCCGGCGAGTCCAAATGCCCAATGGTCCACACTGCTGCAATGGTAGCCTAGCGCTCTGTGCTGCAGAAACTTTTTTCAACTTGAAAAGACGCTCTGAGTTGCAGAAAAAGACGCCGGCGGTGGCATTTTAAAAAGCGCTCAGGACTTTTTTGAAAACACGGTTTACTCCATAGCATTACAAAGTAAAACAGACGCCTGCAGCTTTAAAAAGACGCCAAGTGTGAACATAGCCTCATTTGGTTTGGAGAGATGGTGGGAGAGCGATTCTTGGTGGGGCCATTGCAGATGGAACAGAACTGACAGATTTAGGTAGAGGCAGTCATGGCCTATTGGTTAGAGAGATGGACTTTTAGCCCATAGGAAGCGGGTTCAAGTCTCGGTACTGGCAGGAATTGTCGGTGGGGGGAGTGAATGTACAGCGCTCTCTTCCACCTTCCATATCATGTCTGAGGTGAGACCCTTGAGCAAGGCACCGAACACCCAACAGCCTGATTCCCAGGAGCCACAGCAAAAATTGCTGCCCACTGCTCCGGGTGTGTGTTCACGGTGTGTGTGAAATACTCAAAAAAATTAAACGAAAAATAAGTTTTACATTTAGAAACATTTTGAGTCCCACTCCCTTGCCTCACAGTGGTTTGGTCAACTGCCTGCTTTCCCCCTTTTTATTTAAACACGTCTCCATGCTGTTTACACATTCTGTGTACACATATCCTTATAAGTATAATTTTGGCTGTATTATTTGTGTCTCCTTCAAAAATTGCTCTTTAGAAATTGTATGTTTATTGCCCCCTCCCCTACTGTGTTAAATTAAATTTACGCCCTTGAACACAGAGACCAAATTCAGAGTATGGGACACCATATTTGGCCACACGTAAAGTCCATTCCTTTTCCTTTTTCAAGAACTAGGGCCAGGGAACATCCTCTCCTAGATCATAAGCTGAATTTCCATTACAGATTTGCACAAAACTTTTGTGATTTTTTACAAAAAAAAACTATTATGAAGTGATGGCGTTTCCATTAAAGGCACAATATGTACGTTTTTGCCGCTATCGAGGGTGTGCATTCAAAACAAACAAAGAAACAAAGGCGTAGTTAGATGATGTGGTGACAGCAGGGAATCATAGAAGTTGCTGTCCTTAACCCCACAGCCGATGCAATCCGACGGGATTATGAAATTATGTTCATGGATGAGCTAATGTATTAAAGATTTTATTAACATCGTAGTATGCAGCAGGGTGAGGCTGAAAGCAATCGAAGAGACGAGAATGAGAGACGAGGATGACACATGGCTCGAAAGCAGTGGAGCTTTTACATGCCACAGTTGACCACTTCCGCTTCTTCTGGTCATGCGTGTGTGGGGTAATGCAGCGATGTTTTATCATACTAGATACATTTGAAAGTTCTGTTAATGCTACTCTGTGCTGTCGGCACCTGTATAATAAAATGCATAATATATTAAAGTGTTTTTTGTGTTTTCAGAAATCGGGGGTGTATGATGTCACTGGCAGGTGACACAATGACCAGGGACGAGCCACTATTTAAAATGGCAATTTTTCTAGATTTAAACATTCTTCGATTTGGGATAATGTAAGTACACAAGTCAGCAAAATATATAAGACTGTTCTAGTGGTTTTTGGATATATTAATAAAATAATCGTACATATTGTGCCTGTGATTATATGCAATTCAAATGTTTTTTTTTCCACTCGTATTATGTCATGGCGATGTCGGTGGGTTTACTATATCGCAGCCACCACACTAGTCATTATTTTTAATTGAAGGAACCTTGGGCCTTCATATTTTTAATGAAGCCATGCCGTGCCGTGGCTGGTATAAACCCAAACATTGACTAGTGTGGCTGCGATCATCTCCGGTGGCCGCGTCGGAGCCGTAATGCGCCACAGACGTGTAGAGTGTAAATAAGGGCTTATCCAAGCATAAACAGCAAGGAAAGCCCCTTATTCTTGAGAGCGGTCATGTATGAGGTGTTTCTTGGAAGCTATAGGTGTGTTCGACTTCATGCAGCGCCATGAAAACCGATCGGCGGCTGACTTGAAGCAGTGTATGCCGGTACTGAAAAAGATACTAAAATATACTGCTTACAAACCTTTTTTTAGAACTATAAAGGCTTTTTACTGTATAGTCGCAATGTTATGAGTCACATTTCATAAAAAAACACTGATAAAAGCAAATATACCCCCACTTTATTGGTATTTAAATAGTATGTGTTTATGTTGAACATTATTTTTGAACAGAAGGCCCTTTATTAAGCAGTATATAAAAAGGGTTTCTTGCTCATGAAAACATTTCTGAAACATCTGTGCATTTGACAAATATTGCATGTTATTCACTTCATCTGTGATAAGAGTATCCAAACACCACGAGAGCATCACTACGGGAGCAGAAAGTCCGACTTCACGTCTCCGCTTTCAATTCCGCCCCAAGCGGATGCAAGCGGCTACTCTCGCCTCTAGGTCTGTTTGCTGCATGAAGTCGAACACACCTTATAGTACATTAAATAATGATCATGTGACGTCAGGTGACCTGTAAATGCCCAAATAAAAATTACATTGCAGTTTTGCGGAATATATATTTTTTGAATTGTTTGAAAACCACCTCATGCGAGCATAATAAATTATATGGGAGTTTTGCTAAATTTACATGTTTCCGTTAGCCACATTTTCAATTCACAATTTCATTTTGCTAATAAAAGGTTAATGGAAACGTAGCTATTGTCTAACAGTGCTGAGATTAATCACTACTCTTAGTAACAGGAGGGTGGGCAAGGCTCAACTCCATTCCCTCAAACTCTGATAGCACTCCCTCGGCGATAGGAGGCACAATCGTCACTTTCACTTGGAAAGGCCCCCAATGTTGCTAGCTCACACATCGCGGTAGAGATGGGCTCGTTGTCTGCGGTGAGCTCAAGCTGCAGCTCCTCGCAGTCTGGTGGTGCTTGGCTGGCCACTGGTGTTTTCATTGATGACGTCGCACCCACTCTATGTATTCGACTAAGCTCCCTTGAGGGCCTTCCCTGGACAGCTGCGCTCTGGTGGCAGTGTTGAGGCTGGGATGCAGGAAGCTACAGTGGCAGTCATCTGAGAATGATGTTGCTGGCAAGAGGCTGAGAAACTCCTCCAAATGTTCCTTGAGGTAGCAGTCCCTCTGCTCAAGGCATTACAGTTTGACTGCTGCCAAGTGGTCTATAGTGCAGAAAGAAACCAAAAACATATACTCACAATAAGTCAAACAAAATGCTTCAACAAACACTCTGGATCTTCTGTAACAATGTGGTTGTGAAACACATGATGACGAGGGTGAAGATCAAATGATAGTCTTTAATAATCTGAACAGGGTAAATCCAATTACATACAGACAAGCAACACAACCATTGCACATATGAAACCCAACAGTGAAACTCAAACAGGACTTAAGTAGTAGGGATAATGAAGTGATTGATTAGTGCACAGCTTAAACTAATGAGTGTCTAAGACAACAAACTGAGAGAAAACGGTACTGATTGAAAACAAAAGTCCATGTGATGTGAAAGTCTAACACACATTGTAAATACAAAAATAATAGCATGTATCTGGGAATGCGTGTGGGTGTACACATCTTAATTTTCAAAAACACTAAAAACACTATACCTTTCATTGTCAAATATGGCCACAGATGATGAAAAGAAATAAGTTGTGGGAATAATAATTTCTTATTTCAGGGTGAGTCAGTTTTAGTTTTTTCCTGTATGTTGGTTGCTCCACATGACTTTATTGGTTGTACTACATGACATTCATTTGCCGGACAAATTTTTTTTTTTTTTTTTAAATAACATTAGTTTAGGGACCAATTCTCACTATTAACTAATTGCTTATTACCATGTATATCACTAGCATGTTGACTGTTTATTAGTACAAATAAAGCACATATTAATGTCCGATTCAGCATGACCATATTTTAGATCCCTTTCTAACAATCAATAAGTAGCAAAAGCCGTAGTTAATAGTTAGTTAATAGTGAGAACTGGTCCCTAAAACAAAGTGTGACCAGAGTTTCAATTTTTTTCTTCTTCTAAGAAATAATAAATGAAGACATTCTGCACAAAGTTTCTATTCTAATAAAAGGTCATATAGACACTATATTTAAAGCCTTTAACAAAAGAGGGAAATTTATATTTCAAAGTTTTTGCATTCTAATACAAAAGTATATTTGCGTTCTTGCTCCAATATATTGCAATCATGCAAGAAACATTTGCGTGTTTATGCAAGAAACTTTACATTTTCCTCCCTTTTCTCTCTATGGTACCTTTTGGGCTCTGGGAAAGAAGTTAAATAGGGTCCCTTTTTAACTCATGTTGACTTTGACTTACTTTTGTTAACATTAACATTTATACTTCTGTTTATAGATAAAATTAACACAATAAGTCTAACATTCTGCTACATTTGAGGTTTGTGGCTTCCATTGAGAAGGCACCAGCTTTAACTCTGTTGGCCGTCTCTACAGCTGCCCAAACTGCCACCCAGCAGGCTTGAGTGTTTTGTTTCTGCGCAGTCAAACAGTCACCACAGCATGAGTCAAGCGCCTGAGTACTAAAGCCAGGGGGTCATGTTTATTTCCATAAGCAGCCATGCTGGAGTCAGGAAGGCAAACCTCAGACTCGACTGCATCCACAAACATTCTTCGTAGGGAGCTCTCTGTCCTACAGGTGTTACCCAGACATGGGCCATCAAAATAAAGCCAAGGCAACGCTAAATATACATGAATGTGCAAATGCTGACAGTTGAACCAGTTCCTGGCATAATTATGGATGTAAACATAATGCTACTTCAGTGGAATAAAACACAGTGATTGTTTGTTTCCATTGACATTTAGAGGACTATGATTTTGCAAGGTGGATCATATTCCTGGATCTTTTGCTTTGGTTCTGGAACAACAATGTTGCACTTAAATGCACTTCACATGTACAATGATTAAATACATTTCTGCTGCGATGTTCTGACACTCTCATGAAATGTAATGAAATACTTATAATCAAGTCAATTGTTTTATATTTTTGATTCAGTTATGTTTATGATTCAGTGCTTTATGGGATGAGTAGTTAATTCCCTCTAAAAATGATCAGTGTACAGTCTTTTTTCCCCTTATTTTCATATACTGTTTTGCTTTAAACCAAATTTGGAAAGTTTATTCATTATAGGACTAGTTGCTTTTCAATTGTTAAATTATTAATGCTTTACTTTTATATGCCTGTTTTGGGTGAGGCCAATTATTGACCTCAAAAGTATAGCCAGGCTTTTATCCAGTAATTTTATTCAGACTTTTTTGTCTTCTATTTTATTATTGATTATATCTTAATTGTTGGGGATTTTAATATTCCAATTTTCTGTCCTAGGAAACCTTTGGTCGCTGAGTTTATGGACTCATTCAATTTAATGCAGGATGTTTCAGGCCCTTCTCAAAAGAAAGGACATACTTTGGACTCCCCCTCTATGTTTGTTCAAATTTGCTCAATTTGTAAATTCAATTTGTGATGTTGATGTTAATACCTTTTGCATTTCTGATCACATATCTGTTATTTTCAGTGTAAATGTGTTAAATGAAATTAGGGTGAGTCAGTTCTCTTATGTTTGTTCCTGTGCAATTACTCCTTCAACACCTCAGGCTTTTGGTAAGATCTTTAGTACTGGTGTATCATGCTTGGAGTCTGTGCCCCTCACGGCTTTTCCAGATGAGTTACTTACTGTTTTTAACTCTGTTTATCTGAAGTCTTGGACTTTTTGGTGGACAGTTTTACTAACAGCTTGACCAGCACAAACAGTCTTTTGGCATTAAAATAGTACTGTCAAGATTTAATAAATAATTTTTGTGCCTGACCTTATTGAATATGCATTTGTAGGAGTTTCCCTTTCAGACGCAAAGTTATGGGAGAAGACTATTCAAATGAATCACACAACAAGTCAAATTATTTGCACCATCATTTAAAGCCCCCAAAAAAGCATGTCTTAAACTATTCTGTGCTTGAAATGGCTGCATTTGTTGTTGCTTGAAGGAGGCACCGCAGAGAACAGAGAGCCCATGGTAGAAGGGAGAGGATTTTTTCCACACGTATCAATTTATTTAGAATGCCAGAAAAACACATTAGCCGAACATATCGTTTGCCAAGCCATCTTATTTTTAATTTGCTTCAGGAAATAAAAGACAACCTGCAACCCTCAACTAGGAGTCACGCAATACTAGGTCTATCAAAACTTCTTGCAACTTAAGATTTTGGCCTCTGGTTCTTTTCAACGTAATGTGGCTTCTTTTTTTTCTTTATATCTTTATTTGCAACTATGCTAAATTTCCACGCCCATCAGTGCAGTTTTGAGTTGCGCTCTCTCGCTAATTGACCGTTTAGTGAAACTGGCCTTAAGAGTCATAAGGCAAATCATCAGTCTTGAATTAATAAAAATAATCATCTTCTCAGCAGTGTAGGCAGGCAAAATGGATTGGAAGAAAAATAAACCATTTTACTCATCAGATTTTACGAGATTCACTTCTTAGGTATCAGAAAGCTGTAAAGGATGCCAAAGTGGCTTATTTTTCAAACATTATATCGCGGCACTTAAATTCACAAATAAATAAATTGTTCCAAACCATAATAGTTTCATTTTATCCAAATACTTTCACTATACCTCCATTTAAAACTTGACTCTTCTGTAGATAAATCGTGTACTAAGCCTGATGGAAAAGTAAAAGTTGCGATTTTCTAGGCCAATTTGGCTAGGAACCATACTCTCATTTCGGTGTAATAATCAAGGAATTTTGTTGCCGTACCATTGCAGCAGGCACAATGATATTACGCAGTGTCTGAAAGTAGTCCCCAGCTATATAATAACTTTTTGCCTTGCTGGGGAATGTTGTCAGGCGCTGCATAATATCATTGTGCCTGCTGCACCCATGGTACGGCATGCTACTGCCAGACCCAGAGATCGGTTGAATGGCTTCGAAAACGGTAAAACTAAACTGTTTAATTCTTGGGGAGTTGGAAAATGAGCCTATTTTCAAAAAGTGGAGTGTTCATTTAATGTCAGTAAGGGATCTTTACATGGCCACATGAAACTGTTATTTAGTCCTTTTTTCTGATAAATGGCTTTTTTAATGATTACAGTACATTCACGTAATCATGACACACAAAGAAACTGAAACTGTGGTATTTTAAACAAATTTTTTTTTTATTACTAATAGATGTTGTAAATGCTGCTCTATAAAAGTCATATAACAATGTCCAAAGATAAAACCCAAAGCAAAGCTCACACAGGTATGATAAACCTTAACCAGGAAACTATAGGAGGAAATCAGCACAAATTATATCACAAGCTCCTTCAAGTCCTGTTTTATAATATAATATAATATGATATATGATATGATATAATATAATATAACTACCAGATTTATATACATTAATAGAAAACCTTGCAAATGGTATTGTCAACCATCAGGTACAACATTTATGGCAATGTTCTGTCTGTAATGTGATATACATGAGAGTTAATTAAAGACAGGAAGTATAAAATAGCATTTCAGTGGCAGCTATGGGTAAAGAAGACAAGAGTGAGCTGACCTTTCCACAGATGGCAATAAGTTTTGGGTAAACCAGCTGGATGGAGCGGATAATGAATGCTTCTTTGGAAAGCTCTAATTATGTTTAACACTAGCAGTTTGGGGAAAACAGTAACAATAGTCCTAGTCTTACACATCTATGCTTTGGGTACATGATTAAAAACTGTAAAATGTTTATATTTCATAGTTTTGTATTTCATGACAGAACTATATATAATATATTAACATATTTCTTACACTGAAAATATTTTGCTGATTCAACACAACCTTGGGTGGACAATGTAGAAAAGTTATTGGGTTTACAGATTTGACAGGGTTTATATAACTTTACAGAGACAAGCATTTATTTCACACTCGTATCAATTGAAGCCTGGGCAGTATATATGACTATAACGAGTAATCAGGGTTGTGCGCAGTTCAGAGTCTAATTGCCTTTTAAATGCTAATCAAATTTAAATGCAGCTCCTAAATTTGAACTGATTTTACAAAGAAGCAAACAGGATGCAGATTTGAAATTCAAAGATATTTATGTCAAGGTAATTTAGATAACACTTTAGAATACTGTTTCTTACTTACTGCATGACTAATAAGGAATTATTGAAATGATTCATTAACACTTACACTACTGTTAACTACTAAGGAAGATGTGTTAACTACTCAGTATTGAATACAATTTTAAGATCGTGTAAAGTAACAATTAGGTAATCAATAACTAATGTACTCTGTAATACCTACTGAAGAACTACTATTAATGATCTACTAGTAAAGGTTCAAGAAAATTAACTATGAAATAACTACTACTGAACAGTTATACGCAAATAGTCCCTATAATAATCAGGTTGTGGCCCAAATCAAGTATTTGAGTAAAAGTACAGATACCCCAATAAAATATTACTCCAGTAAAATTATAAGTAGGGCTATTCATTTTAAAATTACTTGAGTAAAAGGACAAGTAAAGTACTACTTTAGTAGCAGCTTTGTTATAGTCCACTACGACTATTATTAGTCTATAATGGAAATGAAATATGCGTTTTTTTGCTGCACACCCCAACATTACTATAATTGTACACAATGAGGGGTGAGAAACAGAAGGGCATAAGTGACATTTTGGGTGAAATGTATATATGTATATATCAAATGAAAGCTCTTGGTGAGCTCTTTCTACTGGCAAATGTACTGTCATCCATGAGTATACACATTTTTATTTTTAAAGGATTGAAATCAGTGCACAAAGTCAGATCAACCTATGCTAAGTGTTTGTTTTGGCCCTCCTGTAAAGTTGGTGAAATGTCACTTACACCTTTCTGGTTCTCTCCCCTTATGTTTTGCCTCTATGGTAAATAATTGTCTTGTGCACATGTTCTGTAAGAAATCCGTTACAATCCGTAAAATGGTGGTTTGTTAATTCATTAATTTATCTATTCATTTATTTTTAACACTGGGATGAAGCTGTTGGGTTATATTTGTTTTTTTGTTTTATAATCTTGGGTAGTTTTTGTGTTGTATTAACGCCTAAGTTAATACAGGGAAGTTAACTGCAGTTTTCCTGAGGCTAGCTCCCGCATGAGTAATTAATTATGTATTAATTACTAAAGGTTTCACTATATTTTCACTTTAGAATAGACCTACTGTTTGCGGTTCGAAATAAGTCCTGCAGAATTATTTGATAATTATTTATTAATTACTAATGGGTTACCTGTATTTTCACTTTCCTTCAGTCCTTGCCTTACAGACAGGAATTTAATTAATGATAATATGGTATATGCTAAGGAGGCACACATACAGTACTGTATATAAGATGTAAAAACTAAGGTAAGTAATCGCATGGCACTGGAGTGGCGGTGGGGTTCCTATCAGAGGCTGATTTCTTACAAAACAAACTCACAAAACAGTTCACTACACAGGCTGTCACGAAAGAGATGGGGTCGAGGACTCAAATGCAGAGGAATGGTTCTTTTAATAATAATATAAAACAAAGAAGAACAAAAACCACCCCGAAGGGGAAAAACAAGCAGGCAGGCAGAAGACTGGAGCACAGTCAAACACAAAACTCACCTGTAACATACGACAAACGAAAGACAACGGATCAGCACAGGACTACAGACACAAGGAGAACTATATAGGGAGACAAACGAGGGTAACAAGGGAGACACACCTGGAGCCACTGGCCTCGGCATCCCGTTGTGCGCTGCAGCTCTGACGGCCACCAATAGGGGCACTGCAGCTCCATCTGCCGCCACTGGAGGAGCTGCAGCCTTGTCGCCCACCACCTGAGGCAAACCAGCCACCTTAGCTGGGGAACGTGCCAAAGCCTCAACAAATTCCCCAAATGTGAGGTGGTCCAGCCAACCTCCTCCTCCACCAGCTGAGGGGCTCGTCAAGGGCGCTGTTGAAGAGGTCCTTGAGGGCCTCATCATTGTAATCTAGCCCCTCAGCTGCACCACTGAACTCCACGGCAAACCTCCTCACGCCATTGCCCTGCTGACGGCAGGAGCTCAGGGCCTCAAACTGGAGGATGCGTTGGTATAGGGGGCTGGAGATAGTGGCGGGTGGTGGGCGGTCCAAACCCCTCCTCTGCTGAGTCCTCATCTTGGCTGATCCGTTCTGTCACGAAAGAGATGGGGTCGAGGACTCAAATGCAGAGGAATGGTTCTTTTAATAATAATATAAAACAAAGAAGAACAAAAACCACCCCGAAGGGGAAAAACAAGCAGGCAGGCAGAAGACTGGAGCACAGTCAAACACAAAACTCACATGTAACATACGACACATGAAAGACAACGGATCAGCACAGGACTGCAGACACAAGGAGAACTATATAGGGAGACAAACGAGGGTAACGAGGGAGACACAGCTGGAGCCACTGAAACAATGATTAAGTAACAAGATGGGAGGGGACAGACAATCGACATGGGAGCAACCACTGGATATGACGCTGAGCACGTGCAATCAACTTCTTTGGTCGACCATGGCGAGGCCTGTTCCTGTTAAACCGCTGTATGGTTTTGGCCACCGTGCTGCAGCTCAGTTTCAGGGTCTTGGCAATCTTCTTATAGCCTACGCAATCTTTATGTAGAGCAACAATTATTTTTTCAGATCCCCAGAGAGTTTTTTGCCATGAGGTGCCATGTTGAACTTCCAGTGACCAGTATGAGAGAGTGAGAGCGATAACACCAAATTTAACACACCTGATCCCCATTCACACCTGAGACCTTGTAACACTAACGAGCAGTGTTGGGCAAAGTTACTTTTAAAAGTAATGCATTACAATATTGCATTACTCCCTAAAAAAGTAACTAATTACATTACTTAGTTACTTTTTATGGAAAGTCATGCATTACGTTACTTTTGCGTTACTTTTTAAATATGAGCAGGGCTTGATTGTTTGTTTTTAATACAAGAAGTTCTATTTATAGCAAATGTAAAAGCCCTTTCGCATGTGTAATGAATAAACCTCAGGTTGAAGAAAGAGTAAATCATGTCTGTACAGTAGAACACAGGAGAAGAAGGTTCAACACTCTTCAGCAATAAAAAACAATGTTAGATTATCAATAGTCATTTTTGCTTAATAGTATGGTTGAACTGGATCATCAAAGGTCAGCAGCAAACACATTAGTTAATAAAACGGGATTAGATACATTTGTGTTGTTTAACAGATTTCATTATTGCAGGTTTGCGTCATATTCTGAGATTGCATTTCACTATTTTAATTAATTTTGGTGAATACTGAATCATATTTAGTCTAGATTAGAACAACAGTAAGATCATGTTCACACAGCGCACTGTCAGTCAATAAAAGGGAAAAAAGTAACTCAGATATTTTCTTGTAAATGAAAAAGTAATGCGTTACTTTACTAGTTACTTGAAAAAAGTAATCTTATTACGTAACTCGCTTTACTTGTAATGCGTTACCCCCAACACTGCTAACGAGTCACATGACACTGGGGAGATCAAATGGCTAATTGGGCCCAATTTTGACATTTTCACTTAGGGGTGTACTCACTTTTGTGGCCAGAGGTTTAGACATTAATGGCTGTATGTTGAGTTATTTTGAGGGAAAGCAAATTTACACTGTTATACAAGCTGTATACTCACTACTTTACACTGTAGCAAAGTGTCATTTCTTCAGTGTTGTTACATGAAACGTTAGATAGATAGATAGATAGATAGATAGATAGATAGATAGATAGATAGATAGATAAAGTTTGAAACAACAGCAGGGTGACTAAATGGATTCATTATGCAGACATTGCAAAAATCTTAAATTCTGAATGAAACGTTCTTACATCTCTCTCTCTCTCTCTCTCTCTCTCTCTGTTTTTTTCGTTCTTTCTTTTATATTTCACAGGTAAGAAAGTTATAAATTCTGATAGTTAGGAAGAATGTACAATTTCCTTTCCTTTTACAGTTTTTTTGTTGTTGCAACAATTATGAATGAATGAACTGGTCTTTAGTTAGATAATCCGATGTGTTCTGTTGAATATACAGGAGACAGCGCCAGATGAAAATGAGAGCAAGATGACTTTCCAGAAGACACTGGGGTCTGTGTTCCACTGCTGTTGCCAAATATACACATAGGGCGGCACATGGTGACCAAGATTACACAAAATTAAACTCGTTTACATTATTTCAATTGGGAGAGCATGAATCACGAGTTACAGGAAGAAAACCCACTACTTGAAGTGGAAAAAGAGAGATTTGTCAGCCTCGACGCAGTGTCTTCATGAAACCTAAACTTTGGGATCAAGGTGTTATGGAGCACAGGCGTATCCGTAGCCTCGCCAGACTGCTTATTCAGATGGCTGTGTGCAAATGGTGCATACTTTACTTGTAGGAAGTGTACTTCCCACGACATGCCGTGAACACTGAAGCTCTTCAGAACACCAATGGTTTGCCTCACAATCTGTCAAGAGAGTTAAACGCTCAGTACACATGGAGAAAACAAGAGCTAGCACTGATCCAGAAACAAAGCTTCACATTTCAGCTGTTGGAATACGACGCATATGGGACTGTTTTTATTGTTTGACAGTTTCTTGATGCATTGCTGCAACAACTGCCAGTTGCCAGATTTTTGGGAGGCCTTTTGCTACCTTAATGGGGAGGAATTGTGTGGAAGCATCATTACATCAAAGGAAGGACCCAAGTCATGTCTGAAGAAGAAAATATTATAGAGATTAAAGGTGTGGCTTTAAAGTTAAGCCAGTAAACCACCTAGCAGCCACCAAAAATATCCTAGCAATTCCATACAGATAAGAAATCACATATGCTCTTGCATTGTGGCAGTGATGTTTTACTTAAAATGTTCTAAATAATTAAAACAAATTTGAATGTATACCATTGACTAATGGCTTTGTTATTTGTTATTTTATTATTTTTTATAATGTCTATTACTTTTCCCCCCACGTTAAATTTACTTAACGTGTTTTGCCATTATATTTAAATAGAAATGCAGATAAATTTGGTTTTTGACTTCTCTCAAAGTTAGATATTCATCATAGAACTTTTGAAATATATCTTGCCATTCAAATAAACATAAAAATCACATCATAACATAACACGACTGAGAAGCTACACCGCAACACGATAACAGTAATCATGTTTTTATTGGCATGATCTTTGATTGAAGGTAATAGTACAAAATTTAACATAGCAGGTCAAAGTCCTTTAAATCTGCAATGTCATGAGGTTCATCACTAAAACTACTTTAGTTAACTTTGAGCATCACAGTAATAAAAAAAGCCTTGTTTTTAGCTAATAAATAAAATGCATCACAAAATAAAAAAAAACTAAACTATAGCATCAGAATAGAAGTGGTGTTTACACTCGTAGTTCGGTTTTCTTGGTTCTTTTGGTCCAGGCCAATAAAGTAAATTATACATTTTCTAGTTTTCTTAAGCCCAAAGTATACATCCTTTTTGTACGTGTACACTAGTGTATGCGTATTGTTGAATGTACTTTTAAAGTTTACTCCATTTGATAGAGTGTGTGAATGCAGGTGGTCGACACATACGCTCTGGAAAGATTAATCTTTCTCTAGTGTCTGCGCTATTTTTCTCTAGAAGTTAGGACTGACAAAAATACCTTTGTACTCTTTTAATCTAAAGCTGCACACAAGCGCGTGTCAATGCGGCCATCTATTGTTGTTGCAGTCATTGCTATTTGTTGCTGTTCCATCTATTTAGTATGGTGGCCCAATAGTGCACAACACAATGAAATTAGCACAACACAATGGAAACAAGCCACAACAGAACAGAAACAAGCCACAATACAATCGTACTATCAGAGCAATCACAGCAGTTAATTTTAATCGAACCAAACCTGCCAAGTGTGAACGCACCCTCAGGAGACCTTAGCAACCACATAGCAATGTCCATGCCCTGGCAACCATCCAATTAAATTAAATGCAAGATTATTTGTTTAGTGCTTTTAATGATACAATCATTGCAAAGCAGCTTTACACGAAATTAAGTTTCTACAATGATGTATATATTGTAGAAACTTATATTTATCTTATGGCAAAATTTGGTAATTCTGTTTATTGTCTGAGTGTTGGCTTCCTCTGAGGTCCTCTGAGGGGTTGGCATCGTGTCTTCTCAGGTGTTCGGTCATCTCAGATCATTTAAGGATTGGATCCAGACTGAAGCTTGTGTAATTAATCCCGTGGCAGAAACAGAGAAACAAATAGAGACATAATTATCATAGCTGTTGTTCCATCCAAGCAAAAATTATTTGTTCAACTCAAGCTAAAGCATAATAATGTGCGTTTGATCAGATATAACTGCAGTACAATTGTGAGATGCATTATATGAATGCTTGGCTAAAGAGATGTGTCTTTAATCTAGATTTAAATAGAGAGAGTGTGTCTGAACCCAGAACGTTATCAGGAAGGCTATTCCAGAGTTTGTGAGCCAAATATGAAAAAGCTCAACCTCCTTTAGTGGACTTTGCTATCCTAGGTACTACCAAGAGTCCAGAGTTTTGCTACCTTAGGGAGCGGGTTGGATTGTAGCGTGATAGAAGATTAGTTACGATTAGTTAAGATTAGGTACGCAGGAGCTAAATCATTTAGGGCCTTATAGGAAAGTAATAATATTTTGTAACTGATACGAAACTTAATAGGTAGCCAGTGCAGAGACTGTAAATTGGAGTAATATGATCATATTTTCTTGACCTGGTAAGGACTCTAGCTGCAGCATTATGTACTATCTGTAGCTTGTTTATTGAAGATGCAGGACAACCACCTAGCAGTGCATTACAATAGTCCAGTCTAGAGGTCATGAATGCATTAACTAGCTTTTCTGCATCAGAAACAGGTAACATCACAACTGGGCAATGTTTCTAAGATGGAAGAATGCTGTTTTTGTAACATTGGAAATATGATTTTCAAAAGATAAGCTGCTGTTTAATATAGTGTTCCTGTGGCTCAGTGGTAGAGCAATGGTTGTGGGTTAGATTCCCAGGGGACACACATAATGACAATACAAATGTATAGCCTGAATAAGCACTGTAAGTCACTTTGGATAAAAGCGTCTGCTAAATGCATAAATGTAATAAAACACCCAGATTTTTGACTGCAGAGGAAGTACTTGTTCCAATAAGTAATACCCACAACACTTTGACAATTGCATGTCAGTATGTTAAAATAATCTTTAGAAATTGCATATTAATCCCCTATACGCCACTCACAACACCCTAGCAACCACATAGGAATGGTCTGGAAACCACCCATAATGCCTGAGCAACCCCATAGTTATACAGTAGAAACTACTCAGAACAACTTTGCAACTAGAGGAAACAACTTGGCAACACCATAGCAACAAATTGGAACTACACACAACACCCAAACAACCTTATAGCTATACAGTAGACACTATTTTCCTTAGCAATCACATACCACACTCTAGTAATCACCCGCAACACCAAACTGTACAACAACATGCTGGAAAACACTCAGCACATCCTAGCAACCACATAGCAACAAGCAAATGCCAACATCCAATTACCTACATCATAGCAACTTCCAAGCAATATAGTTAGAAACATCTCAGAACACCATAGAAACTGCATAAGAATGCACTGCAACTATCCAAAAAGCAGAGGAACTGCATAGCCCTGGAAACTTACCACAACACACTAGAAACTTCACAGCAACAGACAAATCAGAACACCTTAGCAACTAGAAACATCTCAGAGCACCCTAGCAACTCAATAATAATAATAATAATAAATAAATGATAACAATATATTTTGATAAGTGTTCTTATTTTTTAATTTTAAAACAATAGTTTAACGTTAAAACACTTTTAGTTAAAATAATTAAAATAGTTTTAAGAATACATGTTAATTAATTTATTTTACTATTATTATGTAAAACAAATTATAATTAAAATGTATGAATAAAATAAATACATATTTGTAAGAATCACCCACCCACCCACCCATATATATATATATATATATATATATATATATCAATATTATAAATATTATTAAATTATAATGCATTTGTGTTTAGAGTATATGTCAGATTGTTGTCTATTTGAGGATTTTAGCTGGCAGCCTGTAACAATAATAATACTTAAAGGATAACACAAAAGAGTGACACTATGTCTGTGAAATTTCCGCTCCTCGTAAGCATCCTCTAATTGTACCTTAGGAGCGCAGCTGAAGACATAACAGACTCAAGTTACATCATACATGTCCCTTTTAACTTTTTTATAGTGATGAGTTTCAGGTTGTTACTGTGAGCGAGCAGTTTGATGTTGTACGTGTTCAGTAACCCAGTGCCAAATTAGGCCATGACGCCAGACTCTCAACGACAAAATCACATAGTAAATGTATTTCTGGGAAACATTAATATTGCAGCCGCTTCTAATTAAAACCTGCTCCTGAACAGACCCCCCATGAGATCATCCCTCAGTAGACAACAACATCTAGAGAGGATGGACAGATGTGAGTATATGCTCCTGCCACTGGCATTTGCTACATGACAGAAATGTCTGTGTTGAAATGTTTCTGCCACCCAAAATAATTAAAAGACTTTCACCAAATATAACTCTCCAGCTGCAAAACGCAACCTGTGTTCAAACTGAAGTTCTTAAAACGGGGAATGTTTTTATTATTTGAGATATTGCGCCATCTTGTGGTCAATTCTTGTAATTGACCACAAGCATCCAGCTATTCTCAATCCTGCTGCACATTTGGGCTGAAAGCTAAAAAAGCACTTCATTAGTAATATTTACATTCCTAAAGAATGTTGGCATTACAGGATGTTTACATTTTGTTAAAAAAGGGAAGACCCACTTGTGGTGTCTCAGAAACATTGCCTCAGTACAAAATATATAGTCTATGGGTATTTAGCCTACCTCTAAAGCAGAATCTTTAATTAAATGGAACCATAACTGACTGACCCCTTGTGGAAAGGAACTGAATGTGCACTATACAGATTAACAGCCTATTTTTTAAAACACACTTTTTCCTACTTATGTACAATTTAATAAGTGCACTTTGTAAAAATACCAAATAAAGTTACACTTTAAATAATAATACAAATAATAATACATTTAAATAATCGTTTGTTGGGCTTTTACAACTTTTATTTTGACGTGTGCGTGAAGGCAGGGTATTTTCGCGGGGAAAACGTGTCTATTCCTTTGTTTTTTCAGTAGTGCAGCGGTGTACAGTATAAAGCACAGCTCATACAGAAGTGACTTTCAAGTAAAGCAGTTGTTAATGGTCAGACCGGCGAATTCACGTAAACTTTAAAATGAGTGAAATCTGCGTGAAGAACGACACGAAACTCCCGAACAGATTATTTTTGGAATGATTTCCATGGCGAACTTCAGTCGAGAAATGGTAAATGTGAGGACACTGTCAAATATGTAAAGTAGCCTACTTGATTATAATCTAGTTTTACTGTGGTGTGTTTAATGATATTGGATTAAAAGTTAATATATTTTAAATATACGCAGCTTCATCATTACAAATGTGGAATTACGAATATATTTAAATACATTAAATATTAGTTCCAATAGCAATTAACCTTACAAAAATTAACCATGGTTTTACTACAAATAATAATAACCATGTAACCATAAATTAACCATGGTTTTCCTAGTTTAACCATGGTATTTGTAGTAAAGCTGTTGTTGTACAAATGGTTACTACACTTTTATTATTACTATAACAAACCATATTTCACAAACAATAGAAGTAATTATGAAATGTAGATGTACTTAGGTCCTACTTAAGTGGGTCAAATAAAGAACTCTAGGGTTCAACTAATTGCATGTAATATAAGATATTACTATAATTTCAGTTAACATTCAGTTTGCACTTAAAGGGTTACTCCACCCCAAAATGAAAATGTCATTAATCACTTACCCCCATGCCGTTTCAAACCCATAAAAGCTTTGTTCATCTTTGGAACACAATTTAAGATATTTTGGATGAAAACCAGGAGGCTTGTGACTGTCCCATTGACTGCCAAATAAATACCACTGTCAAGGACCAGAAAAGTATGAAAGACATCGTCAAAATAGTCCATCTGCCATCAGTGGTTCAACCGCAATGTTATGAAGCGACGACAATACTTTTAGTATGTAAAGAAAACAAAAATAACGACTTTATTGAACAATTAGACTCCTCTGTGTCAGCGTAGTGCCATTTTGGAGAGTTTCCACTGGATGCAAACTGTGTATGCTGTTCAGTGTCAACCGCACTACACGGATATGTGTGATTAAACTTTGAAGATGCATCCGTGTGGCGTGGCTGACACAGAACTATGCTGTTTGCGTCCAGAGGATACTCCAAAATTGCGCTGCGCTGATGCAGAGAAGACAAATTGTTGAATAAATTTGTTATTTTTGTTTTCTTCGCATACAAAAAGTATTATTGTCACTTCATAAAGTTCATATTGAACCACTGATGGCAGATGGACTAGTTTGACAATGTCTTTCATACTTTTCTTGGCCTTGACAGTGGTATTTATTTGGCAGTCAATGCGACAGTCACAAGCCTCCCTGTTTTCATCCAAAATATCTTAAAACGTGTTCTGAAGACGAAAAAAGCTTTTACGGGTTTGGAATGACATGGGGGTAAGTGATTAATGACAAAATGTTCATTTTGGGGTGGAGTAACACTTTAAGTATATTCTTTAAACCCTAACTCCAGCTCTGATTTAAGAAATCTACTAAAGACAACTCCAGATATATCAACAGTAGGGCTGGTTGTCGTATCTCTTCCTCGGGCACTGACAGTCCTCAGCCTAGACAGGTATTGACAAGATAGCGGCATTTATCTGCTGAAAGGAAAACTGTTCAATCTGTCATCTTAATTACCTTTCACATCCCTTGAAAGCTCTGATTGCATTATTATATTGGCCTGCCGTTGGATTCCTGTGCCACCGGTCCCAAGTAGCTGTAGTGTTATACTGACAGTAATTACCTTAAGGAGTTTGAAAGAATCACCCTTCTGTATTCAAGATAATCTGTTTGACAGATGTTTACAGTTTTCATATGCCCCACAGAACTAAAAAAGACGGAATGAGACAATATGTTGTTCATTCTAAAGGTGCTGTCAGGACAAGTGTCTAACAGGTTGATTTGATGAGGTAATTCTTATCTGGTTATGAACTAACTGAATTGCGTAGACTGAAAATCTAAAGACAACGTTTTACAAAGGGATCAAGATCTTATAGTGTCAATTACAAATTAATTAAGTTCAAGTGATGCTAGAACACTCTCACCTTGTAAAAGAGTGCATTGCCCTTTATGTAAAAAAACAACATCTGAGGTTCAGCTAATGCCTACAATGCTTTCAAAACATTAAGATGCATATGTATGTATGCATATTATAAACTTTTAGCTAAAGAGCTGCCCACTTACATTGTAAGTGAGTTATTGATTCTTGTTAATTTATACTGAGGGACAAAGTGGAAATGTTTTTGGGTCAATGACATTACAATTTATATAACATTTTCCAGAAGAGAAAAGAAAAGTGTTTAAAATTACAATTTAAGTAATATCTCGTCTAAAATTATTTTTGATATTTTTGGGGGTCATAGAGTCAAAAAAGTTCAAGAGCGATACAACTGTCCTGGCATCATAATGGAAAGAAAATATATAGAAAGGAATCTATTATATATTTGGAGATTGATTTTGCAACCAAAGTAAAAAATATATAATATCACCCAGACAATGTGTAAAAGTTGTCATGTAGTGCAACTTACCACTTTAATGAATGAATCATGATACTTGTTAAATAATAATGATACCTCTTACCTTCACAAACCTAAATAATTTAAATAATAAATATTTACATTTATTCAAGGTGTGAGGAAAATATGCTATTCCCTTTTACCTGATGGTTACACCACAAGGTAACAAATACAAATACGTAAACTGATCATTCACAGCTTTGAAGCATCAAGGCATGGACTTCACAAGACCACTGAATGTGTCCTGTGGTATCTGGCACCAAGACATCAGCAGTAGATGCTTGGAAGACATTGTGTGGTGGAGCCTCCATGAATCAGATTTGTTGGTCCAGCACAACCCATTGATGCTCAACTGGATTGAGATTTGGGGGAATTTGGAGTCCAAGGCAACACTGAACTCTTTGTCATCTTCCTCAAACCATTCCTGAACAAACTTTGCAATGTGGCGGGGTGCATTATCCTGCTGAAAGAGGCCATTCCATCATGGAATAATATTGCAATGGAGGAGTGTACGTGGTCTGTAACGGTCTTTAGGTAGGTGGTATGTGTCGAAGTAACATCCACAACAGGACTTTCCGAAGGAAGGTTTCCCAGCAGAACATTGGCCAGAGCATAACACTGCCTCTGCTGACCAGCCTTCTACCCATAGTCATCCTTGCTGCCATCTCCTCTCAAGGTAAAGACCAGGCAACCTTCTTCCATTCTTCCTTCTGACACGGTCTTGTTCTGATGCTCATGTGTCCATAGAAGGTGCTTTCGGGGTCATCATTGACTTGTCAGTGGCTGCGTAGCCTCGTATTCAGCAAACTGCAATTCACTCATACTGCTTTTCCACTGGTGCTGGTGCTCTGCCACTGGCAGGGAGCAGAATCCTCTACGTCACGTCGGAATCATTTGTTATCTCTTGGGGAAGGAGAGCATTGATCTCTTCAGCTGATCACTGATGAACGGACATATTTAGTTGTTGTTAATTTCGTTAATTTACCTGAAATCTGATGGCTTTTAAACTGCAGTCTGTTGTGAGAACTTTGCCTGCTGATGTCATAGGTTCCCTTGTTCGAAACAGTAAGATTTCTGGGCCAGTTCGGGACCACCTTCTGCGCACTGGCTCAGATTATTATATATATTTTTTCCCAACTGGGCTCTAGCATTGGCTCGGGCACCGACCCCAGTGGAAAAGCGGTATCTTTATTCTAACACGTTCTGTCATGGCCAGCATTAAAATTTTCATCAGTTTAAGCTACAGTAGCTCTTCTATGTGATCTGACCAAACGGACTAGCCTTCGCGCCTTTGATCCTTTTGCCGGTTGCTTTTCTCCTTGCTTGTACCATTTGTGGTAGGTACTAACCACTGCATAACAGGAATACCCCACGGGACTTGATGTTTTGGAGATGCTATAACCCAGTCACCTTACCATAACTCATTGACACTAGTCAAAGACACTCAGATCTTTTGGCTTGCCCTTATCCAGGAACAGACTGTTCTCTTGCTGCCTAATATAACCCTTGATAGGTGCCATTGTAATGTTATAATCAATGTTATTCAACTTGTTGCAAATGTTGTGGCTGAAAAGAATATTCCCTAAACAGTATGTAATTGCACCTCTAGTGTCACCAAAAGGAACAGCAAAAATAATAACCAAAAAGTTTCTCCAGCACTTTAGGGTTACATTGCTTTCTTCATCACACTTCCAAAACATGATGTGCTTCTTAAGCACACTGGGTGCTGAGGTTACATACCTGTTAACACTTCGAAGGCACAGCAGGCTTCTTGATATTCCCGAGAACCGGAATGTCAAATATTTAATGACTTAATCCTTGAGCATTAACTGTACATTTTCTCTATCTTTTAACAGAGTATTAGGATGTTCCACAGCAAGACCAACCTATAAAACCCCATGCTAACCAAAGAACACACTGATCTTGTGGGCCTAGCACTCTGCACGCTATATCCCTAGCACTCAGAGGAAAAGCCAATGCTGCATTTTTCTGTGGGTAACCTGAAATTAAGAATGGCGTTGTTCTCATCTTAAACTACTGTTCAAATATTATTTCAATAGAAGAGGTCTCCAGAAAGCATCCTGGAGTGAAATTTTCAACCTCAACACACAAGGCTAAAGGGGGCTCACCAAATGCTTTATATTTGCTAGCAATATAGGCTCATAGTTTGATTATTAATCGACTATGGCAAGACACATTAACTGTCCATGATCATAAATATAAAGTCATTAAATACAAGGAGGATGTCTTAAAAGAAAGGTTCCAGATATGGAATCAGTTTCCTGTTTTATGTTGGACTCGATGAGAGATCATTAGCATGATGTTTCCTGGGTCTAGATTCTGAATGGTACTTGTTAACAAAGTTTGAGGTTTTATTTTACCGACTGGGTGGCATTATTTTGGAACAGAACAAGTGCCAGTTAACACTTAAACCTTTCTAGGACTGGGTTAAAAAAGAAAGAACTTTGCATTTTAAGAAAATTCCAAGAAGTTCATGAGAATGTTTCCAAATGCAATTCTTTGTATTTTTTTTTCCTAAAAACAAACATGTTTTATCTTGTTATCTTGATTGTATGGTGGTTCTTGCTGAAGACTCATTGATCAACTCAATGAAAAACCTCAAAGGTGCTTTTTTGTGCTACCTGCAGCTTACGTAAGATAAAGTGTTCCATTGCATTCATTTGCACTTCATCATTTTGTGCTCTTTCATATCTGCTGAATGCTGCCCAAAAGTTATACAATTAAAATGTAAGAATACTTGATAAACAAAGAAAAACAAGAATGAAGGTCCAGTCCTAAAAATTACCCCCAGTAATATGTATAGGCATAGGAATAAGAATGTAAAAATTCATTCAAATTTGCCATCAATTTGCCAAAATGTTAAATGATTTCAGATTGCCATGAGAGTGTGTTAGACATGATGCCTTTACTGCCACTGAATTTAAAATCCAGTTTAGCATCTTGCCGAATATTTAAACAATTATGTCACTTTAACTGCATGTACTGCCATATTCTTGACATGACAATACAATTGTGGTCTCTTTTTGTGACTTTCAATGAGACACAACTGTGCCTACAATTCTTTTGAAGACTGTGCCAAGTTTCCCACCCACAAAGCCAAAGCATGATCTAACCAACATGAAATGTTCCTGTGACACCCCTAAAGAAGAAATAAAAAGATTTGAGTAAAATTAAAGGAATGTTAAACGGATGGAGTTGGTACTTGAAAGGCTTTTGATTCTGTCTATTTGAATTCTGGTTGTAGATGAGCAATTGAGTTGCTTGATGTTGTTCTTTTGTACCTCAAGGGATTTTGTCAAACAATGTCTCCTTAAATTCCTTGGAGGATGAAAGACGAGGAATAAATGGGGCTGTTGTTGGTGTACAGTAAGAGTGCAGATAATTCTATCTTTAAAGAATTTGATTAGACATTTTTGAGTTCATATTGAGTTTTGATTGCAGGTTTTTATATCTTGGCGCACCTATGCACATTTTGAGATCTCTTTGGGAACTCTAGAGACATTTGTTAGGTCTTTTTACTCAGGAGAAACATCTGGGAAGCAGCAAACACAAACGGTGGAGTTTCCAAACACGTTTTTCTCCAGTGCGCCAGAAGATGGCAGACATGACTTTATGTGGGTGCCCAATGGAAAAATCATTTAACAGTGTGGCAGGATATGTTGTGTTGCCTTGCGTTAAGCTGTTTTTGCTTGGCAAATGAATTTTAAAGAATGGTGCCTATAAACAGGATAGAGATGATACATAAGACATAAAACAAAAAAACTAAAATAGCACACGCGGACATGGTGTAATGTCCCCGGCAAGGAGCATCTAGTCATCTAATGGCTTTGTCCATTTAAAAGAGGGATTTTTTGGGTTACTTAATTGTGATTGTCAATTGTCATTTGTCAGTCTAATGGACATAACAGGCACTGAGACCTAGTTTAGTCTATTTTGTGACATAAACTATGCGTCATGCAACTCTCACAAGTCATAGAAATGGAATGTGAAAGTTGAATAACAACTGCATTCACCTATAAAACCACTTAACAGACTTATTTTTTAAATATGAAAAGCCATACTGTATTTATAGAACATACTGTATTATGTAAAATGACGTTGCTGAGTGAAAGTCTGTTTGATATTATACAGTAAGAGCTAAAGCTCAAAAGGCTTTGCACCATATGGCTTGTGGTACAACAGTTAGGATTATTACAGCATTACGACTCAATTGAATGCAGTTTTGTCTTGAAGGTCTTTTCTCCCGTCGTATAACGTCTCAGTCCACTGACTGAGCTAATATCCTAACGGATTAAGGCCTTAAGGATAAAATTGCAAGGAATAGTCTTTGTTGAAGGATTTTAACTGTTGATCCTGCATTGCCATTATTCTCACTCGGTTGATTTTATAACTCTGGAGATGTGCAGCATGATCAAAAATAGCTCTATTGCACCACAACAGAGTAAAGACAAGATTTTTGCATTTTCTCAAGAAAATCAGCATGCATGCCTGTGCAAATCTCACCGTCGTGATTTGAGGGTGTTTTAGGTCATACCTACTGTGTTCTGAGTGGTTGCTAGGGTGTTGTGGTTTGTTGTCAGGTCTATACAGCTGCTAAAGTGTTTTGAGTTGTTGCTAGGGTGTTGTAGTTTGTTGTCAGGGCTGTGTAGCTGCTAAAGGGTCCTGAGTGGTTGCTAGGGTGTTGTGGTTTGTTGTCAGGTCTATGCAGCTGCTTAAGTGTTTTGAGTGGTTGCTAGGGTGTTGTAGTTTGTTGTCAGGGCTGTGTAGCTGCTAAAGGGTTCTGAGCGGTTGCTAGGGTGTTTGGGCCATTACTAGAGTGTTGTTATACAGTTTATGGAGTGTTCTGGTGGTTGTTAGGATGTTGCTAGGGCTTTCTAAAAGATTGCCATCACATTGCTACAATGCAATGCTTCTGCTAGGTTGAGGGTGTCATTGCCATGACATTACATTACGTCTTCTCTGTTGTTAAGTGGATTTATAGCAAAAAAAATTATATGTGACTCCGCCCACTGATGACACTTTGACCAATAATATTTCGACACCCCGGTTGGAAAAAAACACAGCATATTGGTGGCAGGGAAGCCAGCAAACGAACTGCATCAGATCGCAGATTCTCCCCGACCTAAAAAGCCTCGACATCCTTTGAAAAAACTCTATGACCAGATGCATATTAGAATGACATATTAAAAACATTTTTCAGTTGTAATTCACTAGACTTAAACTGTCGAGGTCTCCCAGGGGCATTTTTTGAGGCCTGTTGCTGCTCTCATAGAGAGCTTTGACAAAGCATTCCAGGGCCTTACTTGAAGTTGAGCACCAAATGAGCTGTCAAAGCAATAATTTTCCGTCAATTTTGTTTTGCTGCAGAAAACACTTTTTATATTGTACATGCTCAATTTCTAATCACCTCCTGGGAGACTTGAAACGAGTCGGAGAAGTGCGGTCTGCTTTATCAAGCTCTGCCAGACAGCTACCTTTAATAAACACCAGTCCCAAATGCTTTGGATTCTGCGAGTCTTAATTTTCAGGAAACAGACAAAGCCTGTTTCAAACTAAATAAATACGTGGTCATATCTCAGCAAAGTACCAGCCTCATTATTACTGTAGGTAAGTGAATTTTATTCCAGAAACAAATTATAATCTCCTTTAATGACTGAAAAATATAAATACCGATGTCAGATTCAACCACAAACTCCCTTAAAATAGAATATTACCTCTTCAACGCTGGCCCCTTGAGGGAATTTTGCTCACTTTTTCCTGTTTTTACATTCTCATGTGGTTTCTAATTGCAAGTGAATGCGCTCTCAATCCGTTTAAGTCGTGCATAGTGTATTGTCATTTTTCATTCAGAACTTCAAACGCTTTCGTTTAAGACCATTATGGAATATAGCCACAGACATGGAGGTAACCAGAGATGTTTTCACAGTAGTTACACTTCGGTTTGCTTTACTGAACTAGATCGCCCGAGTTCTTCATGAGAAAACAAGTAGGCCGTGTTAAGAGTCGAGGGTTGAACTCGCTTCAGAAATGTACACAAACACAATCTGTAATGTAGTTTGACTGTAAAGAAGCCTGCATTATAACGGAACATAGAAAATACAGAATAATGAGTAATTTAAGCCAGATACAGTATAACATTTCTGCCATTATTTAATGACCCTCATGTCATTCCAAAATCGTACATTGTATAAAATATTTTTTGAACTTTTCAATAAAACAAAGATTATTGGATAACGATTTAAAAGAAAATACTATTTCAGTATTTAAGCATTTTACGATTAATTTAATGTGTCACTTGCCGTTTTTTTATTATATGTAAAATTTACTAACAGTTTCTTTTTAAGTGTATGCTATTACTAATTTTTGTTTTAGCATGGGCAGCATTAGCATGATTGAATGAAAATACTAAGACAGTCCATTTTGCCCCTTTTTTGTTGTTAGCGAGGAGGATGCTTAAAAAAGAAATACATTTAAAAGTAGAAAATATCAGTATTTCTACTTAACAATTTAATGATTCATTCAATGTGTTACTTGTGGTTTATTCATAATTATTAGAAAAAATTACTAGCAGTTTCTTGTACCAGTTGAGATTATATGAGAGTAAATCTAGAATTTTGAATAATTTACATATGGATCTTTTCCGTATGACAGCAGTTCATAGTAAAAATAATAATAATAATACTTCATAAAACTTGTGCACTATAATCCATGTCTTCTTAATTCACAAACAATGAACAAACTGCAAAATGTAAGTATATTCAATTTCGGTTACGTGTCTGCATGTTTAATCTTTAATAATATTAAATCAAATTATAACAGAATTATATATTTTGGGTTAATTCATTTTCTTTGTACAGACAGATTTGCACTTCAACAAGTTCCGAAATGTTATATAACTTCAGGTCTCTAGAGGGTTGAATTTTCTCTCATCGTTCAAGACGGATTTGGCTGTGCATGTTCCAGGATTAGCAAACATTTTGAGTTCGGTAAATGTAATTGTGGTTACACAGTGTGCCCGTGGATGAGCCGATGCGCAGGTTACAACAGGTCACACATGTACACTTACACAGGACGCCTCTGGAGAAGGTGTGACATGCCGCTTGGCAGCTCGATCACGGAGCCACTTAGTCTCTGATCTTCATCATGATAGATGAGATTAGGTGAACCACACAAAGACTTACTGTTTGCATAAGTCAGATGTGTCATCATAGTTGGATGCACATTTAAGAACTATTTTGGTTGGTTTGTATGCCATAGGTAAAATGGTGTAACTCATATCACACCTTATATATAATACACTGATGCTACGAAGGTGTTCTTTTGTCTTGAAAAGTAAAAAAGGCTTGCACGACCACTCATCCAGGCATCCAGAAAAGCAGTCAACTAGTCTGTAAGTGAATGTTTATCTCAATGACACAGAAAGGTCACGCGTGACTCCATCTGATTTTCTCCTCCTTGTTTGAAATCATTGTTTTATCTTTTTTTGTAAAGGGCGTTTGATTTAGTCTTTGCACGTTTGCTTCTGTCTGTCACGCATGACCTTTCCAAAGTGACTACTTAATGCGTAAAGTATACGAGACTCACATCACAGAGCTAGATGAGCATTTTGCTATATATCATTTTTATAAATTTGTATTATTCTTAGAAAATGACCGATCGTTTCGCTAGATAAGACATTTATTCCTTGGCTGGGATCTTGTAGAGCCCTTTGAGGCTGCATTGAAACTGCAATTTGTACCTTCAACCCATTTATCCACATTGAAATCCACTATCCTTCTTTAAAGATAAATAAATAAAAAGCATATGCTGGTTCGGTTTTGAAACATGGCAGCTGATATAATCTTGTCCTGAGTTGGTTATAAGCTGGTTACGATCTGGTCCTAAGCAACTAGCTCCTGCTCATGACCAGCTCATAACCAGCTTATAACCAGCTCAGGACAAGATTAAACTAGCACATGACCAACTAGAAAAAACAAACAAACCTGGAATGTTTTCCTCAAATAAACGTAATTTCTTTTCGAGTAAAAAAAGAAAGACATGACCATCTTGAATGACATGGGGGTGAGTAAATTATCAGGAAATGTTTACTCTGGAAGTGAATTAACTTTTAAAGTAAATTGGGAGCATGATTTACTAATTATGTTTGTTGAATGATATGTGAATAGCATATTGCACCCTCTTTATGAAATTGAGGACAGGAGTTGTTAAAAAAGAACCAAAAATATACGAAACCCAATCAAAATAAAATTTATTAGCAAAAGAATTAGTAAAACATGCTAACGATTTATTTAAAACATGGGAAATTGTTTTTTAGATCGTGCTGATGTGTTAAGCTCTGGGGCTCTATAGAAATGACTGGATTTTGCTCTCGTAAATTTGCAGATCAAATGTAAATGTGACCGCACCTTCAGTGACAGGTTTAGCATGATGTGCTAGCAGTAACTAGCATGCTAAAGATTTGCATCTATAAATTCACTCTCTGACAACAAGAAAGTACTGGTGTAGCAAGTCGCCTTCAACAAATTGTCAAGACAATTATGTATATAATCATTTAGCAGACAATTATTTTCAAAGCTATATATAATTATATATATATATGCAGGGCCTAAAATTAACACTCGCCAAGCGATTTAATGGGATTAAAAATCAGTGTTGCTGAGTACATGTATCAGTGTCAGTCACCAGTTGGCCGGTGTTCTGTCGATTTGTGGGTAGTACAAAACAGTGGGTAGTACAATTCGACAATGGAAAATTCTACCTGTTAAATTAAGTTTTATTAATGTGTACACCTACCACAACCTTAAACCTACCCTTACAGTAATGCACATACAGTAATTATGTGTTATATTCCGGTTGTGGATAGAAGGGATTAGATTGTGTTTTATTAGTGTCTACACCAACCCCAACCCTAAACCTACCCTTACAATAATGCATATTGTTTTTCAGCATGAGAAAAAGTATGCAATATTGATGTGCGCATGCGCAGTAAGCCGAGGTAGGAGAATCTGACGGGTCGGATAAAATGTCAGGACACCGGTAAACCTTTTACGAAATATAACAATGCAATGTAGTGAGAACAGCAGCCAGGTTTTATAGAGATTCGCTGTTTCTGACGTATGCGATTATAATCATATTTTCCAAAGATGAGCTCATCGTGATGCTGCTCTGTCATAAGCGACAAGAGCGAATCAAATAATAGGATACAAACGTACTGATCAGGTCAGAGCAGTGTGATGCCCAGCTTGTCCCTAGACACGGTTCTAACGACTTTGACCTGAGAAGATACTGTAAGATTAGCCTTTCCCTTCTTTATAACCCGTGAATGTGGCGGCACACATACCTGGGGTTTCGCCATCTTAAACGGTGCAGTGATGTGGTTTGAAAGGCTGCGTGTTCGGCTGAACACACCCTGAGCCGCTTTAGACAGCGCACCAGTAGTGCTTTAATGGACGAAAACACACACAATTATTTCAAAATACGCAGTTTTGGCGAGTTACCTTATAAACGTAGTCTTAAATGAGTTATAAAGTCTTAAATGACCACACAGAGTTCGGAGAAAATAGGAAACGTGTCAGATCCGCGTCATGTGCTTAGGTTTTAAAGAGACAGTGCTGCTTTTAAAGCGAGACCTGCTGAAGTCTGTCATTGATGACGTAAATCAAAGAAGAAGAGAACAAGAGAAATCACTAGATTGCTCTAGTCGATTAGCTTTTGTAGCTGAATAAAGATTCATCTGTATAGTTTATGTATATACGATTTATGCGAAGATTGTTTTAAAATCACTTGATATTTCATAGCCTATTAAATGTAAAAAATTATGGCTTTCAATTATACTGTAATGTTGAATGGCTATAATTAATAGGTAAAATGAGGGAAATGCATTTAATAGAGACACCGGTAGCAGCATTGGTATTAATGCTTCATTAATAATAGGCTACTTTATAAACAGATGCCATGTAAACGTATTTAAAATATACTATCTTTATGTTGTTTCTACATTAATTTGGATGTTCAATGTGAAATTATGACAATATAAATATGCGATTAATTACAGAGAAATGTGTGATTTAACTTTTTAAAATCGATTGACAGACAGAACAAATGTTAACCTTTTATAGAATTTTATTGGCCATTGGTAGCTCTGGCAATATATATATATATATATATATATATATACACAGTACTGAAGTAATTGGTACGAAAGATGTACCAATACTACATCAAAGCTTGTTATTGATGACAATGTGCTTGGAATGATGGGTAAGTCATCTTTAACTCTAACAACAGCATCATCAAGGAGACTGTTGTTCTAGAAAGGCTTTTAATCTGAAGACTCCAACACTAACATCTCATGCTGACACAGCAAACGGTGGCAAATTAAGCTCTGTTTCAATGCTGCTAAAATGGACCATATTCCAAACAGTTTTTGGTCCATTAAAAGTAATTGCCTATTTCTCTAAGTAGTGAGAGATTTTTTTCTGGTAATTTGCATGCATGCAGGGCCACTAAAACCCCGAGACCCCATGCTACCAGGTGCTTGTTTCTTCAAGTAAGGATTTTCTCCCTGTTTAAAACCAGAGTGCAAAAAGGAATCAAAACAACCAAAAATTGCCTTCAGCACAATGATATGTCCCCTATAAATTCATGAAAATCATCACCTAGCTGATCGTATATTGTTGTTATAAAGCATTTGATTTATATGTAACAACTAGACTGAGTATGAATGAAGAACACATAATTAGGATAAACCAGACATATGCACATTTAACCCATAAGGGGGAAAAAAAATTATATATATGTAATTTACAGTGTTTAAAAAAATCTCTCTCTCTCTCTCTATCTATCTATCTATCTATCTCCTTCTCTCTCTCTCTCTCTATATATATATATGTATATGTACAGTATATACTGTATACACACACACACAAATATTATTAAATCATTGTAAGTCTAGGTCTTTGTTGCTACTACTATGAGATTATAAATGCATTTTTATGCTCCTGAAATACATTTTTAAATATTTGTTGGTACATGAAAGTGAAGAAGAGACTGGAAAAGCATAGCGTTCGACACAAGTCCAACTCCAATGAAGTGCATACACTACTGGCGGTGCGTAGATCCAAAAATAGCTCAAAGATCAAAAACAAATAAGATCTGCACATGAAAAACAGGCCAAAATGCTCATATATAATGAAATAAAGTGCAAACGTACAAAGTGTGTAAACGTGCAATTGTTAAAGTTAAATGCTAAAATTAGGAAATGTAGTCTCGCAAAAAGTTTGAATGCAATTTAAAAACTTAAAAAATCAAGGAAGCTATGTAGATTTCAATATCAAGCTATAGCTACAGAAAGTAAAGGAATCAAAATGTTATTTGCTTTATCTTTTGTGTCATTATGTGGTATTTTTATTCTTGGCGTAATAAAACTTTGGCAAAGTGAAAGACTTTTGTAGCTGTAATCGTTGATGGACAGTAGGGTTGAGATCACATACAGTAAATGGAAGTAACCTTTTTCATTCAGTTTGAAAAAACTAAAACGTTTGGAGAACTTTTGAGTACATAAGCTGCCAAATTCTTGCTCCCTAAAGCTGATTTAATCAAATCTCCTGACACTTGAATGGAAACTAAACTCCTTTCAAACTCAAAGCGCAAAGCACTCAACTTGTCACCTGCCAGGAAATTTCAAGTAAACTAAAACAAAGTGTTCAATAATAAGATAAACCGAGAAGAAGGTAAGAATATGTCTTCTGTTTAAAGGTGAAAGGAAAATGATGCTTCCCTTGATGAGTAAGGCGAACATTTAGCTTGTACGGTCTCTCAGCGCTAAAGAGAAAATTAGAAAGATACCAATATATCTTCAGTGAGCAAGAGACATTTAGCGGCTCATTCATCCGTGTTTTGTTGAAGTGAAATGAAGACTAGTCTTTTCTCGAGGGCTGATTGATCTTTGCTTGCAATTGGTCATGGCTTGTGCAAAGCGGATTTTGGCGCGGCATAGACCTTGGCCCATTACATCATTCAAGCTTGGGACGTGAATAAAAAAAAAAAACGCATTTGTTTCCTTGGGAAAGTTAATTAGGCACCAGTGGCACCAATCAGCTTCGAGATTGTCTGGTGACTAAATGGTTTTAAACCAGTAAACAACTATGGGTCACGTGGAGCTACGTCATGAGAAAGCACTCAGTCATAGATGGGATACATTTGAAAAATACCAAGTAGCTGTTTGTGACCTTTCCATTAAGGGTGATGCTACACTGGCATCTGTTTTACAGTAAAAAAGCAGAGGAAATCAGCATTACCTCACATGACCTGAGTCAGCGTTTGATTTCCTAAAGCTGTAATTTCCTCGAGCCATAATTACAATGTGTTTCAAATAAACAAGGGCTGTTTGAGGGTGTATGATTAGTTGACACATAACATGTCCCTTCAGGGACAAAAATCAAATTGATGTATAATTCACTTACTCTGCTGTCAGTAAGAACCTGTATGCATTTCTTTCTACCCTGAATATCTTAAAAATACTGAAACATTTTAAAAGTTTTTTGCAAAAGTGTTTTTTTTTTCTTTTGATGTTTTAGACAGTTTTTAGACAAATTTTTTTAAATATTCTTCAAAATGTCTTCTTCTGTGTTCTAATGAAGAAAGAAAGTCACATGGAAGTCATAGGTGAATTATCCTTTTATACTACAATGAAAAAGATTGTGTTGAAACTATTTTCACTCAGACATTGATAGCATTTTCCCAAACAGTTACAAGGAAAAGGCAAGTAACACATTGATTTAAACATCATTACATTTTAAAGTATTATTTTAAAACATAATCCAATGATCTTTATTATTGTAATTTAAACTTTGAAATATATTTATACTGTATGTATATATACAGAATATATATATATATATATATATATATATATATATATATATAATATTTGCAAATGTGGCCAATAGTCTAAAAGTGAAATTGTGTACACAAAACATCTATTTTCTCATTGTACTTCAATATGCTTTTCAGATAAGTACAAGAAAGCGTGAGAAATTGGGAAGCAGAATTGGGGAGGTGCATGAATAATAGATTGCTACTGTCGTGGAGAGGGGCGCATTATTGTTCCAGTGCTCTCTTATGCCGTGTCCACCAATGGCCTGCTGGGATAGCATTGTTCAGCTGAGAGCCATCATGGCCGGAGTGGAGAACTGCAGCCGTGCCGCCCAAACCAAACGTCCACGCTTTTAATTCCTCCACAGCTTGAGTCATGGCCTTTCAAGAGTGAGTTAAATAAAATCCAGAGAAATGGTGTCAAAGTGGGCCGCCTCAGTGCCTATTGTCTGAAATCCAGGAGAGGCTGATGCAAATATCGAGCTAACATCTCCAAAGGTCAGGTGATGAAGGACACAGAGCCTGGGTGAATTGTTTTGACAGGCATTAAAAGCCTTTCATTTTGGATTTATCAGACGATCTCACTTCCTTTGATGTCACGGCGCAACAATACGTACAAGCGGTGGCATCTAATGCAATCCGATCGCCACTCAGGTGTTGGATAACGTCACTGCGTCAGCGCTAAACAATTCTAAAAGCTAAATTGATTTTATTTGAGCGAGTTATCACAGATGTGTTTTTCAAAGAACTGGCAACACATGAAAACAAAATATTACTCTAGCCCTTTATAATATCTGTGGGAATTATTTTTATTTTCGAATAAAATCCTACTATGCTCTTAACATTGCTCTAAACCAGTCACTCACAAAAGTACGGACACTATAAATACAGCAGGGCGATGGAAAGCACTTTAAATTTGTTATGTCTTGTAAATCACAACATTTAAAGGACATTTAAAGTTCCTTTCATCCAACAGTTCCAGTAAACTCACCATTTTCGCAGTTGTAATTGCGGTCTGATATTTCATCCCAGTGGTCACCCAGGTGCCATAAGGGCAGAGGAAATATTTGCAAAAATGTTCTTTCAAGAAAAGCTTGGACGCTTCAAATACAGTCAAAAAAAGGGATGAACAGCTGTGTGTCTGTGAACTTTAATTCACCTCAATATGAGACAAAGATGAGTAACACAGGTTATGTTCACACTGTTGCTAAATATGGACCAAAATGTGCTTTTCTGAGCCATTTGGAATGACACTTGGATGTGTAAAGAACAATGAAGTCTATTCATTCATTCATTTATAAATAAATAATTTAGACCAATGTTGTAACGATTAAACTCCCTCACTCTGCACTACATTTCCCAGCATCCTCCCCAGTTCTCATCTGCTCTCGCGCAGTCATCATCCGCACCTACCAATGATCATCACCTCCATATAAGCTGATCTCACACACTCTCCCAGGGTCTGGGCTATGACTAGGGTTATTTATATATTAATCTGTATACTTTGAAAACATTAGCATTTTCCAAAAGTTTCTCATCCACACTAAAACGTTAAATTCACTTTACTGCGCATGTGTACAACCTCATAAAATCTCACTGAGATGACACAGATGGAATAGACATAATGGGACCTATCATACACCCAGCGCAATATGGCGCCAAGCACGAAGTTGAGACTCTAATGGGTTTATGTTATGCTCAAAACACCCATTACTCATTAAGAGAAGAGGGACAACCCTTTTAGACCGTCTTTCACATCGTTAAACTAGCAAAAGTGGATTCGGACATGCCGAAGTGACCTGCGCCTTGCGCTTTTCAGGGGTGTCAAACTAATTTTAGTTTGAGGGCCAGATCGAAGAAAATGTCCCCTTGTGCGGGCCGAATTATCTTTTGTTAAACCCTAGTTTGCTCACAGTCACAAATAATATTAATCATACGTACTACAATATAATTTACAAAAAGTCTAGGAAAACTTTTTTTAAAGATAATGCTGTTATTTTAAAGGTGTGCAATATTGACACAAAATGTAATTTATGCATTTATTTTTTAAATAAGGATTACAATATCTTGCCGAGTGTGTTTCTGAGATGGTTGGTTTAAGGCTGTCATGGATAAATAAATATGACACTAAAGTCGCCAGTAGTTGGCTGCAAGTCCCCGTCTTAATGAGTGATCCATTGATGCATTCAAAACTTTTGATTCTTTTAGAAAGAAGATCTGTCTTTAAGAAATGGCCACTGAATCATTGACTCAAATGATTTGATCAAAAAGACAGATTCATTCAGTAACAAAATACACATTGCTGCTCGGAGACAGAAATTGGTCTGACTCTGGCTTTGTTAAAACATTTAATTGCCGAGAAAGAGATAAACAGACAGCATTGTGACTCAAACGATAAAGCCTACACTAAGATATATTTTGTAACTAAATTAATATAATTGTTTGATAATAATGGTTTAAATTAATATAATATAATAATTTATACTTTTTCCCCGCAACCCCACCTTGTTGACAGGTATGGATTAAACTGTGTTACCTGTCTGTGTTGAGATCACAGACCCTTTCTTTCCATTTCTCCTCAAATAGCCTGTCCGCACTTCCAGGTCAATATTTTTCTTTTGGACATGCTTAAAATCACAAGTAACTTGCCAAACAAGCATCAGTTACAACGCAGCTTTCATCATGTTATCATGGTACTGCTTGAAATTCTGGCGCCGCATTAAAACCTCCATGTGTAGGTGTCCCTTTGTTGTTCCGCTTTAACTTAAAAATGAAATATTATAATTTTCAAAATAATGTTTTATTTATTATTTTATATTATTGTTCAAATCATCCCTCGGGCCGTATGTTTGACACCCCTGGCTTAGATAATTAAAATAGGGCCCAATAAGTTTTCACTCAATTCAGCAGGATCATTATATTTACTGAAATAACTCATCATTCACCGATGAATGTCGCGCTCATTCATGTTTGATCTAAAGCTGAATTGCCTTCATGTTTTGCTGCAGGACAGCAATTGTGAGTAAAATTTTTGTCATCTTTTAAGATGTTTCAATAAACTGTAAAGAGTGTACAAAGAAAAAATATTTAGCAACTGTGTGAAAATGAATAGTACACAACAGGCTTAATTACCTGCATAAACATAGATGTACAAATGTATCACATGACTAAACATGTGTCATCGTTTTCAAAAGCCTCTGTTTTCACAGTCCACACTATAATACAAAAATTTTGTTTTTAAATGTATCCACTTTGCAGAGCATTTCCAAAAAGTTTGGTTTTGCCATCTCAGTGTGGACAGAAGAGCAAAACTGAGAGAAAAATATGCGTTTTTAAGCGAAAATGCATTAGAGTGATCAGGATAATTGACTGTGGAGACAGCAAGAGCGCGTAAGTGTTTTGCTTAATACAAGTTTTCTGTTACTGTCGATTAGAGTAAATATCTGCTAGTTGAGAGGATTAATTTGTTTACTGCTTGTTTTATTTAAAACGTTTATGATGATTGTGCATGTTGTTTGCCGTTAGCTGCAATTAGAAATTACCACAAGACTGTTTGCTACCTGTTAATTTGTGCTTAATAAAGCAACTTAATAAAGTTGTAGCTCTTCACTTAACAGCTTTATTGGAGTGTTTTATCTGATGCCAATGTAAATTCATTTATTTTCATTGGTCTTAATTGTAAATAAATAAATGAATAAATCAATATATATACATACATACATACATATAACTGGCTTAAGTGTTGTGCACATAAAAAAATAAAAACTAGGTATTTTCCAGCCATTTTCCTGACATCCTATAATGGATTATTATCCTATAACAAACATATAACATCCTGTAAAATAAATAAATAATAATATACAGTTAATTATTTACAATCAATTATTACATTATTAATTCAAAAGCAGTAATAAATAATGTCTGACACTGAATTTTTTTTATTGTAACAAAACAATGTATAAATTACTCTTAAAGTTAAGATTCTGCTATTGTTTACACACCCTCAAGTTTCTGGTCCTCACTAATGGTGTGTGTACAAAAGTGATTGTAATTTTGATGTCTAATGCATTTATAGTCATATTTAAGTATACAAAAGTATCCTGTACAAATACTTGTACTTTTGGAGGCTAAAATGTATAGCTAAGTTAATGAATGCACATGGGAGACACATACAACCTGAATTGCAACTTGCAAAAGCTTTGCAAATCTCATAATCTACAGTGCATAACATCATCAAAAGTTTCAGAGAAACTGGAGAAATCTCTGTGTGTAAGGGACAAAGTCAAATACCTTTGTTGGATGCCCATGGTCTTCTGGCCTCAGACGACACTGAATCAAAAATTCGGCTTGATTCTGTCATTGACATTACTAAATGGGCCCAGGAATACTTCCAGAAACCACTGTCGGTAAACACAATCCGCCGTGCCATCTGCAGATGCCAAATAAAGCTCTATAATGCAAAAAGGAAGCCATATGGTCCAGAAGCGCCGTTGTGTCCTGTGGGACAAGGCTCATTTAAAATGGACTGTTTCAAAGTGAAACAGTGTTCTACGGTCAGACGAGTCCAAATTTGACATTCTTGTTGGATATCACGGACGCATGTCCTCCGGGCTAAAGAGGAGGGAGACCTTCAAGTGTGTCATCAGCATTCAATTTAAAAGCCAGCATTTTTATATGGTATGGGCAGCTTGTTTTGGAAGGCACTATGAATGCTGAAAGGTATATAAAGGTTTTAGAGCAACATATGCTCCCCTCCAAACGATGTCTATTTCAGCAGGACAATGCAAAACCACATATTGCAGCTATCACAACAGCATGGCTTCGTAGTAGAAGAATCCAGGTGCTGAATTGGCCTGCCTGCAGTCCAGATCTTTCACTTATAGAGAATATTTGGTGCATCATTAAACAAAATATATGTCAAAGATGACCACGAACTCTTCAACAGGTGAAAACCTATATCAGGCGAGAATGGGACCAAATTCTAACACCAAAACTCCAGAAACTCATAACCTCAATATAGTGTAGTATATCAAGGACCGAATCAGACAAATCAAGATTCGATCCAAGCATGCTTGAAACATGAGGAGCCGAATTCCACAAGACAACAGCAGAAAGTCATAAATCAGACCCCAGCCGCCTGAATACACCCGACCAGGCTTCGAGGACAAAGGCTAAAATTCCTGGGTTCACAAAAACTGTAGAATCATCTTAAAATACTTTCATTCTCATGGTTAATGAAACTAATCATTTCTATGCATAACTGCATATTATGTATGTGACCCACAATTTGGAATATCCTTGTTTTAATCATTGTGTTTATCGTGCTTTTAATTAGTATTGACTAGCTAAGCCTTAAGGGTTAATGTCATGTTTAGTATGTATGAGCGTGATAATTCCAGCTTTGAACATTTCTTTTAATTGATTTCCTGTCAAATGCATCATATTCTGGTTATAGAAACCACATCCAAAAGGATACTTTGCAAGAGAATGTAAAATTCGGGCAATGTGACTGGCCATGACATGTTAATTTATTAATTGGGTGGAGCAACAAAGCAGCAGCCGCTCCAGCATAGGACCTAATTGGTCAAGACAACCATTGGGAGGTGTCAAAAGGCCGAGTTTAAATACTAGGACACCCCCTTGAAATCGCTCTCTAACTGCTCTTTTAAGAATTCCTCTCTCTTGAATTCACCTTCTCTCTGAAAAATGAACTCTCTGGAAAAATGAACTCTCTCTTCAGCCATGTGCTCTGGACCACACTCAGCCAGTTGCTACCATGATGAGAAGAAAAACCACCTAGTCTCTTTACATCCTTTTATTCTTTTACTTTTGTTTATTTTCTTTCCGTTGAGTTCGTGTGCTAAGTTACGTTTGCCAGCGGAAACCAGCCCAAAACTCTGCAGGGCCAGCCACGAGCCAACGCCCACTTCAACGACTCCTGAACTCTAAGCCAATCAGCGACTTCGGAGAAACCCTTTCCCGCAAAGACGGAGGACAAAGGGAAATCTTTAAACACAAAAGCTGCAAGTACAAACCCCAGACTTTGCTGAGCTGGTGTCAATTTAATATAGATTTTAGCCTCATTGAAAAGTCAATGCGAGTGTTAAATATGTGATTGATGATTGTTCAGGTTTATGCAATTGCACATATTGCTGTCAACGTGGGATATCAAATTCTCATTCTCTTAATCTAATCCTTTCCTCACTTTCTCTCTTTCTGCAACGCTTGAATGTGTGAATGATTGTGTTCATGTGTAGATTAGTTTACATGTCTTAGAGTTATATAAATAAAGTCTTGTTTATATTGAAAAGAGAAATATCTTGTGTTTTGTGCTCATAAGTTAATGCCTTAATCTGTCGATTTTGTTACCGTGCTATTTAATAGTGTTTTCACTATATTTGGGGATTTTAATATCCAGTGCAGAGTTTGTTATACGGCTTGTTCGGTGAATCGCCGTGAAACAGTGAGTCTGTTCAAATTCCCTATAAAATCATTAATGATTCCCTTTGAGCTAAATTGACCTGTTTCCCTTATAACAATATATATATTATATGTTATCATTACAATAGTGACGGGGACACTATACTGTAAAAAGCACCGTCCTTCGGATGAGACGTTAAACCGAGGTCCTGACTCTCCGTGGTCATTAAAAATCCCAAATTCGCACAATGGCCTCTGATCATTATCATGGTATCCTAACAATCTGCATCACTCTGTCTCCTCTCCACCAATAAGCTGGTGTGTGGTGGGCGTTCTGGCGCACTATGGCTGCCGTCGCATCATCCAGGTGGATGCTGCACACTGGTGGTGGATGAGGAGATTCCCCCTGACAATATAGAGCGCTTTGATTACTATTATTATTATTATATATTATTTGACTGTTATTATTGTTATTATTATTTTGAGACCTGTGCGACCCATTTTGTGCATAAAATAGTAACATTTCACAATTTAAACATTTGTTATGTTATCTATGTTCTATTGTGAATAAAATATTGTCTCATGTGTTTAGAAAGTATTTTAGTTTTAATTTTATTCAAATTTTAAAATGTCCCTACATTTCCGGAATTGGGGTAGCAGTGGTGTAAAGTAAAGAATTACAAATACTCTCTCGTTACTATAATTGAATAGTGTTTCTCAGGAATTGTAATATTTTAAGTAGTTTAAAAACAGTGTGCTTTTACTTGAGTAGATTTTTAGCGCCTGTATTGGTACTTTTACTGTGCTATTTTCCCTCAACCTGCTGTTGCTACTTTATGTTTATTTTTTCCTGTCAACGGTGATTGGCTAAGCAGAATAATAAGTCCCGTGATTCCCATCCAATCAAATCGCACATAGAAATGTTGCATCAGACAGATTTCAAGACACCTGGCGCCAATTTTGTTTAATCATGGAGGAAGAGGAGGAAGTGTGATGGATGCTTCAACGTGCAGCAGCTTAAATACAGCACTTCAGCATCCCTGGCCACACCTAAAGAGCTTTTTGCAGTGAAGGCGAGAAGGCAATTGTGTCATTAAGTCATGTCAGCTTTGCCTGCCTAGACCAGCTGAGATATCCATGTTTAAGAGTTCATCATCTAATTTGAAAAAAAAAAACACAGATCGAGGTAAGTTTTGACTACCTGCTAAGTATAGTATCTTAAATATGTTAAATGGCAATAGTCACAATCAATATAATGCGGCGGGTATAAATGGGTGAGGGAGTGTGTTCATGTAGAGGTTTCATGAGTTAATGTTATTTAGGTATGCACCAAATGTTTTGACGCAGTCGCTTTATAAGTGCAGAAAATGTCTGCAGTGTGGAATCATTAAAAGTGCCCAAGAAGATGCAAAAAATTTCACAAGCAACAACCGAGAGACTGTTTAGTTCGCATGTTATGTCATAGAGAATGAGGAGTTACGTCACATTCTTTTCACTCCGCGTTGCATTTCGGGAAGGCACTTCTCATTCTCTATACGGATAACTGCTTATCTTTTGATTTGTTTTTGCCTTTAAGTTAAACAATTATTAATTCTTCATTGTGTCGTTTGCAGGAAAGAGAAGCTCATTTATTGCAGTGCATGATAATTAGATTTAATTAGGTTTTATAGAATTTCATTTGCAATGTTGACCTGATTACCTAAAAACAGTGTCACCTGCTGGACGCTAGCTGCTGCTTCAGCCGTCATATTAAATTATCCAAATAAAAGAGTGTTTAACAAGCTGACACAAGTTGATACATTTCTTTGTTATAAACTTTAAATGACAGTATAATCGTTGCCATTATAAATATAATTTTTTCCATCACGGAGGAGATTCAGAGATTGTGGGTCACATTCAGCGAGTCACAAAACTCTCTGTGTTTTTATATTTATGTCAACAAATGACAAGCAAAATCAAATCCTGAGGAGCTTGTGAACAGTTTTATAGCATTTTAAAATGCACTAATAATGTACTAAGACAGTGATGCTAAAAGACATGCAGTTGAGCCAGAATATTAATGAGATGTTTAAACATTAAACGTTTTAAACATTAAACAGGGGCAGTCGTGGCCTAATGGTTAGAGAGTCGGGCCTGTAACCTGATGTTTGCGGGTTCGAGTCTCGGGCTGGCAGGAATTGAGACTGAAGTGCCCTTGAGCAAGGCACTGAACCCCTAACTGCTCCCCGGGCGCCATACAATGGCTGCCCACTGCTCCAGGTGCGTATGCGCTTCGGATGGGTTAAATGCAGAGAACCCTACATTTCACCACTGATTATACCCTGTATGATTGTGTATGTGACAAATAATAAAGAACCTTGAACATTCCTCCCTTCAGAAAACCGTAAAGTAGAAAGCGCTTATGGATTACGACAGTGATATTTAATGTTCATATTTGGGCTCATCTGTTTTTCTGCACATATTATGATTTATTAGAAAGGTGTGTATATAGTATGGTCTTTTATTATCACTGTCTTGGTGCATTCAGCGTGTTCTTATGAGAGGAAAATGTTTAATGTCAATAAACGTGTTTCGCTCACATTTTTAGCTGCATATCTGCACATAGTATGCTTTACAATTTTGTCTTTATCACTGTCTTGGTAAGCCGCTTTAAGCATTTTAGACAGTCTCCTGTTCAAGTTCTGCTAATTCACAAGTCTAGTGAGAGTCATACTGGCAAAGAAGGTAACGTTAATTATTAAACCATCAAAATCAAATCTTTAAAAAAAACACAGAAATTTGATTATTTTATTGATTGAGGTCAGATTTTCTATTCGGCGTCTTCTCTGCAACCTGCTTCCTTTGGTGTTTTTACACAGAAAAAAGGTGAAGTTTTATTCAGTTTTCTCTCAGAACTCAGAGTTACTATTGCAATTCTCGATGCAGCATGAATGACATACAATGGTGACATTTTTACAATCACAACAAAAATTAAATACTGCCCTAAACTCAATAGCGGAAAGGCAGCGCTATCCTGCAATTATGGCGGATAAACAAAGCAGTTTCCCAGAACTCAACACATCATTATGTCACATTCTGATTCTCTATGGATGAGAAGAGGGAGGGGGATGGAGTTGTTTCTGGTACTCAGAGCCGATCCTCCCTATACGCAGAAGCTTCGCAGGGCTCCCGAAACACCAGGGGGGCCCCTTGCTCTCAAAGAGGTTTTTATTTAGTTTAGTTTTAGAAGCTGGCTAGTGGTTATGAAAACATGAATGATCAATTATTTTAATGCGGTGTGCTGTCACCCTCTCTACGTAAAAAGTCAGTCAAATCATTTAACGTTAATGTCGTACATTCTCTTGCATGAGACAAAAGAAGAAAAAAAACGAACCACGGAAGAGATGCTGTTTCTCGAGCGCTTTCCTTGAGCATGATTCGAGATGGATTGAAACATGGACAAATGCGTTTAATCCATTCTTTCATCCCATTCACCCCCCCGCCGCACAAAGTTTTGCGTAGGGCCCCCAAAAGTCTAGGATCGGCACTGCTGGTACTGTATGATGACTGAAATCGCGAAATGGTCTTTAACAGAATGTTGCATTCTCTAATACATGCATATTCTGTCAGTGCCACATGAGCTCGCGTCGTGGTGCCAAAGATGGCGATTAGGCTGTCCTGCCCATAGATTTATACATAGATTCTTCAATAGCAACTGTTTCTATGGGCTGCGATACGTAAGTCATCTGACAATTTTTTAATGTCTGTGAACCTTTAAATGGATTGACTGTGTGCATCTACAACAGATCACAACAATTATCATAGTGAATGACGTTAAGTTGACTGTTCCAAGATGGCAAACGCGCCAACGTATCCAGTGCGGTCAAATAGGGCATCTATGGTCCTGCCTACCTGTCAAAATATGTATTTGCATACCACTGCGCACATTTTGCATCATCAGCGCGCTCCAGTGAGAATGAAAGGCGTTAATATTGTAATATTATGCGCTTTGCACTGTAATGTTTTCTCATTGGTCAATGAAATCAAGTTTTTAAATCATGTTTATTTTTTTTAAATGCAAGCAAAGGTTTTTATCAGTGGTTACAAATTAGAGTTACTCATTGTGTGTTCTACGGATAAAACATCCATCGAAATTAAAGCAGTATAATGAATGCGTCCTGAAAAGAAGAAAAAACTCTGAAGAACAAGGGTGTGATTCAGCTGTGAAGCAGATGAAGATTAAAGACTACTATACATAATGCAGGAAGGTTACTCAGTCCACAGTTGACAGGCTTGTAATTTGAGTTTGTCTGTGAAAGTCGTTATGTCCAGACCAACTGTGAAGCTGAGAATCGAGGAAGCAGCCTCAAAGAAAAAAACAAAACAAACATTACTGCTGAGATGGCGAAAATCAGCTATATAGGTACTACTACTGATTGTTGGACAGCACGACAACGGAGTTACATCGGTGTAACCGCACCCTGGATTGATGAATCTTCATTAGAAAGAAGATCTGCTTCCATTGCCTTTAGACGCTTGAAAGGATCATATACATTTGATTTGCTTGCAGGGACCCTGAATGACATCTACTTGGAATGTGGCATCTCAGAAAAAATTGTCAGAACAACAACTGATAGTGGATACAATTTTATTAAAGCATTTAAGGTGTATGGCGAACCGAGTCAGCAAGAATTGATTAGTGCTGACTCTGCTGAGGCAGTGACACTGGAGAGTGAGAAAGATGTGGAAGGAGTTGAGGTTCAGGACACCTGTTCTATTTTAAACACTAACTGTGGGTTGGAGTATCATCTACCCAAGCATCAGCGTTGCGTGTGTCATCTTCTTAATATGGTGGCTACTGTGTATGCTTCCAAGGCAGAGGACAGCAGTGAGGTATATAAGAAACTTACATGTTCAATGCTTGCGAAATGCCAGGCATTATACAATTAAACCAGCCAGTCTGCTAACAATGCTGAGATCGTCCAAGAAGAATGTGAGCTTCAGGTCATTCAGCCCAACCACACAAGATGGAATTCAGTGTACAATGCGCAGAGAGGGTAATGCGGATCCTAAAGGAGCAGGGAGAAGCATCACTTCGGAATGTATGTGCAGCATTCAAAATTAAAATGTAAATCTGTTTGCTCAATGTCACATTGTTCTAATTGGTGTATGTGTTTTGATTTTGACGTGTTATTTATTTATTTAATTTTAATTAATAGGTTAAATCCTGCTGATGTTTCTTACCTCTCTGAATACTGCATTGTAATGAAGCCTGTATCCATGGCCTTGAACATCCTTCAGTCCGAAACAAACACTCAGATGGGCTGGCTGATTCCCACCATCTACCTTCTTGATTCAAAGCTCAGAAAGATGGAGGCTTCCATCAAGGCATGTCTTCCCCTTATTCATGCTCTGTAGCAGGGTCTACAAAATCGCTTTGGGGAGTTTATGGAAGATACGGAACTCATCGGAGCTGCGATTCTTCTTCCGAAATTGAAGACGTCATGGACACACTAGGCCCACATCATAAAAGCAGGTAAGATATTTCTAATAATTTTTACATGAATGAATATTGTGCCAATTTCTGTTAAAGAGTGAGAACATGCAGCATTTTTTTATGTCAGGAGTTATGAGTACATTTGCTTATTCCACTTTTTGTTCCACTGCTGTGTGTATGGGTTTGTGTGGAGTTAAGCTATTGGTTCAATATTTATTTACTTGCCTACTGTAGCACAGTCAGACTGTGAGACAATGTTAGAAAAGACAAGGGTATTGAGGGGTTATAATGCAGCAGTGCTCAAGTAGCAAGTGAAAAGCTTTATTTAATTTATAAAATATCCATGAAAACCACACTAGTTGGTACATAACACACTGGTAAACATGCCATAGTTTGTCTATCTGCATTATCCCGAATTATTAATGTTTTTATTTTGTGTATATGCTAGGTATGGATTACATCCTGCATCATCTTGACGCCATTAAGGGCACCCAGCAAAATAAATCACTACATGATGCTTCTGATGAGGATGACTTATTTTCTTCCATTAAGACTGTTCCATCTCCATCTCCAAATGTATCTGAATTGGATGGATACTTGGCTTGAGCCTCAGAAAAGATGGGACTGCTTCACTCGTTTCCTTTGGTGAAAAAGCTAAGCCTCAAACTGAATGCACCCTTGCCTACCTCTGCAGCATGTGAGTGCCTTTTTAGTTGTGCCGGGCAGCTTTTTACACCTGAACGAGCACGGCTGGACAGTAACAATTTTGAGAATCAGCTCATTGTAAAACTGAAAACAACTTCAAAATGTAGGCTCATTGTTGACCCCTACATTAAAATCTCTGCAAGTCTGCATTCATGTTGAGAGACTTCTTAGTTAACGGAAGTTATATTCACTTCAGTGTAATTTTCTAAAAGGCTGATCTTTTTTACATTAAATTGTTAATGTACAATGCTTTGCAATATTTTGTTCTTCTTAATCTGCAAGAATACCTCTACAGAATGGTTTTCATAAATGTTACCTGATTATTGGTTACTTCTTCAAATATTACAGGCCTGTATTGTCAGTGCTAGTAGTCAAAAGTAAAACTGCTGAAGAAATATTGTCGCTTTGTTCCCTTTCAGTCGGTCACTCCGAGTCACGTCGGATGACCGACGAAATTGGGATCTCGCTAGAGAGACCTATCCACTTTGAGTGTAACTAAACGAGCCAATGGACATTGGCATGCGGTAATTGCATCCAGCTGCCGCTGATCACAGCGTGAGTATAAGAGGCAGCAGGTGCACCACATTAATTCATCCTTTCGCTTCGGAGCCGAGCGGTAGTGGTTGAAGCTTCTTCTTTCTTTCCACAGAAGAGTGTTCTGAAAACGAGTGTGGGTGTTATGGCGCAGCAGCGGTGGTCACGGTCGTGCAGGTGAAAAAAAGATAATCTCCCTGCTGACTGCCACACCATAATCCTCAAATCACCTCTGCTTTTAATTTTTTTATTCCACCGGACGCACCGCCGCTTCAGGTGCCGGGACGAACTCCAGATCACGGCAGAGGGACCCTGCCATGTTTGAATAACATGAAGAATAACATGAACCGTCCACGAAAGCTTCCTCTGCATGCTGAATGCCCAGGCACGTGAGGCAGTGTGCCCACTGAGCCCACACTAGGAGGAATCAGGTGAGTGTTACATTTCACACCCAGACCCAGCCGTCACAGGCCCTGGGCCGGTTCCCTGTGTTTCACCACGCTGCCCCACCGAGGGTACGTCCGTCGGTTCTGCTGGTTCCGCTGGCACAGTCTCTTGGAAAGTTGGGTCTTCGGGTCTGGGAAAAGTGTAAACTTGTGCCAACGCAAAGGATATCTAATCTCGGCATGGAGTTGGATTCGGTCAACCAGACAGCACGCCTCACCCAGGAACATGCTCAGTCGGTGCTGATCTGCCTCAAGACTTTAACAGGCAGGACGGCGGTCCCACTGAAACATTTTCAGAGGATCTTGGGGCATATAGCTGCAGCTACGGCGATAGTTCCGCTTGGTCTGCTCCATATGAGACCGCTTCAGCACTGGCCATATGGCCGAGTCCCGAGGTGGGCGTGACAACGCGGTACTCATCAGGTTCAGATTACACCGGCCTGCCGCACAACCTTCAGCCAGTAGGCTGGTTACCTCGTTTATTTGTGCAGGAGTGCCCCTGGAGCCGGTATCCAGGCATTCTGTGGTATTCACGGATGCCTCGGCCACCGGCTGGGGAGCCACTTATAACGGGCACGCAGTGTCAGGGGTATGGATGGGTCCCCAACTGTGTTGGCATATCAATTCCCAATCCATGCAGACAAAATGGCGACCATTGCATATATCAACCGCCAAGGTGGTTTACGCTCCCGTCGCATGTCGCAACTAGCCCGCCACCTTCTCCTCTGGAGTCAGAAGCATCTGAGGTCCCTTCGTGCTATCCACATCCCAGGAGTGTTCAATCAGGTGGTCGACGAGCTGTCTCGAGCTGTACTTCCTGGGGAGTGGAGACTCCATCCCCAGGCGGTCCAGCTGATTTGGAGTCGGTTCGGAGTTGCTCAGGTTTGCATCTGCAGAAACCACCCATTGCCAGTGGTTTTACTCCCTGTCTGAGGCAACACTCGGCACGGATGCACTGGCACACAGCTGGCCACAGGGCCTGTGCAAATATGCATTCCCCCCAGTGAGCCTGCTAGCACAGACAGTGCAAGATCAGGAAGGACGAGGAGCAGGTCCTGTTAGTGGCTCCATATTTGCCTAGCAGGACCTGGTTCCCGGAACTCATGCTCCTCGCAAAACAGCCCCTCTCTGGCCGATTCCTCTGAGGAAGGATCTGCTTTCTCAGAGACGGGGCACCCTCTGTCACCTGTGTCCAGACTTGTGGAAACTTCATGTGTGGTCCCTGGATGGGACGCAGAGGTTCTAGTGGACCTGTCCCAGAAGGTAGCTCTCACTATCGCTTCAGCACGAGCACCATCCACAAGGCGGACCATATGTGCTGAAGTGGAAGCTGTTCGTCAAATGGTGTTTCTCTCACCGTGAGGTCCCCCGGAGATGTTCGATCAGAGCTGTGCTGTTCTTTCTACAGCAAGGGTTGGAGCGTAGGCTGTCCCCCTCCACCCTTAAGAAGCACGATCTGGTCATCGGGTTTCTTAGGGGGGGCAGGAGGTTAAATCCTCCAAGGCCTTCCTCCCTACCCTCTTGGGATTTGGCATTGGTGCTAATCGCCCTACAAACAGCCCCCTTTGAGCCTTTGCAGTCAGTTGAGTTGAAGTTTCTCTCTTTGAAAACCCTACTCCTGACTGCATTGGCCTCGATCAAGAGGGTGGGAGACCGGCAGGCATTTTCAGTCGAAGAATGGTTTCTTGAGTTTGGGCTGGCTGACTCCAGTGCAGTGCTGAGACCTAGGCCTGACTATATGCCCAAGGTTCTTACCACTCCCTTCAGGGACCAGGTGGTGAACCTGCAAGCGCTGCCCCTGGAGTAGGCAGATCCAGCCCTAGCTTTGTTCTGTCCTGTACGTGCACTGCGACATTATGTGGATAGAACTTAGAGCTTCAGGACCTCAGAACAGCTCTATGTCTGTTACGGAGGATAGCAGAAGGAAGGCTGTCTCCAAGCATAGGATGGCCCACTTGATAGTGGATGCCATCACCTTGGCCTATGAAAGCACAAGGTGTGCCCTGCCTGCTCAGGTTGCATGCTCACACCTCTAGGGGTGTCACATCTTCCTGGGCACTGGCTTGTGGTGCCTCGCTAGCAGACATTTGTAGAGCTGTGTGTTGGGCGACTCCCAAAATATTCGCTAGGTTTTATAGCCTACGTGTTGAACCGGTTTCCTCCTGTGTTCTCACCTAACGGGTAGTGGCACTGAGAGGCCTGGCTCAGAGTCAGCTTGTGGCGTTCTTACGCCTAATTCTCCAGAGAGTTCCTTAACCAGGCAAACCCTGTTGAATCCTCCAGCACTCCGGCATCCGGACGTGGCGGAGTGTCTGGTGCCAGGCCTTCAGCCAATGAATTCTCAAAATATGGTGTGAGGCTAGTGCCCATATGAGTGACCCGGTTGTGGTCCCATATGTGTTTTCCATGGTATTCTTACTAGAGCCATGTTTCCCCTGGCAGACCACGTTTGGCTGTCTCTAATGATGCAGCCTGAGCCATTTCAGAGTTGGGTTACTTCACATGAGTAAATTTCACTTTAAATTTCACTTTTGGATAGGTCACTAAGCTACACTTTTAGTTTGCAGTGTATAAGGTGGAATAACCTTCACAGCACAATCCTTCACTACTCAATAATCTTGAGTACTTTTAAAATGGCTACATTTTACTTGTAGATTGAGTAGCATTTAGGACAGGTACTTTTACTTGAGTATGGTTTTTCAGTACTCTTTCCACCACTGTCGGGATGTACATTCTGTAGTAAATGTGCAGTTCATACACAGGTTCACAACAATCACGTTTTGTTTTCAGCAATCCAGTCCAAAAAGCTCTACATTTCTGTGTTTTATGGGGCAAAACTCTTTATTCTTTACAAGCAGCTATAAAATCATTTTCATAATCTGCTTTTTGAGGGTAAAGACCTCTTAAATTATATAAAACAGAGTCCCATTACAAACATTGGCCTGCTCAATTGATAGCTATAGGTGTTGGATTTAGTTCTTTCTCACACAAGGTTGTAGTCTTTAATTTGCTTTTCTGGATCCAGCTTGTTGGTTTACAAAGCTTTTTCCATGCAGTATGATGGAGTGGGCGTTCTCTTTGAACACAATTATATTTACGTAAAAGAGATTTGCTAATTACCATCCCTGCTCCCACGCTGCTGCTCGAGTTTTCTCTAAAGAAGTCAAGCCATTGTAGCAAATTCGGGCTTGACATCAAAAGGGAAAGAGGTTAAGCAAACCATGACTACCTTGTTTAAACCTGACCAGCATGTGAAAGAACTGTTAAAAGTGCAACTCTTTGTAAATTCTCTTTGTAAGTTCATGCCATTGGACTGAAGTCACACATTTTTAGAGAGGTTTTTGCAGTTTTCTGAGGTGATGATATAGCTTACTTTGAGGGTCTAGACAGGAAAGAGCACACACACATACATCCCAGTGGGGATATATCAGCTTCACCTTCTCTGGCTCAGATCAGTTAGAAACCAATCTCTTCCCTTTGCATTCATGCAAACGAGCCACATTGTGTTCAACAAAACCATCACACCCCTCAGGTTTCCATGTTTACTGCCAACAAGAAAGGGTTTCCACTGCCGCCCTGGGAAACTAAATCATTATTTGGGCATTAGTGATACGAGCACATGGACAATATTCTAAATACCTGTGGTTTCGGAAAAGCTGCTTTTCATTCAAGTTCACTCTCAAGGTAGCACATTTGAAGGCTCATGACATCGGCTGTGAGCATGAAACCTTTTCTATAATTGCTAATAAAACAGAGGGCAGGGATTACAATGTTATACAAAGTAATACATACGTACGATGTATCAAATACCTTGCTAAATCATGAAGTGACTTAGCACCTAGCTTCACTATTGCTTAAGTTTAGGGACTCAGGGCTTAACTTCTACACCATTTGGACTACGAACATGAATGGTACCTCAAATCATGTGGTGTTTTTAGGAAAGTTGTACTATTACTTTTCTTATTAATCTGACTTAGCGATTTGTAGATGGTGGTTGCTAAATTGTGAAATATCTAGGTGCTTCTCAATCGAAAGGCAACATCCTTGTAAGGCTGCAAATCTAGATTAGACCATCCTATTCTAGAGTTTAATGCTGAACAGGACCAGCTTTGATGCCTAGTAGGACTGGAATAGGAAGGATCCATCCTCACTAGGATGCAGCCTTCCATTTGGGAAGCATCCACTGCCAGAGAAACCTGAGCCAAATCCAAGTGCTTCCCAACCATATTCCCAGAGCCCATTTGAAACTGCACATTTTGCATGAATCCTTAATCAAACACACCTGATTCAGGTCATTAGCTCATTGGTAGAGACACCAAGAGCTGAAATGGATGTGTCAGACAAATGAGACATGTAAAATGTGTATTGTTCTGAGAACTCGAGGAACATGTTCTGGAACCACTGAGATAGAGCCAGGGTGTCCAATTTGCTCCTGGAGGGCTGTTTAGCTCCAACCTGCTCCAGTACACCTGTCTGAAACGTTCTAGTGGAGGTCTTGAAGACCTTGGCTAGATGTTTCAGGTGTTTTTAATTAGTTTTCGAGGACAGTGACCCCACCTGGATCAGGTTTGAACAACCCTGTCACGGAGACTTAAGGGTGACTATTTTTAAGTGGGCCTACTTAGAAACCAACCAGAATTCACTAATAGCCCTCCAGACTGTGTAACGGTGCCTTTAAATTATTTGCAACACTGTGATAAAGAGTTTTCAATGGACATGCACCACTAAACCTAGAATTATAAAGGCATTTTTACAAAAAAGGGGGTGCAATCTTGCTCCTGCAGGGTTTAGCTTCGACTCTAATTGAACACACCTGAACCTTCTAATCAAGGTCTTTAAGTTTACTAGACGCTTCCATGCAAATGTATTGGAGTTCAACTCTGTCAGCTCTACAAAGCAGGATTGGACAACCCCTTTCTAAACCATTGCATGCAATATTTTGCATGACGAATAGCCAATTCTATTTGAGAAAAATACATGTAGGAAAATTATATGATGTCAGAGACAGTGATATTTCCCGCACATGATGTCTGGCATGCACATCTTTAGCAGCTTGCATCTTCTCATGGGTCCTGAATGATAAGGACATTGTCTGACAAATGCTACTATATTCAACTCATTAAGAAGTTCACAGGCTAATTATAGCTCTTTCTTGCCAGACTGCCTATGATGAGTCAGGGGTTAAGCAAATCTAAGAATGTTAACAGCTGGGAAGAGCCCTCAGCAGGACACAAATGTACCGGGAATGCTCAATGGGGACCGGATCTCTTAATTTCCCAAAGCATCAGAGCTACTTGTCTAACAACTTTTGTCCCTGAATTAGCTAGCAGCATTTATATATCTCTCCAAGAAATCTCTAGCAAAATATTGTCAAAGAAATGTAATGATAAAAAGGGGGTGGCATTATTAACATCTCTATAAAGTTAAGATTTTGAAAATAGGGAAGTTCCTTGTATGGAAAATCGGAGCCAAAAGAAAGCTGACCCACCCCAGTACCTGCACCTGAACTGTGGGAAACCCAGAGTTTTGGACTATCCTCAGGAATTCTCCCGTTACCTGTCTGACACCCACGGCACTACAGAGATTTTACGATTAGAGGCCCATGTTGAGAAACTACGCTGGATCTATTTTTAGGACACCAAATTGAGACTGGGCATGAAAACCTGCAGCAAAAAATAACTCAATAAAAGTTAAGGGGGAAAGTTTAATACCTATGCGGCTCATGTGTGGTCCCAGTTTCATTAGAAATATCTAGTTTTCCACTCATGCTTTGGAAACTACCTCTATAGTAGAGCACCCAATGCTTTTCAGAGCCCAAAACGTGTTTCTGTCAGCTGGGTAAGGTGTGGGAGAACCTACAACAATCCCTCAACTGGTTATTGGAAGCAATGCACTTGTGATCAACAGGGAAACTTTGCGGATTGAGCTTCTGCGTGAAATTTGATCTGACAGTTGTGCTGAAAACTATTGTAACACTTAGCAACTAAACAGAACACCATTGCAATACCTTTGAATTCCACCTTCAAAATCAGTGAACATTTAAACTTGTACATAAATTAAATAGTAAATAGAAAATAATATTCGAATCGTAAGAGGCTTTTTAAGAAATTCAAGCAGTGTTAATGTTCTCACTGATAGTTGTCAAATTAGATAATCTGGAAATGTGTTTTCCTATTGTAAATTAACTGAGTACTTTCTATTAGCAGCCATATCACCCTGCAGCCCAAGACTGGTTGCCCACTGAAGCTAAGCAGGGTTGAGCTGGTCAGTACCTGGATGGGAGACTTGGGAAAATTAGGTTGCTGTTGAAAGAGGAGTTAGTGAGACCAGCAGGGGGTGCTCACCCTGTGGTCTGCGTGGGTCCCAACACCCCAGTGAAGTGACGGGGTTGCTAAACTGTCAAAAAGGACCGTTTTTCGAATAAGACGTTAAAACGAGGTCCTGACTCTGTGGTCAATAAAAATCCCATGGCACTTCTCGTAAAGACTAGGGGTGTAGCCCCGGTGTCCTGGCCAAATTCCCTCCACTGGCCCTTGTCAATCATGGCCTCCTTATAATCCCCATCCACTTGATTGTCTCTATGACTCTCTCTCCTCTCCACCTGTAGCTGGTGTGTGCTGAGCGCACTGGTGCTGTTGTCCTGTGGCAGCCGTCGCATCATTCAAGTGGATGCTGCACACTGGTGGTGGTTGAGGAGAGACCCTGCCACATGATTGTAAAGCACTTTGGGTGTACAACAATACACAATAAAGCGCTATATAAATGTATAATTCAATCACATTAAGCATAGAAGACTACACCCTAGTGTAATGCAAGCTAATACTGGGTGTACTATAATCAAATGAAGTGGTAAATGTCGAGGAAGTAACTCATTACCCACAGCAATTATGTGGTAAGATTTCTCTCTTCATTGATCAGCTTGGCCATCTCACCAGCACTCTTGATTAGGAAAATCTATTCCATTAGTCATGTGCCTTAAGATCACAGAAGAAGCCATTGTGAACAGCAGCACAAGCACTGTATTGTCTTTGTAATTACATTTTTATATTTCCAGAGAAAACATGAAATATATTTGTCCGTGTGTTGTGAGGTTTCATGTGGTTATTTGCATGTTGCTAGAAGGTCGCTTACTGCGCCAAGTCAACAGTGCACACCACAAGTCTCTATGATATGTGGTGATATGGGATTTTAGCACATTTTAATGTCTGCAAGGAAAATATCATTAATCAGGTTGAGTGGCATGGGTGGAAGAACTAGCTTTGCATTTTATAAAGACAGTAGGACTTCCAAGGCAACAGAATAAGTGTTAGGTAAAATAATAGATAGAAAGGTTATAAAGCTACATATAGACCGATTGATAATTTATTATTGATGGTAAATAGATGTAAAGAAGAAACAGACCATGAAGCACAACAAATTTGAGGACATAAGACATAAATATTGACCTGATAGCTAGAAGCCTTTGCAGTCATGTTCTTGTGTAGAGTACGTTGTATGTTTGTTAGCTTCAATGCACTATAATTATGGAGAATAATAATTGCCTTAGCAATCACTGTTGACTTAAAAATCTATATGGTCCAAGTGAGTACATGTGATACTGTTTAATCAAACAAGCTTTCACAAATCTTCACTGATGGCTGAAAGAGATACCAGAAACAAAGCTTGATTAGCGCGAGTAATGATTTATTTAAGACTCAGATCAAAGTGTTGTGGTGGAGCGGTCTATCTCAGTTTATGAACGAGAAAACAAGCAGAGCAAATGTCAGGTTTGTCAAGACATGCTTCCAAAGATGAGTCTTGCAAAGACTACAATCTCATCTGCCACACTTTTTGAGAGCACATGGAAATTGATATATAATCTTAATTAATCAAATATGGTTTTTGAAAGCCTTTAATCAAATGGGGTATTATTGCCACTGAAATACTGTCATCAGCCTCATAGTTCAAACTAAAAGAAGAAGAAAAAAGATCCGAACTGGCAACAATTTTACAAAGTTAAAATAATAAACTTGCTGATACTAATTTAACTTATTCTTAGCCCTGTGCAGACAGGCTTTTGACCCTCAGTATAAAGTCTGGCTCACTCTACTGCTTATTGTAACCAAAACAAGTGCTCCATGATAATAATTGCTGGCAATATTTTTGTCATTTAATATCTCTCAGACATGCTTTTTTCTGTCTATGTATGTATTTCTAAGCCACAGTAAGATACAATGTGGATAGTCTAAAATCTGTGTTGATGGTGAAACATCTAATCCTAAACCTATTGCAGAAGACTGACACATGTACAACTTTGTCTGGCATTTGCAGGTAATAAAATGGATGAATAATTTATACATACTGTATAAAGAGTTATTATTCGAGCTGTCGTTATTTGTAGTCTCCATTAGATCGTCAAAGAATAGTTTGCTGACAGATTTCTCCTAGAGCGAATCAGAATGAGTTCAGTATCCCTTCTTTTCTGATACTCACAGTATATTTGAAGCCTTTATGATGTTGATCAATGATGCCAGATGTTTGCAATGAACATTTTATGCATGAAGGGTATCATTTCCCTTACTGAGTTTACAAAAGACTGCCTGACTGAAGGCAGCTGCCTTAATACCTATAAAGCTAACTTCACAGACACCATTTCAGATAGACAGACAGACAGACAGACAGACAGACAGACAGACAGACAGACAGACAGACAGACAGATACCATTACGAAAAATACGTTTATTCAAGTGTGCTATTAATATATTTCTTTTAAACTAAAAATAGGACAGTATACGCTCAGTCTACTTTTTATATACTTCTCAGAAATATATTTAAATTACATTTAAGTATATTTTACTTATAGTTAGAAAAAGTCTCAATATATTTGCGCTATACTTGTGCTCCTAGAACCCGTGTTGTCATTGTAATACGGTAGGGGGCGCTAGTACACATCTACTGTACAGAATTTCCAGAAAACACAAGCGAAGAAGAAACCGAAACAACAGATGCTTCCACATGTAATCAAACACAATCATCTGACATAAAACAGCATCAAAACCGTGTAACGTTATGGAATAAAAAGTCACCAATGAAGAGGTAATAATGACTGTCAAGCTTTGGGGTGCTGATCGACTCCATCTACGTTTTGATTATCATTCTGAATCAAATCCAAAGTCTTTTTCAGCTTTTGTTCAAAACGTTGTTTATTTATTTATTCTTTATTTATGAAACTTGCCAATATTCAAGTATTTTTTTTTAAAGAAGGCACAAAGCTATTTTAAAATGTTTTTGTTTACAAGCAGATACTCTGTTCTTTCTTTTGATGTTTTGTATGTTCAGCTATTCATTTAACAAAATATATACAAATTAATACCTAAATATGTACATTGTAGTATACTTAAACTATGATGTAAAACTTACGAGAATACTTGCAGTATAAAACTACTAAACTAGTAGTTTACTGAGACTGTACTTCAAAGTGTACTAAAAATCCTACTACGATTATAGTAAACTATCAGTACATTTATAAGTTCACTTTTAGTATAGTTGCAGTATAAGCTTAACACATTGATGTAAACTAGTTGTGTGCTCAAAGTTGACTACTTTTATACTTTAAAGTATACATTTATATACTAGAAAGTGGGCCAATTTAGTCCCAAGGAGTATTTAGAAATAGTACACTTACAAGTAGACTACAAATACACTGATATTTGTATATTTACTATGTAAAGTATATTTAAAAATATACTTGAACTTTACTTAAGTATACTGGTAAGGGTATATAGACAAACATATATAAGTATGGATGGATGGATAGGTAGATACATAGATAGATACTGTAGGTTGATTAACTTGGTTGGTGTTGATATTCAGTACCACCCAATCGACTGCAGTATGTTTTCAGTTTTGTATGTGACCAGAAGGACTGTCAGTATCTATAAAATCCACACAACTGAGGAACATAAATGTGTATTAGAAGCAGGAGGGATCTATATGCTGATTTCCTTCATTCTCTTTCAGGGCACCTCATAACAAGCCAAGAATATTTGCTTCAAACGCTCCAAGGTGAGAATCTTGGCTCAGCACCCGAGTCCAGTCTTAGGTTGCAAAAAATCTATACATTTATTCATAAAGCTCATTGTATTTTGGCATATGATATAGCATATTCAACTTACTGGGAAGACATCTAGCTGTTTTTTGCTTCAAGCATGTAGTGCCATTGTCATTAGCATTTATTTTTAAACCATTTTGAAAAAGAATGTGGCTCACATTATGATATAAAATGCATAATATAGAAAGAAAATAATGTGTAAAACATGACATTGTGTTTCCATGAGAAATATTCTCTACCCTTTCTGCTTTACCACAAAGGCATATACATTAGTAACTGTTTACATTCATGCTGTTTAAAAAAAATTGCGTTTAACTTTAATTATTAGCATAATTGATTTAACCAGCCACACAATAAACTGATTTATTTAAATAAATAAATAATTAATTCTTAAAATATATTTTCTTTATATATTATATATCCTATATATTTTTTTCTTGAAATTACATTTAGTCATTTTGCAGACGTTTTTTATCCAAAGCGACTTACAATTGGGGAATACATAAAGAAATTAATCTTGAAGAGGCAAACAGACAAAGGAAGTGCCCCTAACACCAAGTCTCAGGCATTGTTCAAATAAGTACAAGTTAGCAAGCACAGGTTTTTTCATTTTCTACGTTCGTAACGTAATTCAGGCAATACAAAAATGATACGTAATTGTTAATAATGAGTGACTGAGACAGGATATAGGTTGTCAACCTTAGCATTTTCCCTTGGCCTTATCAGTGAGTCAGCATGCTACACAAATATTTTTTATGGTAATGCCAGTGATGTCATATGACAACACGACAATCAAGTAAATTGTCGAATAGTGTGTGAATAGCGACTGTAGCTTTTGTACGCTGGGGATGGATTTAGCAAGGGAAGGGAAAGTTGGAATTCTCGTATAAGATTAATTGTTGTTGTTTTTTCAACAGAAAGGGTGTGGTTTGACTGAATTGCACTGAAATATCTCAACACTGGAAGTCTATCATGTAAACAGGTCCATGACTTGCTACAGCATGCAACCAGGATCCCACACACTGATCCCGCCGGCTCTTATCTGACTCAGCTGTTTATGTCTGATTGAGTATTTCATCATGTGAAGTGAATGTGACACAATTTAGCAATGCTCTAATTTGACTTAATAATAATAATTATTTTGCCTCATGTCATTCCAAACCTGTATACTTTTCTTAATGCAGAATAATGCACCCTTAATGATTTTTCTTAATTTCTTAATCAAATAGTCCCACCCCAAACTAACTCTGTGGGACTCAAAACTAACTCAAACTAACAGACTGGGATTCTCAAACAAAACAAAACAAAACAATTCTAATCAAACAGTCCCACCTCAAACTCACTCAGTATGTTGGAGGATTGTTGCTGTGTTGGGCAGGTTGGGATTCTCAAGCAAAACAAAACAATTCTAATCAAACAGTCCCAACTCAAACTAACTCCATTGATTGAAAGCTGGTTGCTGTGGTGGGCAGACTGGGATTCTCAAACAAAACAAAACAATTCTAATCAAATAGTCCCACCCCAAACTAACTCCATTGATTGAAAGCTGGTTGCTGTGGTGGGCAGACTGGGATTCTCAAACAAAACAAAACAATTCTAATCAAACAGTCCCAACTCAAACTCACTCAGTTTGTTGGAGGATTGTTGCTGTGTTGGGCAGGTTGGGATTCTCAAACAAAACAAAACAAAACAAAACAATTCTAATCAAACAGTCCCAACTCAAACTCACTCAGTTTGTTGAAGGATTGTTGCTGTGTTGGGCAGGTTGGGATTCTCAAACAAAACAAAACAATTCTAATCAAACAGTCCCAACTCAAACTCACTCAGTTTGTTGAAGGATTGTTGCTGTGTTGGGCAGGTTGATATTCTCAAACAAAACAAAACAATTTAATCAAACAGTCCCAACTCAAACTCACTCAGTTTGTTGAAGGATTGTTGCTGTGTTGGGCAGGTTGGGATTCTCAAACAAAACAAAACAAAACAAAACAATTCTAATCAAACAGTCCCAACTCAAACTCACTCAGTTTGTTGGAGGATTGTTGCAGTGTTGGGCAGGTTGATATTCTCAAACAAAACAAAACAATTCTAATCAAACAGTCCCAACTCAAACTCACTCAGTTTGTTGGAGGATTGTTGCTGTGTTGGGCAGGTTGGGATTCTCAAACAAAACAAAACAAAACAAAACAATTCTAATCAAACAGTCCCAACTCAAACTCACTCAGTTTGTTGAAGGATTGTTGCAGTGTTGGGCAGGTTGGGATTCTCAAACAAAACAAAACAAAACAAAACAATTCTAATCAAACAGTCCCAACTCAAACTCACTCAGTTTGTTGGAGGATTGTTGCTGTGTTGGGCAGGTTGGGATTCTCAAACAAAACAAAACAAAACAAAACAATTCTAATCAAACAGTCCCAACTCAAACTCACTCAGTTTGTTGAAGGATTGTTGCTGTGTTGGGCAGGTTGGGATTCTCAAACAAAACAAAACAATTCTAATCAAACAGTCCCAACTCAAACTCAACTCAGTTTGTTGAAGGATTGTTGCTGTGTTGGGCAGGTTGATATTCTCAAACAAAACAAACAATTCTAATCAAACAGTCCCAACTCAAACTCACTCAGTTTGTTGAAGGATTGTTGCTGTGTTGGGCAGGTTGATATTCTCAAACAAAACAAAACAATTCTAATCAAACAGTCCCAACTCAAACTCACTCAGTTTGTTGAAGGATTGTTGCTGTGTTGGGCAGGTTGATATTCTCAAACAAAACAAAACAATTCTAATCAAACAGTCCCAACTCAAACTCACTCAGTTTGTTGGAGGATTGTTGCTGTGTTGGGCAGGTTGGCATTCTCAATCAAAACTAAACTCAAAAAACAAAACAAAACTCATTGACTCCTCTCGGAAGCAATTCTAATCAAGTAGGCAGTTTCTTTGCCTTTCATTAAAAGTGCAACATTTTCCCGCACATTTGTAAGGGGCTCACAGAGGGTGAAATCACAATAAGCAAAACAAAAAAAAGAAGAGTTTGGCCAGATTACATTAGTGCTCTCCAATGTGCTATATCATTCACCAGAGGTACAAAACAAGTGCCAAACAACGTGGGCTTGAAGTCCCGGCAAAGTGACCTCTGTAATGATTAGCCATAGAAATTCTCAACACGTTCCAGAAAACTCCACTGCATTTTTTTTGTCTTTCTCCTTCCATCTTCCTCTGTAGTCTGAGGTTGTTCCAGGCCTGGGGATCGCCATTGGAAACCGCCACTGGGAACCTATCTAATAAGGAATAGGAACTAATAAAATCAGATGCCAAAACCGCAGGAAGAATAGAGAAAGTTGCCCATTGAAAAGCCGGCCCAGATTGAGTAAAAGTGGCATTGTTGGGCTCTTTTGATGACATCAGCAGGGGTAGACCGCCCAATGGGCTCTGTTGATGACCAGGTCAGGTCACGTGCTGCTGAAGGGCGCATGGGGTAAAATGGGGAAACTATAGCAGTGCTTCAAGTGCTTCTGGAGTGCTTTGAAGTCAAAGAAAGCGGCCTCATCGATCATTAATTTAAAGGCTTTTACCTCCTTTTCTCTTTCTTTTCTCATGCCGTTTCCCTGCTCTTGTGTGGAACGGTTACAAAAAATCAGCTTACCGTCTGCCTGAACCCGTGCTGCCCTAATGAAAAAAAATGTTTTTATTAAATGTACAAAATAAATACTAAATGTTATATATATATATATATATATATATATAGGGGTGTCAACGTTAACGCGTTAACGCATGCGATTAATCTAAAAATTGTAACGCAATAATTTTTTTTAAGCAAATTAATCGCATTATGAGGTTTCACCCCAAATTCTTGCCATCATCGCAGCACGGAAGGCTATCTGTGGTGTGTGATGAGGGTACAGCGGCTCTGCAGTGGCCAGTGTTGTCCAGGGTAGTAGCAATGGCAGGCTGTTTTAAAAATACAGCTGCGGGAAAAACAGATTTGGGCTACTTTTAAAATGTGCCGCCCAAAGTGTATGTAGACAAATAAAATAGCAAATATATCCTTTTACTAATGTGTTTTATACTTGGAATGTATAACAGTTACCTGGCAACTTAAGAATGGAGAGGCGGTTGTAACACAAACAACGTGAGTTTCAGCCAGAGCAATGAGAGCATACATGTTAATGCTTTTACACAGCAGAAATAAACATGACAACAGCCACTATAGATGATATATGATAATAAACACACCATTACGATAGAATATGGTTTGTATGTGATTTTCTTGAGATGAATGTGTACATCTGAAATGCTAATTTGTGCAGAGATATAAAAGGCTATAAATAGCATATTTTAACAACAGTAAACGAGCAAACTCCACATGTGATCACAAAAGGAAGCTATTACAAACACTTGATGGTGGTTTGAAGTGACTTCTGAGTAAAAGTGTTCTATTAATCTCATAAATTGTCTTATGAAGCATGATGCTAATGTCAGCTCTAATGCAGCTGCAGAACAGGTCCAATTCTTCTTCATAATACATTTTGTCATAATACTTCACTTAAGGTTGCAAGAAAATGTTTTGTTGTATTTATTTATAAATAATTTTGATAATAGATGGGTAAATGTATTCTGGGATTGAAGTGATATGGCTAGGTGAATGTTTTATTGCCAGTATAAAGGCTGATAATGGCTGAATAAAAACAGAAGTATAATAAGGATTATGTCTCATATCTGGCGGAGGTGTGAAAGGTTCTGTTTCCTTAAACTAGTTTGTCATGCATTTCTTTATTTCAACACATTTACAGGTAAATCCTAGTATTAAAAATTTGTGATTAATCATGATTAAACACAGTCCATGACTGTGATTAACGCGATAAAATCTTTAATCGATTGACAGCACTAATTTATAAGCTACTTATAATGTATTATACATTATAACAAACTTATAACAAATCACTGTTTTAACCAATTTTGCCTTGACATATTCTGCATTTACTGCATATAATGATATTGAAACTCAGAAGTGTTTTTTAATTTGTAAAAAAAATCCATAATTACACTAATACACTTGGAGCAACCGCACTTTTATCTTAGAAATATTAATTTGACCAATTATTTGAGCACATCCTAGCAAGAAGTATGCACTGTATGCAATTATTAATCAATTAGAGATTGAACATCTATTATATTTTAAACTTACTGTAATTTCATAATGCATTTTACTTAACTAACAGTATACAGTTTTACATTGAAGCAATAAGCCATGAGAGTGACTTACAGTAATTTTACCTCAGTAAAGAGTTGGACTTAAACAGTATATGAAGCACAAATACTCAGATTTATCAATGTTGATGATTATATGTTATTTATGGTTGCCAGAAGACAAAGCAACTTTAAACCATAATTTTATAGCTGAAAGCCCCATGTGATTGTCCTAATTGGATTGTTAAAAGGCAGTGTGTGCAAGTCTCATGGTAAAGTCATTCATCCTGCAACTGAATATGAAAGATGGCTGTATTTGTTCATGCTTTAAAACTTTCCACACATCCTCTTTGTAATATGTTCACAGACGCAGCCAAGAGGCATCTTTTTCTTCCTCTGGGATTTGCTTCCTTTCTGGAAGTATGGTGGCACCTGAAACACTAGACAGGGGGAGTCTAATCCCCGCGTCTAAGTCCATTTAAGAAGGAGTTTCCTACAGGAACTTTCCCCTGCGCTGTCACGGTCCCCGGCCGGCCCCCCAATCCCGTCCATCTGATTGCCGCTGGTGTATTATGGCAACTTGAACTTCTGATCTCTTTGTGCAGTGTGGTCCAATTTTCTTGAGTTTAACCTCTCTCTGATCAGTGCAAATGGCTACAGAGGAGATCAAGCAGGGGTCGTGGAGAATGAGTTCTCTTAATGTCCTGATATCGCTTTCAGTGATCTCTGCTGTGATTTTATTCAATCACTCACAGCTCAGGTTCCAGGAACACATGTGCTTTTGCAGCGCTACAAAATAGTGTAGCTCATTTCACTAGAACTCCAGTCACTGATGCTTTAACCTTTAATCTTCATTAATTTGCTGGTACTTCAAGAGGTCTTATTTTGATAGGCCAGATTAATTTGATGTTTCATTAGCGTCACTGATGCTTATATTTGGGATTTCAGATTAAAAAATCTCTTCAGGGGATTGAAGGTTCCTATATAGTATATACCAAAATCTTACATTGTGGAATGAGTAAGTTTATATCAGTTATTGTAGCTCAATCAGTAGAGTACAGTGTTAGCAATGCTAAGGTTGTGGGTTTGATTCCCAGGGAAAGCAAGTGCTGATAAAATGTGTACATTGAATGTAAATGTCTCTGAAATGCATTAATGTGAATATAAAGTTACCCAGGCAATGTCATTGACGAACTAACAAACTCACAGAACATACAATAAAATGGCATGAAATCTTGGCATTGTGGTGGCAAGATTTGCACAAGCGAACACCACTGACGATGTTAAAATATAGTTTTTATTTAAAGTTCTACAGTATCACAAAGTTTAGTTTCCTGGAAGGTCTTGTGAAGTATGGTCTACTCTGGGATCCCTTGCAAGATCAGACTAGTTCTGGCTAATCATGCTAATATCACAGGCTTGCTGGATGACACATTTTAATAAGCGGAAACCTTTGACCCAGTTTGAGATCAGTGCACAACAGGGGGAGCTATTTCGGCTTATAAAATCTGGAAGTTAATAAAATGGCAGATTTGATAAGAGCAAACCTGCTATTAATGGTATTCCAATGTATTGTTATTGCTGCTAATAGCACCTAAAAAAACCTGGCTCTTCACAAAGACCTTGTTTAGAGGTTAAGTATATTTATATTTTTCCTGCTTTGCCAGATGTGCTTGCATATTCTGAAGTATGAGGAAGTATATTAATGTAACTAAAGCAAATATAATCAGATAAAAATATAACTGTCATTAATTTTTTAATTTAGCTAGTCTGGATATTGCTAGAATGCGGATATGTAGTATTCAAAGTATTTAGATACAATATGTGGTTAATTTGGTAACATGCAGCTAAATTAAAGAGTTTACAGCATGTGTGTGACCATGAGCAATGTTTGTGTTACTCAAAATAAAAAGTTGCTTAAAATAAAATGTTCATTATAAGTGTTATCGGAAATCCAACTTTGAGTCTAAAAAGAGTTTACTTTTATTGGCGGATGTAATGCAATGCAAAAAAAATGCTCCTTAAATAACACGTCTATGCTTTAAAAAAGCTTAAACCAGCCTAAGGTTAACTGGGTTTCCAGTCTGAACAAGTTTTGGATCTTGTCAGGCTGAGAGACTTGTCAGGCTAAGAGACCAGAAGATTGAATAGCAAAACCAGTTAAATAACAATTTGGCCACATTTTGAGGCTACTTAAAAACAGACAATACCAACAAACACTTTAAGGCTTATTTAAGGGTAGAATACATTGTGCTAATGTGTAGTAATCCTTGATCTGCAAAACCTTTGAAAAAGTTAGATTTCGTATTGGTCTCAAAATAAACTGGGTAAACATATGTGTAGCATGTGGGTCATGTGACTTTTTGCAACACAAGGGTTACCATGACCCTACAATACTTGTGAAGGTCAGGGTCTGGCAAAAAGCTTTTAGCACCAGCAGAGATCTGAGTCTACGAACCAGGCCAAGACACTGTAATATTCCATTTCCCACCCTTCCAACCCCATTACACCTGACTGACCTTCCCACATAAATATTTGTCTCAGAAACCACCATCACAGCTGGAGACACGGCCGTGATTTCACCAGAGGCCTGGATTACTGTCGGATATCACGTTTGGCACATCAGTGGTGTACCTCCACCCTGCTTTCAAGTGGCTGAGCAAGAATGTCTCCAGAGATGACTCTCAAGTGCAGCAAAAGCTTTCTTAGGCCCAATCCCAAATGACGCCCTCAGTCCTGGTAGTCCAAAAGTTCACACTTTGGTGACCTTTCTATGGAGGGCATAATATTGTTGGGTAGTAGTCTGCTGTCAAGTCCACACCAGGGTGTCGGAGTCATAGCCTTGTGGGCAGCTCTCCAACATGCTGCAACAGTGCTCGAGTTACCCAAACTCAAGCTCGTGGACCTTTCCCAATCCTGTTCCCCCTCTGCTCTCCTATCACTTTTTGTTCCTACTTTGTAATAAATACAAACAGGCAAAAAAGACTTAAAAGTAGCATATGGGAAACACTTTGGCATGTGTCTGAACCATAAAAAGACAATTTGGATACCTAATGGAAGAGGTGGGCAATTCTGACCCTCTACTGTCCTACAGAGTTTAACAATTTTCAAAGCACAGAGTACTCCATTGCTTTCAGTTGTTTGTCAGATCATGACACATTTATTTATTTGCATGCATTCGTACAAGTAGAACTGATTGTATATACATTTATACTTTCATAGATATGTTGGAGCACCTAAGCCCACCCCTACCCTAAACCCACTTCTCAACAAAAAACATGTAATAGGTAAATAAAAGTACAGCCACAGGTATTTTTTTCAAAAACTGTTCTAAAACAGTAAAACAACTTTTTACAAACAACTTGTATTGCATTCTAAAACTTCTAAAGCTATATTTATGTTAAACCTGGAATTAATCGCTGAAAATGATCTCGCGCATATCTCATTCAAAAGATGCTACCATACTTTATCAATTGGTGACGAGCTACATAAGAGCCAATGTCATGTTGCAACCAATGCTGAGATAACACTTGTTATACGACAGATGATGGAGATGTGATCGCGTCTATTCCTCACACAAATCAATCGCTCCGCCTTGGAAGACTTGGAATAGTAATACGTTTTGAATAAATTGTGACTGTGGATGTGTATTCCTGTTATATCCTCTGTTTTGCACTGAGAAGTAGTAGTAGTATGCTTTATTGTCCTCAAAAGGAAAAAGGTTGTGGACTAATTTGTGCTGCAGATATACGGTAAACAAATAAGTGGTTAGGTTTAGGTGTAGGGGTTGGGCGTCATCCTCAGAAATGTCTAAATAGTGCAATGAAATGTAAATGTAAATGCCAATCTGACATATATGTTGTGGCTTAATTTTCAATTAAAACAGAACATATATGTCAGATTGGCAGAATTAATTCCCAATATATAATTCCATCATGACAATGTTATCTCCAGTCCTTTAACATCTTGAAGAAAAGACTAAAAACACATCTCTTCCATCTTTTTTGACCATCTAACTCTAGAACTCTCTATTCTAATTCTATTTTATGTTTTCTTTAAAAAAAGAGCCCTCTAACACTTGCACGCTCTATTAGTTTTCTAACTGCTTGTTTTCTTAAAAAAGGCATCTAACACTAGCTTTCTCTATTCTATATTCTTGTTTCCTTTTTTTGAAATAAAAAAACCACATTGCTACATGTACTGCATTAGGCTAACTGATACTTGTTTTAGCATTTACAAATTATTCCTCTTTTGTTGGTTTGGATTGTTTCGGTTGTCCTCATTTGTAAGTCGCTAAATTTAAATGACTAAATGTAAACGTAAATGACAATATAATTCCCATTACTTTCACATCTGCAAAGACACCAAAGGTTTCTTATTGAAAGTAGGTTACCATCTAAATGGACCACTGTCTGCACTCCCATTGGATGTGCCAACAACTGAGCCCATAGTTTAGTGGGTAGCACAATTAACTCACAGCAAGATGGTCCCTACTTCGAATCCCGGTTGACCTGAAAAGCCTGGCTGCCGGTTTGAGTCCCAGCTGAGCTGAGAAGCTCCAAAGTTTGAGTCTCAGCTGAGCTGAGTAGCTCCAAGGTTTGAGTCCCAGCTGAGCTGAGAAGCTCCAAGGTTTGAGTCCCAGCTGAGCTCAGAAGGTTCAAGCTCCAAGGTTTGAGTCCCGGCTGAGCTGAGAAGGTTCAAGGTTTGAGTCCCAGCTGAGCTGAGAAGCTCCAAGGTTCAAGGTTTGAGTCCCAGCTGAGCTGAGAAGGTTCAAGGTTTGAGTCCCAGCTGAGCTGAGAAGGTTCAAGGTTTGAGTCCTAGCTGAGCTGAACTGAGAAGGTTCAAGGTTTGAGTCTCAGCTGAGCCGAGAAGCTCCAAGGTTCAAGTCCCAGCTGAGCTAGAAGCTCAGAGCTTCTCGGTTTCAAGGTTTGAGTCCCAGCTGGGCTGAGAAGGTTCAAGCTCCAAGGTTTGAGTCCCACGTGAGCTGAGAAGCTCCAAGGTTTGAGTCCCACGTGAGCTGAGAAGCTCCAAGGTTCAAGGTTTGAGTCCCAGCTGAGCTGGGAAGTTCTTGAGTCCCAGCTGAGCTGAGGTTCAAGGTTTGAGTCCTAGCTGAGCTGAGCTGAGAAGGTTCAAGGTTTGAGTCCTAGCTGAGCTGAGCTGAGAAGGTTCAAGGTTTGAGTCCTAGCTGAGCTGAGCTGAGAAGGTTCAAGGTTTGAGTCCTAGCTGAGCTGAGCTGAGCTGAGAAGGTTCAAGGTTTGAGTCCCAGCTGAGCTGAGCTCAAAGGTTCAGGTTTGAGTCCCAGCTGAGCTGGAAGCTCCAAGGTTCAAGGTTTGAGTCCCAGCTGAGCTGAGAAGCTCCAATGTTCAAGGTTTGAGTCCCAGCTGAGCTGAGAAGCTCCAATGTTCAAGGTTTGAGTCCCAGCTAAGTTGAGAAGCTCCAAAGGTTCGAGTCATTGGTTCAGATTTCTCCACAATCCAAATACATGCAGGTCAGATGAAGTGGAGACACTAAATTGCTTGTATGTGTGAGTACACGTGTCTGTCTGATTTTTTTCCTGTAACGGACTAGCCATCTGTCATGGTGTTTCCCTGATTTCCATGTGACCCTAAATAACAAATAACAAAGCAAATTGATCACTAATCTGAGGAAATTAATTACTTCCTTTGTCTCTTGTCCAACATCTCTGTCACTCATTTGCAATGCATTTTGCTGAACTACTTGTATTGTTCATAACTTGTGTCAGTGTAAATATCCATTAAACTAAAAAAAAAAAAAAAAGAATTGTAAAGACTTTAGAAAGTTAGATTCAGATACTGATTTAGCATTTATCCAGAATTTAACCAATTTGTCCATAGGCTACAAAGAATACAAAGCAACACTACACACACACACAAGTTACTGATGAGTGATATAAGGAAATTAGTCCATCAAATGAATTTAACAACATTATGTGATGACTTATATGAAAGAGATTAATCAAACAGTAATACAACTGGGGAAGAACAACATTGCACAATGTTAAAACATGACTTAAGTAAGATGTGCAATGCATGCACTGGATTAGTAAGAACTTTGCTCTTACAGAACGTGCACTTCCACATGGAGTTTTTGTTTGAGGTGTGGCCATACTATGATCTCCCTATGTTATTTTGTCTTTTACCAGTGCTCTGTGATTGAGAATGGGTACAATCACATCACAGTGATCCATTTAACGGCATACACATGGCTGTGCAGAAAACGTAGGCATAAAATAAAAGACCATCAGGGACAATAATGTTTGCTGAGGTAATTAGACGTGATTGGCTTTATTTAAAACAGACAGAATTTGAAAGCTAAGTAATTTTGTTTGACTCATTAAGCGCAAATCAACAAAGAGCACAAAGTAAATTAATTACCTGCATAATGTCATTTTGAAGTCTCCTGAAAAAAAAAAAAAAGCTCTCGTCACATGACAAGAAGAACTTATAGCACTTCTTTGTTCTACAACCCAGTGAGCTGCTTGCCTAGACAACAACACTTGCCTTCTAATCAACCTCAATTTGACCATATACTGAGTCAGCATTATTTTTATTACATTCTGTAGCAATAGAATACAGATAAAATGTAAATCTAAATAAATAGCCAATATTTATCTGTATTCTGTGCTGTTTTAAGGGTTACAGCATTGTATTGTTAGCTTAACAATATGCTAACATCAAAAATTCTAAAATAGTTTTTTTAATATGTGACCTAGTTGAGCACTACATGATTGGATTAAGTCACTTTTCAATGCTGCTCTATGCGATTCAGGCCAAATCTGTTTATTTAAAGGGAAAATAAGATTTCAGTTTTTGAATTTATGGAAGTATAGTAAACGCTTAATCAAAAATCTTGTCCGATTTTATCACAAAAGCAAAGCACCTGAAGCTAAATCCCTGTCCTAGGACTATATTGGATAGACATTGCAGTATAAGGGTATAATTATCATATTACAAAAACAACACATTACGATATTTCTTTTTTGCAGACTTCCTGGAATTTATGGGAAATTCTCATGTTAGCAGATGTAGATGTTTTATGCAACATAACACGGCAGCATAATGTGATTCACTATCATTTCCTTGATAGTGAATGGGCTCTGTAATTGCATGCTACATGATTTCAAAATGATAAGACTTTGTCATAATGTCATATATGCAGTTCGGCCTTTTTCTGCTGCAAGACGATATCAAGTGACACATTTGCAAGTAAACCTTGCACCATGATTTAGAATGTATCATTAGTGGGCTGCCAAGACAAGTATCACCATCACTATTGCTCATAGTTACGTGTTAAGTTAACTTTGTGTAGCATTTTTGACCTGGACTGCAAGCAGTCAACGTTTACCCTGCTCTGACTATCACATAGAAAAAACTTGCAAACACAGCAGTCTAATAGCAATTTAATTTGTGTGAGTAATTGAAATCATTTATTTTGTGCAGATGCATAAATGAATGCAATTTAGGAAATAATAAGTCATTTAATTTATTAAATAAATATGTAATGTATTCATGAAAAACATAATTTAATAGTGTCTGAGTTTCAGAAAATCCAGTTTACTAGTACTACTACTCAGTAATTATTAATTATTTAAATTAGTATCAGGAAACACATTTATTTACTTACATATGATATCATTTATTATCAATAATATATGATTTACCATTGTTAATAATACATTATTATTATTTAAATAACATTATTATTATTATTATTATAAAACATATAAATAATTATATTTTATTAATACTAATACATTATTTAATCATCGATACAATTTTTTGAGTTATTAATAATGTATTGATGCTTACTGATATTTTAACACTACAAATCGTCATATTTGGTGCTTAATATTCTTACTTAAAATACAAATCAATATTGTTATTATTTGTATTGTTTTTGTTATTATTTGTATTGTTTTTGTTATTATTCATCATTGTTGTTGTTATTTAAAAACTGTATATTAATATTATTAACATCATTATTAGTCTATTCATTATATTTTGTGTTTATTTGTTTAGTTTTGGTTGTTTGTTTATCTTTTGTTTACTGTTTGTATAATATATTGATGGTTATTAATAAATTACTACTACTACTAATCACCAAAAGGAAAAAATCTAGATTAATCTAGTTATTTTGTAATTAATCTCAGATTAATCTAGATTAAAATGGCTCATTTGAATTCTCAGGCATTCAGAATATGTGCTACCCAAATAATGACTAAAAGTAAGTCTTGAGCGGTGTTCTCAAGCCTGTTGGTAGCGCGCATTGAGACAGGGGCTCATCTCCTGTTTCCAAAATGCATCACAAACTTTAATCTCTTCCGTCCCAATCCCACGAAAAACTGAAAAATCCACTCGGAAGAATGACTCCCATTCCCTCCACTCTTGTTGTTTTTTGTCTGCCGATAACTGTCAATTACAGTAAAATATAGTACAGATCACTGGGAGTAATAACTTTCCTTATTAGTTGGAATAAAACCCAAAATGTCGCTTTTTGTTATTATATTGAACTGAAAGCCATCTTATACAGTGTTACAGCATCTAAATAAATTAGAATGTCCATGTGGAAAAGTTCATTTTTTTTTTAGTAATTCAACTCAAATTGTGAAACTTCGATATATTAAATACATTCAATGCACACAGACTGTATTAAGTCTTTGGTTCTTTTAATTGTGATGATTTTGGCTCACGTTTAACAAAACCCAACAAATTATTAACAGAATATAGTGACATGTCATCTAATCAACTCAAAACACCTGCAAAGGTTTCCTGAGTCTTCAAAGATGGTCTCTCAGTTTGGTTTACTAGACCTACACAATCATGGAGAAAGACTGCTGATCAGACAGTTGTCAGAAGACAATCATTGACACTCTTCAAAGGGAGGTGAGCCCCAAACATTCATTGCCAAAGAAGCTGTCTGTTCACAGAGTGCTGTATCTAAGCATGTTAACGAGGTTGAGTGGAAGGAAAAGTGTGGAAGAAAAAGATGCACAACCAACCCGAGAGTTGTCAAGCACTGGACTGTTGCCCAGTGGTCCAAAGTCCTCTTTTCAGATGAGAGCAAGTTTTGTATTTCATTTGGAAACCAAGGTCCTAGAGTCTGGAGGAAGGAGAAGCTCATAGCCCAAGTTTCTTGAAGTCCAGTGTTAAGTTTCCACAGTCTGTGATGATTTAATGTCATCTGCTGGTGTTGGTCCATTGTGTTTTGAAAACCAACGTCACTGCACCGTTTACCAAGACATTTTGGAGGACTTCATGCTTCCTTCTGCTGATCAGCTTTTTAAAGATGCTGATTTCATTTTCCAGCAGGATTTGGCTCCTGCCCACACTGCCAAAAGCACCAAAAGTTGGTTAAATGACTATGGTGTTGGTGTGCTTGACTGGCCAGCAAACTCACCAGACCTGAATCCCATCGAGAATATATGGGGTATTGTCAAGAGGAAAATGAGAAATGAGAGACCAAAAAATGCAGATGAGCTGAAGGCCGCTTTCAAAGAAACCTGGGCTTCCATCACCTCAGCAATGCCACAAACTGATCACCTCCATGACCGCATTGAGGCAGTAATTAAAGCAAAGGTACCAAGTATTGGTACATATACAGTAAATGAACATACTTTCCAGAAGGCCAACAATTCACTAAAAATGTTTTTTATTGGTCTTATGAGTTGAGATTTGTTAAATGTGAGCCAAAATCATCACAATTAAAAAGAACCAAAGACTTAAACTACTTTAGTATATGTGCATTGAGTCTATTTAATACACAAGTTTCACAATTTGAGTTGAATTACTGAAATAAATGAATATTTCAACAACATTCTTAATTATTGAGATGCACCTGTACATGAATCACAGTTAATCGCATATAGACATATAAGTGATTAATCACGATTAGTTGTTTGACTGCAATAATATTAATACAAATATAAATAAATAAAAAACTATAATGAAATAACGAAATCATAGTAAAATTACAAAACAATTTATGTAAACACTAAATGTAAACACTTAGTAAACACAAAACTATACATAATATTGATTTAATATTATATAAATTATTATTACATTTACATTTATGCATTTAGCAGACGCTTTTATCCAAAGCGACTTACATTGCATTCAAGTTACAGTTTCTACATTTTATCAGCTCTTGCTTTCCCTGGGAATCAAACCCATGATCTTGGCGTTGCTAACGCCATGCTCTACCAGTTGAGCTACAGGAGAGCATATTAACATAATAATAACATATTATTATTGTTTTATTATTATTATTTTCATGTTCATGCTACAAAACTGCTATTTCAGTTATACAAGAGGTTGCTCATTTAAAATAAAATAATAGAACAAATGAATCATATTTATAAACAAATTTTTCGATAAACTATATTTTGTATACATTTAATGCATGGGACCCAGATTTAAAATCTTGGTTCTAAATATTCTTCTTTAAATATAAGTATAAATATAAAGCTGTTCTTATTTAAGGTCAGATGTAGTAAAAAAAAAAAAAAAAGTTTTTTATTTATTTATTCAAATGGTGTTTGAAATCTGAGTAAAATCTTTTGTTGTTCATTTATTTAATTTTATGGGTTTAAAGGTTTGATGGTTCCTTATAGTCGAAAATTGATCTTTTGATTAATTAAAAGTTCTACACACTTAGAAAAAAAGAGTATCTTAAAAAATATGACTGCACATTCTTTGAGGACAGTAAAATGGGTCTTCTATGGCATCACTGTGAAAAAAACCCTTTAAAAACACGTCTACTGCATATAAAACTCATATAAATAACTCTTTTAGAAAGTCTATGAAATAAAACATCGCACTTCCCCAGAGCTTTCAATCATTTAACTTGAAAAATTATCTTATATAGGATGCAATATATGGGATTTATATCGATGGATGGTCATTCTTCATGTCCTCTTTTACTAGATTGGTGTGCCTCCAAAGGTTAATTGCTTCTGCTAATTGTTAGTCCTTAACTAATACCATCTTGCCTGTAGAATGAGTCATGCTCAGACTGAAATGGCCTCTACCAATTGACGTATACTGTTGGTTATTAGAAGGACAGAAGCGTTACTGAACCTAAACTTCAGCTATAGTTGGGAGAAAAGAAACCTGGGAGGAAGAGTAATAACTAATAACAAATTAAACCTCATTCGGATGAGCAAGACGGGTGTGGGGCCTTTCAACTGGAAGCATTTTCAACACAATCAAGGGCAGACAAAAGGAACAAATGGGTGTGATAAGCTTACGCCTAACATTACCTTCAGCTCAAAGACATCTCTGTGTTTGAGATAAGAGACATGAAAGCGAGGACTACGACACTCCCTTCCTCTCCGCTCCATCCATGCAGAACCAGCCCAGCCCACTGGGGGCAGCGTCACGCTTCTGGGACATGAAACAGCACTGGTCTCCACATGCATGAGGTGAAATGTTTCCTTATGAAATCTCTCGAGCTCAACCAGAGACCATTATGCATGGCAGATTAAGATGAGATCAGTTTCGGGATGGGAGGATGTTATGATTTTACCTTTGCCCGACAGATGTCAGGAAAGACATTTTGCGGTGCTCTTGCGCATTTGTTCATTTCTTCTGAATGGGATTCTGTCTGGGCTTTAGTGAGCTAAACCAAGAGGTCCTTGAATCCTTAATGTCTCTTGAGTAATGTAGTCATGTGGATGCGGTGAAGTCAGATTTCATCAGTGAGTGGTGCTTGACTGTCTCACCTCAGACAGAGGTAAAGACATGTCGTTCTGCAAGAATCCAGGCGCTAACAAATATATCGCTCCTAATTTTTGCCCAGTTTTAGTTCAAAATATACCACAAAGCCCAGTCAAAGGCAAATAATTTACCCTTATCATACACTATAAAATAAGTTTACCTAATTTAAAAGACAAGGCAGCCTATTACAACAAGCAATCTCAGGGGAAAAATTCTGCTAATTCTTATGAACTTGTATAATCTCATTCATGTTTTCATATGCTCAGCTGAGACATGTTGACGATTAAAAATTGTTGGCTAATTCAAATGAACTATTACAATCTCTTTTGTATGTTCTCATACGATCAACTTACCCTCTGTAAAAAAAAAAAAGAACAAGAAAAAGTTGGTGGGTGAGTCACATGAATTTGTACGATCTTGCCTATTCATTTTTCTTTTTTTTTGTACAATCTTCTTACACCCCAGCTATGATTAAAAACTTGTTGGCTAATTTGAAAGAAATCGTACAATCTCATTTGTGCATCTTCGGTGCAAGGTCACCCAAGGCTGTCGTCTCTACAGCTTCACAGAGGATTCTTCCTTGCGCGTCTCCACCTTTGTTGATGGGCTCCAAGGTTCTGTCCAACAGAGCCATCAGGACTGTGCCTTGGCTCCTCCCCCATGGGCTCCGCTGTGGTGTTCTCCTCTTCCAGCTCCTCCTGTTCTTGGTCCACCCCACGTCTTCGTCGTCTAGCTCCATAGCTTCTCCCAGGATTCACATTGTTGGGTGAAGTTGGAGGTTGTTCTTTCAAGATTATGTCTTGTTTAGTTGTGTTTTTGTTCCTGTTTCTTTGTTTCATGTTTTATGATGTGATTATGCCCCAATGACATTTAAAAATTGGTTGCTAATTTCGATTAATTTCAACAATCTGCTTTTGCCCCAGTAACAGTTCAAAATTGGTGGCTAATTTGTGAGAATTTATACAATCTCATTTATATGTGATCGTGCAAATCATAACGTACAAATTTATACAAAATTGCCACCTCATAAAATAGTTATGTTTTCCCATGAGATCAGGTTAGTCAATTTCAAATGATGACATTTCATATGATGACATTTTAGCCAATGCAGCTAGAAATAATGAGGTATTCATCAAATCTACAAACTTTTTCATTGTAATGTTAAGAAGATTAAACACCGTAATTTACAAGTAGCTGGCCATTTTCTGCCCTGTTATTGGCATGGCCCATTCTAGACTTAGTAAAAGCCAACTAAATTGGCTAACAATTTTGCTTCACCACTCCACTCGATACACAATTTTGAGAAAACATTTTATATTTCATTGTTTGTAGAACATAAAGTTTAGATACTTGTCAAATCTGCAGTAAAACGAAGTGATCAAATTCGATTTCTCAATTCAGACAACTTTATGATGAATAGGTTTTTGTTAGAAGATCTTTTTTTGTATGGAATCCTGTGTCTTTTTCGTAACAGAGGACAGGGCATCTTCTGACATCAGTTGTATCCAGCAGACATTTCCATAGACTGAATAACATAATCTACTATAATACTACATACAGTAAGCTGTCCGCAAACAAATGAATCATGGTACATCCTACTTTTGTAAACAGATTTTGGGAATTCCTGATGCTCAAACAGTAGGGCAAGGTTTGTTTTCCAGGAAACACATGAGCTTTGGACAAACGTGTCTGATAAAAGTAAATGTGAATTTTATATACAATTATATTCAGTGCCTTTGATTTTTGAAGGTATGTCATACATACTTTAATATTTGTGAATAAAGTAGAAAATCCGCAAGGTTTTGTATAATACATTTGTTATAAAATTAATGCACTAGGCTGCCGTTACAAGCACCTTTTAAGTTTATATATTTTAAAAACATTTAGAAAAATATTAATTATAAATAAAAACAAAGTGTTTATTGTGTGTTTATATAATTAATAATTTTATATATATATATATATATATTAAATAAAATTTTTAAGAAATAAATATTATAAATAAAACAAATGGTGTTTATATAATTCATAACTAATCTAAATTTAAATAAAATAACATTTGTAATTAAAAAAATATATATTTTACATGATGACTACATTATCCTTCTATTTGGCCCCTTGGATTTTTATTGTTTTATTTTTGTGGAAATACAATGAACAAAGACAACTTAAGCATCACAGGAAAAGGGAAATCAGAGGGCTATTTATTAAAGACCTGGATAATTTAGTTCAGGTGTGCTGTTTCAGTCGGATGAAGTGTATCTAGCACATGTTAAGTCAGGGATCTTACCATGTCTCGGGTTTTTGTGGGTCAGACAGATCCAGTAATGCTGGGCCTTTTCCCCTAAGCGCTGATCCTCGGTTGCTCATGAGAGGATGTTTGCAAAAGATTTGAGGTCAGGAAGTTGATAAAATGTACAGGAGGTGGTTATGCATCCTGGAAACTCTGGGAGAATGAAGCACATCACATCATAGGGCAGTTCTGATTAATACACACATGTGAACTCCTTTGTCATTAAATCAACAGTGACTCGCGTGGATGAACTCCGTAATTTAATGCTGTCATACAGTAGCAGTGTAATTTGTGTCTCATTTACAGCATTAGTCAGCCACAGCGACACAAAACCCAAAACAAAACAAAAGTGAGTGAATACACTGTGCCTAGATCCTTAGTGGTGGATGAGGAGATAGCCCCCTTACTATGTAAAACGCTTTGAGTGTCTAGAAAAGCGCTATATAAATGTAACAAATTATTATTATTAGTATGCCAACTTCCTTGAGAATTAAAGTGGATATTCCCATGTATTATGTAATTATATATCTATTTGTTACTTGATAGACATTTTGATTCAAAGATGCTTTCTACTATTAGAGTCAAAACTAAAACAGAAACATTTGAGATAAAGTTTGAAATAATACAAGTAATCTCGTTGTCACACTTTGCCCTCGGGAGGAACGAGGAGATGAGGAGATGTGGAGATTACACAAAACAAGAGCCTTTAATGATCCAAGCAGGGAAATACAGAAGACAAAGGTTCAAGACCCGACAAGGAAACATGGGGCAAACAACACTTTCAATACATAACTAGACTAGTTTTAAAACTAGTTTTAAATCTTTTATTATGCGTAATAAAACACTAAATAGATCTGTCTGATCTTTTCAATCTACATACAATTGCATCTCACTGTATTTGCTGAGGGTGTTTATTTGCTCAGTCGTTGCATGCTTTAGGTTGCTTTATTCAGAGAAAAATTGAGCTTGGCATTTTCATTCGTGGCTAAAGCAAGTGGATTTCAAACATGCATGATGACATAGCACATTACAAAGACCTCACACCGTACAAATAAAGAACCAAAACATACAAATACAAAGCTTCATATGCGTCATAATCATAGTTTCTCTGGAGCTCTTGGACGGGCTGCTTCTTGTCAAGCGAGTGCCTACACGGGTCGGCTCTGTCTCAGCTGCGTGGGAAAGGAGAAACTTAATTGCAATTGCTAATGTGTTATCGGAAAGTGATGCGGTTATTAAAGCCTGTCTAATCTCAAAGATTACAATGATATTAATGCGTCTACATGGCTGCTATTATGGACCTATTTAAATCAAGGACAAATATGCAAGACAATATTGGTAGATGGAACAATTCACGAGTTTAAATATTGTCCAACTTGTTGAAGAAATGGAGAGTTCACTCAAATATGAAAAATTAAATCCCTCATGTTGTTCCTACTCTGTAACATTTTCTTTAACACAAAATGAGATATTCTGTTGAATGTTGAAGCTGTTGAAGTTGAATGTTGATGTAGATGAGTTTGTTCCTTCATCAGATTTGGAGAAATGTAGCATTACATCACCTACTCACCAATGGGTCCCCTGCAGTGAATGGGTGCCATCAGAATGAGAGTCCAAACAGCTGATAAAACATCACAATAACCCACACCACTCCTGTCCATCAATTAACGTCTTGTGAAACCAAAAGTTGTGTGGTCATAAGAAACAAATCCATCATTAGACATGTATACATACTGACAATATCTATATAGCCTGAACTAAGTCGCTTTGGATAAAAACGTCTGCTAAATGCATAAATGTCAATTTAAATGTTATACACTTACTTCAAACAAGTCCACGATCCATAATAATGAATTCTCCAATGAAAAGTCGTCTTGCCTGAATCAGAGAGAAATATGCACAGATCAAACACAGTTTACAAGCAAAATAAGTTCAACACAGCTCTGAACAAATGTGTTCATGAACTTTGATGAGAGAAGACAACAGGAGATATACTTTTTCACTGGAGAAAGTGACTTGTGTTTTAGTGGAACAATGGATTGAAGTTAAAAAACTTTATTTTGATTTGTTTCTTACAAACGCGCAGCTTTTGTCTTCTCAAGATATTAATTGATGGACTGGATTGGTGTGGATTATCGTGATATTTTTATCAGACTCTCATTCTGGCGGTACCCATTCAAATCCATTGGTGAGCAAGTGATGAAATGCTACGTTTCTACAAATCTAAAGAAAGAAAGTAACTAGTCTTGGATGGCCTGAGGGTGAGCAGAATTTCTATTCTTTTAAAGATCTGTTCATATCACGAAAGTTACAGCACAGCTCTCACACTAGCTGCATTTTCATGCTCACAAGAAGAAAAACAAATCTGTGAAATAAAGCATTCAAACATCAGTTGAAAGTGAAAGTGACAATATTATTACACAAGCAAGTTTTATGCTTTATTAGCAGGTCCTCCCTAAAAATCAACATGATCAAATGTTGTTGAGGTTCAGCTGGGCTCATGCCAACCTTTCGTTTTGATACCCTCAGGTTTTTTACGGCGCTAAGTCTAGGCTGAACTGGTAAATTCTGAAAACATGCTCTAGTTTAATAAGAGCTTACAGAAAAGTTACGCGCTGAAACATAAACCCGAATAAAACCACATCTGGCAAGAAATCTCACTTCACAGGAACTGGGGTTTTAGAATAGCAATGCCACAGAAGGACATAATTGTGTTATGTCAAAATGAAAATATGAATGAGGAAATGAATTATTGACATGAAGTATTATTATTAAAAACTGGCCAAGGTATATAAGGTATATAGAAAAAAAGATAGTTTTTTTTCTTTGATATGGCTGGAAATGTGTCTTCATGATGTCAGACAACTCAATGAGTCCGAATTAAACAACCTTCCAAAAAATAAAAATAAAGTTAATTATCCAGAAAGAAAGAAATAAAAACATATACAGTGGCAGACATCTGGCATCTGAGCGACGAACATATTTTTGTTCCTTTGTAAGTTCAAATAAATAAACAGCTACTTTATTCCTCTCATAATTTAAATATTTGAAGTGCGACAGAAATCACAAATTTGAATAAAATATAGGGGGAAAATATAGTTTTCCAAAACATTTCGATATCCAACAATAAAAAACATTCCAGCTAAAAACGCTTAATTTGCCACTACTCACCTGCCTACTGAAAATGTTTTCATTAGATTTGAGTTGCATTAAACATGAATGACCTTAGCAGAATCTCTAGGAACATCAAGAACACAGAGTTATAATAATTACTATGATTATAACATGAACAAGAATGCATGCAGTAACCAAATGGGGACCAGCAAGGTAAACTCACCTGCCAATTTTAGCCACTGTTTTCATTACATACTACATTAAGAGTTATATTAAACATGAATTACCTTGGCAAAATCCCCAGGACGTTAGAAACGCTGGGTTAATAAAGTAACGTTAACAAGCTTATAATTGTAGTTTTATCAATCCTAGCTTCAACATACACTCAGACTGTGAGTTTTCTCAGCATTCCTGTAGCACAGCCAATGCTTCACCTGTGCCTTGATCTCTATTAGAAACTGAGAGGGGAGATGTTTAATACAATTGATATTACAATTATCTATTGAGTCAGACCGTTTATTTGTAAAGGTTTGACAGAAGATTAAAGCTGCCTTTGAGCACCTGTTCTCTGAAGAACGTTCCCAGTGAGAGCTTTGAAACCTGAGCAGATCTTGGCCTTTGTTTTTCTTTGTTTGTAATGTCCTTGCTTATTAGTTCCTTCCAGTGAATTTCCCAAACAGTGTTAGTGGATAGATCCATTTACTGCCGGTTTGTTTATGCATCCCTCATTGCTTTGCTCCACTATTTCCTTAGAACTTGAGACAAGCGTTCCCGTTTTTTCACGTCAGTTTGCTTTGGAGCTATATCTGATCTTGCAGGAATAGCTGAGAGTGCTGAATATCAATACTCGGCTTACTGGTCCGCTTTGGTCTTGATACACGTCTTCCATTGTGTTGTGACAGCTTGTCATGTTGCCTTCAAAATGGCCACCTAGAGCCATCCACTTGCAGCTTGGATAGATAGATTGGCGTGTACTTATTCTGACCCCAATTAAAACCATCAACTGCGTCATGTAGGCTGCTGACTTTGATCAGGGATCTTGTCAGAATGAGGCTAGTCTAATCAGTCTTTTATACTCTTTGAGCTACCGCCACCTCCTGAAAGTGTGATCAGAACCAAGATATTTAGTGAAAGCAAGAAATCTGAAAATGCAAAGCAATATGGACATATTTTACACAATTTAGGTGTAATGGCACAAAATCTGATACAAAGATAATGACAGTTTTAATTACAATATTGTGTTACTCCCTGAAAAATTTATGAATTAGTTGAATTACTTAGTTATGTTTTATAGAAAAAAACTAGGATGCAAGAGTTCAACAATCTTACTTTAGACACTGGCTAATACATTGAGATTAAATACTTAAAGTATTGTTAATAATTGGAATCTTTTCTGGGAGCGTCCTAGGCTATTTTGTGCTGATGGCCGATGGAATAGTGAGATCAAAGTATAAATTTAATGTAGGATCTAGAACAAATCTTATAGTGATTAAACCAGAAAATGCAAAATAAATGAACAAAAATTTTTTTTTAAACTTGGGCTCCTAAATATTCGGTCACTCACACAGAAATGCAGTGATATTGTAAATTAAATGATCACAGATAATAGTTTTGATTTACTCTGTTTGACTGAAACCTGGCTTAAAACAAGTGATTATTTTGGTCTAAATGAATCTACTCCACCAAGCTACTTTGTTATAAGCACGAGCCTCGTGAGACTGGTCGTGGCGGCGGTGTCGCAACAATATATAGTGATATTCTCAATGTTACTCAGAAAACAGGATACAGGTTTGACTCATTCAAAATACTTATGCTTAATGTTAAACTGTCAGATAAGCAAAATAAATCTGTCCTATCTCTTGCTCTGTGCTACTATGATCAGCCAGGGCCATATACAGATTTTCTAAATAATTTGCAGATTTCCTCTCAGACCTATTGGCTAATGTTGATAAAGCACTAATTGTTGGAGATTTTAACATTCACGTTGATAATACAAATGATGTTAGGACTTGCTTACTGACCTAATAAACTCTTTTGGTGTCAAGCAAAATGTCACCGGCCCACGATCGCTTTAATCATATGCTAGATTTGAATAATATCGCATGGAATTGATCTAACTGATATAGATATCATACATGTTCAAAGTGATGATGTTACTGACCATTTCCTTGTATCATGCATGCTGCATATTTTTGATATTAACTATATGGCTCGTTAAACATCTCGCCCAGGCAGAATTATTGTTCCAGCCACTAAAGACAGATTCACAAATAACCTGCCTGGATTTATCTCAACTGCTCTGTGTACCCATAAATACAGATGAACTAGACACAATTACTAGCAACATGGGAACTATCTTCTCTAATACGTTAGAAACTGTTGCCCCAATCAAATTAAAAAAGGTTAGAGAAAAACGTGCTGCGCCATGGTACAACAGTTATACCCATTCTCTCAAGAAAGAAACTCGTAATCTTGAGCGCAAATGGAGAAAAACTAACTTAGAAGTCTCTTTGTTTGGAAAAACATGTCAGTATAGTCCACAGGCTCTAAAACTGCAAGAACCGAGTATATCCACAAACTCATAGATAATCACCAAAACAATCCAAGGATTTTATTTAGCACAGTGGCTAGATTAACAAATAAACAAATGTCACCCGATCTAAATATTCCCTCACAGTTTAATAGTAATGACTTTATGAATTTCTTTACTGATAAAATAGATAACATCAGAAATACAATAACAAATGTAGATTCTACAGCGTCTAGTACTTCAGCTTCATTCATCGCACCCAAAGAAAACTTCATTGCTTTACAACTATAGGACAGGATGAGCTAAATAAACTTATCACAGCATCTAAACCAACAACATGTTTATTAGATCATTTTACATTATTGACACAATTTGCCTATTTTGATACTGTGCAGTGCTTTGTTACAATTTGTCTTGTTAAAAGCGCTATATAAATAAAGGTGACTTGACTTGACTTAAAGGATATTTGTATGTATTATTATTATAAAAAAGTAATGTGTTTCTTACTGTCAGTCCTCTGTCGTGTGTGCCTTGTGTTCCCGCCTCTTGTGTCCATATTTGGTTTGTTTCCTGTCCTTGTCAGGTGTGATTATCAGTTCATTCTTGTCCAGCTGTGTTTGTTAATTATCTATGATTATCCAGTTTATTTATAGTACTGTCTATTCAGTTTGATTTGGTCTGGTCTACTCTACACATTACTCCCTGGTGCTCCTGTCTGTGTTTATTAAATATATAATTTTTGTATTATTGAATGTGTTTATATAATATATTAAAGACATATTCAATATTTGATTACAGCCTCTTATAGTGAATGTAACCACTCAAGTAATTTAACACTGTGATAAGTAAATGATCCAAGTTAAGAGTGTATATATATTTTTTTCATTTTAAAACGCCCCTTAATAATGCAAGATAAAAGTACAGGCGCATCTCAATAAATTAGAATGTCGTGGAAAATATCATTTATTTCAGTAATTCAACTCAAATTGTGAAACTCGTGTATTAAATAAATTCAATGCACACAGACTGAAGTAGTTGAAGTCTTTGGTTCTTTTAATTGTGAAGATTTTGGCTCACATTTAACAAAAACCCACCAATTCACTACATCAACAAATTAGAGTATGGTGACGTCAATCATCTAATCAACTCAAAACACCTGCAAAGGTTTCCTGAGTCTTCAAAATGGTCTCTCAGTTTGGTTCACTAGGCTACACAATCATGGGGAAGACTGCTGATCTGACAGTTGTCCAGAAGATACTCATTGACACCCTTCACAAGGAGGGTAAGCCACAAACATTCATTGACAAAGAAGCTGGCTGTTCACAGAGTGCTGTATCCAAGCATGTTAACAGAAAGTTGAGTGGAAGGAAAAAGTGTGGAAGAAAAAGATGCACAAGAGAACCGCAGTCTTATGAGGATTGTCAAGCAAAATCAATTCAAGAATTTGGGTGAACTTCACAAGGAATGGACTGAGGCTGGGGTCAAGGCATCAAGAGCACCACACACAGACGTGTCGAGGAATTTGGCTACAGTTGTCGTCAGTGGTGTCTTACCTGGGCTAAGGAGAAGAAGAACTGGACTGTTGCCCAGTGGTCCAAAGTCCTCTTTTCAGACGAGAGCGAGTTTTGTATTTCATTTGGAAACCAAGGTCCTAGAGTCTGGAGGAAGGGTGGAGAAGCTCATAGCCCAAGTTTCTTGAAGTCCAGTGTTAAGTTTCCACAGTCTGTGATGATTTGGGGTGCAATGTCATCTGCTGGTGTTGGTCCATTGTGTCCATTGTGCAAAACCAACGTCACTGCACACGTTTACCAAGATATTTTGGAGCACTTCATGCTTCCTTCTGCTGACCAGCTTTTTAAAGATACTGATTTCATTTTCCAGCAGGATTTGGCACCTGACCACACTGCCAAAAGCACCAAAAGTTGGTTAAATGACCATGGTGTTGGTGTGCTTGACTGGCCATTAAACTCACCAGACCTGAACCCCATCGAGAATCTATGGGGTATTGTCAAGAGAAAATGAGAAACAAGAGACCAAAAAATGCAGATGAGCTGAAGGCCACTGTCAAATAAACCTGGGCTTCATACCACCTCAGCAGTGCCACAAACTGATCACCTCCATGCCACGCTGAATTGAGGCAGTAATTAAAGCAAAAGGAGCCCCTACCAAGTATTGAGTACATATACAGTAAATGAACATACTTTCCAGAAGGCCAACTATTCACTAAAAATGATTTTTTTTTATTGGTCTTATGAAGTATTTAAATTTGTTGAGAGAGTGAATTGGTGGGTTTTTGTTAAATGTGGGCCAAAATCATCACAATTAAAAGAACCAAAGATTTAAACTACTTCAGTCTGTGTGCATTGAATTTATTTAATACACGAGTTTCACAATTTGAGTTGAATTACTGAATTAAATGAACTTTTCCGACATTCTAGTTTATTGAGATGCACCTGTAATAGTTCTCACCCTTAGGCCATCCAAAATGGAGATGAGTTTCTTTCTTCATCAGATTTTGAGAAATGTAACATTGCATCACTTGCTCACCAATGGATTTTAATGGGTACCGTCAGAATGAGAGTCAAAACAGCTGGTAAAAACATCACAATAATCTACACCACTCCAGTCCAACAATTAACATCTTGTGAAGCCAAAAGCTGCGTGTTTGTAAGAAACAAATCCATCAAGATGAAAGCATTCTACAGTACTATATTTTTATATAATGATGATTCAAGCCCACACAGTTTCATCAGTAGTGATTCAGTTGTTTTGACAGTTTGTATGTAGCATATTTATTTACAATATGATTGCTATATGGCAGTTTTTATATAATCTCTAACTGAAAATATTTTGTGTTGAAGTAAAGTCATTACCCTAATAACTGAACAAAAAAATTGTAATACATGTAAGTAATTGAAAAACATAAAATTGTAAAAACTCTTATGCAGTAGTTAAGAGCTTCCCAAGACAATAATAAAGATTAGATGTGAGAGGGCTATCGAATGAATGGCTTTGCTTACACAGACAATTTATCCCTAATAAAGATAACCCTGCTTTAGTGCCGCCCATGGGTTTTGTTATTTGTAATACTGACACACATCTCAACACTATCTTGTCTGGACGTATCAGTGGGTCAATGAGTCATTCATTTAAAACATTAAGATGGCACAAAATAATTATGTAAAAATACGTCTCCTATTTATCCTTTGCAACTTGTATAATTTGAGCCTTGATCTTTAATGAAGGATCTAATAGTCATTTCAGTGTATGTAAAACACTGGCTCTGTTCCCAAATCTATTGAGCTCCCTAAGTAGACAGCAATTTTAGTGCACTCTAAAAGGGACAGTTATTCCTGAAGATAAAGAGCATAATCGTGATGTCTACTAAAATACCTTTTTTGAGAAATAAAAACAGACTCACTTGTCTCCTTAGCAGAGAAGCCAATCCTAGAATGCACTGCGCCAAACTCATTATCTATTCAAGAAAACAATGTAAGGATAATTACTTTTTAAATATGTAGTTATGATATTGCTAATAGCTCAGTCTAATTGTTAGCTGTGTGTATTTTTATGTTTAAGAGTATTGTATTGTTATAGCTTAACAACATCCTAACCTATTGAAACCATAATGAGTTGATGACTATACAGCAAGGTAGAACACTACATTTCGGAAAGGCCACCATTTTAGATATCCTGTATTTTATTTTATTTAATTTTTTATAAATTTGACCCGCTTAGACATTGTTGCAATAAGTAATTACATAAGATGCAAAGCACTGTATGGGAAGTATTGGCATCAAAAGGGCTTAAACGTTCCAGTCCAGCACTTCCCGTACTGCTTTATAAAGTTGACTTCAAAGCGCTCTGAATGGGGGAAGGAAATGAAAAGATTTTACAGTCAGACGCCGCATATCGTGTTGCATGAGAGAGTTATGACCCTTTTGGCAGTACTTTTCTTATTGGTTTTGTCTTATCTCTTTGAATGGCTGCTACTAGTGTAGGCCCTGATTTGGACACATGTGGATCACAAGTCCTTTACCTCAGAAATGAGATGACTTGGACATTGTGGCCCACTCAGAAGAGATCATAGGTGTGGGTCACTCACACGTCATGAACTTTACACACTGCTCTGAGCCCGAAGAGTGTTGTAAAATGTTTTACGTAGCCAATTTTTCCTCAAAGCTTACAGCATAAAATTTACTTAAAATTGAAAGTTGGCATAATTTGTTCAACTTTACATTGTTGCAAAATCGAGTTCGAGTCCTTTCTTCGACAGAACACAAAAAGGAGTTTGAGAAATGTCAAATGTCTCCAATGTCGATTGGTTCCCAACATTCTTCAGAATAGTGATGGGCTGATAATAATCCATTTATTCATTGCATCTTGGGATGTAAAGTAATAATTGATGCTCCTCATAAAAATATATATCTCTTCATTGTAATGACCAATATTGCATTCAGGCAAATGGCTGAAATCAAATGTTAAATATAACATTTAACGCTACTCAAATGAATGAAATTACTTGAATAGATATTAGTGTATAACTTTAATTTAGGGACCAACTCTCATTACTAACTTGTTGTTTATTTGCATGCATATTATAAGCATACTGCCTGTTTATTAGAACTTATAAAGCACATATTCTGCATGACCTTATTATAAATCCATAATCCTACCCAATACCTACATTTACTAAATACCTTACAAACTATTAATAAGCAGTAATTAGAAGTTTATTGAGACAAAAGTTGTAGTTAATAATTAGTTAATAGAGAGAATTGGACCTTAAATTAAAAGCATGATTTTGATTTTATAATGCAAATCAGCAAGACATGCTTTAAATCTAAAATTTTGAAATGTATTAACATTTTTTGCTGCATTTTCAACAGAAATAGCTTAAAAATATATATTATTTACTCTTTAACTCATTAATTATTTTTTCTGTAAGTTAGTAAATGATGGCAAAATTGTATTTTAAAACTAAAATAATTAAAAATTAAAAGATAACTATTCCTTAATAAATTATTATAAATATTTTTTAATTATTTATACTGAGTCAAGTAATACATCTGCCAGTTAGGTTTATAGTTTAGTGTAGCAGAAAATAAATCTACAGTAGATGTTTAAATATTAAATATTTTTTCTTGATTATAAGAACAGATCAAGTTTACAGTATAATGACACAATAAATAACCAGTTACTAAAATAAAATAAAATAATAACAAGACATTAACAACAGAAAATTAATAATTATGATTTATTGTCTGAAAAAAAAGAATATTTATTTTTGCTTACAACTAAAAACAAATAGTGTGCCAATTAGGCGAAGAAAAATAATCTTGCTTTGCCTTTGAATTTTTTTTTTTTTTTTTTTTTGAGCAAATAAGTGCAAAATTGCCCATTTGAGAAGGTTTGTTCCTTGTAACAGGCCCTTTGAAGCAGCATTGAGTACTTCTCTTTGGAACGATCATGCAAATTGGCTGCTATTATTGCTCTCCTTGCGAAGATATTATGCCGTTTTTAATGCACTCAAAATCTCAAAATAGTCATAGGAAACCAATTAATTTCTTTATTAACATTGCTCTACTTCATAACGGGGATAAAAAATCCATCATAGACTGTCCTACTAAACTCTCTCAGTCCCATTGATGTTTACCGCTTGTAAGCAAAGCACAATGCGACCTCAATCAAATACATACACGTAAGCTAGTGGCTTCAGAGACTTGAAAATCACAGCTAGGCTAAAGGAGAGAAAAATAACATTAGCCTTTAACAGTGGGGAAAAAGTACAACATTGTGCAGACCCCAAGCGTGCAGAGGCTCTCCACTTTCCACCGGACCACCTAAAAGGTTGCGTCAATAAACGCAGCATGTACAGAGGGGGAAAAACCCTCACAGGTTTTCTCAAACAGCACACACCCAAGACTAACTCCCACAACATGACTATCACGCTTGGCTTTTTAACACAAACACAACCTTATTCAAAGGTGTGACCTTTATCTTTATGATGTAAGTACTTGTATTCTGAGTCACTGAACTCGTAGGTCTTTTTTTATATGAATGAATCCCCCCACAGGGGGTTAAATCATACAATACTTAGCGCACTAGTTGTGAGCGCGAAAGCATCAACCTCATTGCTGTAGTTCTTTTCTTAGAACAGAAGAGGTCTGTGTTTACACTGCGCAGATGGCTAATCTAGCAGAGCTCTGCGCTCTCACAATGAGCCCTCCAAAACTAACATTATGAAACGAACAGCACAAATTACTACCAAAATAGTGAAATACTTCAAAATAAACCCAGCTGATTTCAACTTTCATTGAAATATTAGCCAATTTTTCCACCTTTTCTGCTCTTTACTACATGAGGAATAAGTTGTAAACATTTGGAAAGGCCTGTGTTTTTCTTTTCAAGAAATGTCTGGGTTAACATTTCCTTTCTCTTAAGATCAAAGGCTGTGGCGCAGTGAATGCTGAGTGCTCATTTGCTTAAAATACACAGATTAAAGGTGTGCAAACCTGGGTAACCCAAGCATTGTCTTTCCTGAGTGCGACTTAGTCTGATTTTGTCAACTCTTTGTTGTTAATTTTACCTTAACAACAATGAATCCTAATAATTGTAAGTCCAAAAATCACCAGGCCAGACATTTATACAGGTGTGATAGAAAGGCACTAAATCTGACAACATTTGTCAAAAAAGTATTCTTAAATGTAATTGAAAAATATATTTGTGTAAATATATATTAAATATTTATTTTCTCCCAAAATATCTGTAGACATTTTTTATATATTTTTTAAAATATATTTAAAATATATTTTATATTTATATTTTCTATATATATATATATATATATATATATATATATATATATATATATATATATATATATATATATATATATATATATATATATATATATATATATATCAGTTCAAGAAAATACATTCATATGCATTTAAATCAGCTACTGCAAGAAATATATTAAATGTATTTTCCTGTCCCGTAATCTATTTAAAAAAATATTTTTGCCAGAAAAAAATAAATAAAAAAAAATAGGGAGAAGACTTCTAGTATTTTCACTTTTGAAAGGTGTACCACAGGGGCCGGTCTTTGGACCACTTTGCACCATTTATTTTAGATATTAATAACCTTGGGATAATATCACACATTCAAATTTTCATTGATATGTCAACAACATGGTAATTTGGAAACTCTTCTGCATAAATGCTAAATTGGGCTTTGAGAAGAAGAAGATTTTTTATTTGTCACATACACAATTTTACAGAATATAACCAGCAGTGAAATGTGTGCTCTTCCCAAGTGCACACACACCCAGAGCAGTGGGCAGCCAATGCTGTGATGCCTGGGGAGCAGTTGGGAGTTTGTTGCCTTGCTCAAAGGTCTCACCTCAGTCATGGTATTGAAGTTGGAGCAAATGCTCATTATTCACTCCCCCACCGATAATTCGTGCCGGAGCCGAGGTTCGAACCCACAACCTCAGGTTACAAGTATGACGCTCTATCCATTAGCCATGACTGCCCCTTTGATACATCTTTATTGACAACATTTTGTCTAAATTTTGTGCACAAAAATGTCCATTGTCCATCAAAGCACAGCTTATACTGAGATCAATTTCAAACCATGCAGCTTTCTTTAAATCAACACAGTGAGTTTGTATTGCCATCTTGAATCCATTGTGAAATTTCAGTTTGTAAGAATTCCTATTGAAATTATTGCATTTCACCCACCAAATTTGGCCAAGCAACAGTAAATGTGATATGTTTTGTTATTTTGTTAAATTTGGGTAAAATCCAGTAATTTCAATAGGAAACATTTGCCCCAGATTTTGAGTTGGGCTTTTCCACACACATTTGCCTCATTGATCTACAGCAAGCTGCTTGATTGTTTGTCTTTTTGTCTCTAATGTGACTGAATTTTTAGTATGCTTAGTGGTAGGTAAAGATTAGAAAAATCATTCAGTTACGACTATAACCTCGGTTCCCTGAAGAGGGAACAAACGTAGCATCGATTTTGACGATTTGGGGAACGCTTTGCTTGATATGTCTTGATGCACATGTGAAATCAATCCAAGGTGTAATGGGACATCAGAGCGGGTGACGTCACGAACCAGGAAGCTATAACGCCTACCCAAACGAAGCTGTCACTAGCTTAAAGTCTGAGCAAGTCGCCTACAGGCATGAAGGAGATATGGCCGGGGACGCAACGTTCGTTCCCTCTTTAGGGAACCGAGGTTACAGTCATAACTGAATGTTCCCTTTCAAGGGAACTCCGTTGCGTCGATTTTGATGCTTTGGGGAACGTTAATATAACACCACCATAGCGACGAGAGCCTGTCCTGTGTGAAATCTAAGGAGCAGCACTAGGACGAGAGCACTTGGTTACCTGGGGTAGAATCTAGGTCCAAAGAATAAAATCTGATGAATGTGTGCGGTGAGGACCAACATGCCGCATCACAAACCTCTTGGAGAGCAACTCTGGATAGAAGGGACTTAGAGGATGGGCAGGATGTCTATATTGTGGACCCCCGAGATGTAAGCTGCTCGAAGAGACAACAATTTCCCTTGGGACCACAGGAGGATTTGGCATGCAAGTTTGCAAGTGGACGTGACTGCAATTTATGATTTATGGTGATTTATGTAGGAGACCACTGATGTGTTGTCTGAGTGGACGAGCACATGGTGGCCCCTGAGATCTGCTAGGAAACTCTTTAGAGCAAGAAATACAGCCAACATCTCCAGACGGTTGATGCGCCATGAGAGATGATGATCCTTCCACAGACCCTGACTTGAGTGTCCCTCTAAGATCGCTCCCCAGCCCGTGAGAGAGGCATCTGTCGTTAGCATCTTGCGATGACATGAAGCTCCCAACATGGGACCCTGGGACAGTAACCAAGGTTTCTTCCACATTATCAAGGCACGTAAGCATCGCCGCATGACCTTGATCATGCGAAAGGGGTTGCCCTTCGGGGAAAACCCTTTGGTCCTGAGCCACCACTGCAGGGGTCTCATGTACAACAGTCCAAAAGGTATCATGTTGGCTGCTGCTGCCATAAGACCTAACAGTCTCTGAAACTGTCTGACAGTGAGTGACTGGTCTTGCCTTATACTTTTTACAGCCGACAGGATGGACTCTATACGTGCCGGTGACAGGCGCGCCTGCATCGATGTTGAGTCCAATGCCATGCCAAGAAAAGTGGTCCTCTGTAGTGGAGAAAGCACACTCTTTTTGCCAACTAATGCGACTGAGCTAGAGTTCATTATGCAAATACCCTGAAGACGAAGAGGATTTTGTGAAAGTGCAGGGTCATAATTCTAGGCCGAACAGGAGAACCTGGTACATTGGTATGCTCTGCCCCCAAAAGCAAACCTCAGGAACTTCCTGTGATATGGAAGGATGGATATGTGGAAGTATGCGTCCTTGAGAACTATCGTGACAAACCAATCCTCGGATCTGATCTGTGTCATGATTTGTCTCAAAGTTAACATTTTGAACTTGAGCTGCATGACAGAGTCGTTCAGAACTTGAAGATCTAAAATTGGATGCAACCTCCCATCCTTCTTTGGAACTATGATATACTTGCTGTAAAGCCCGGTTTCCCTGTTGGAGTGAGGTACATATTCTATGGCCCCTTTCTCTAACAGAGCTTTCACTTCTTGTTCCATTAACAGAGCCTGCTGGGGGGCCACCTCAATGGAAAAGACCCCCATAAACCTGGGCGGGCGAGACCCGAACTGTATTGATACCCGTTTTCTATAGTCTGCAGGACCCAACGAGATATATTGACAGAAGTTTCCACGCTGTCAAAATTCTACTAGAGATACCAGCCTCTCGAGACTGGTTTCTGGATTTATATGTAGTTGTGCAGTCAGAACGACATCCTGAAACGACAGACCGACAGGAAGCATTCTGAACTGACTGCTCGAAATCCTCCTCAGAGGGGGCAGGCATCCTAAGGCCACTATGTTTCCAGGTGGACCTTAAGATATGCGCTCGCCGGAGATCCGCAGCGCCCTGAAGCACACGAGGTGGCAGGGTTGGCAGAACAGTCCCCTGAGGACATGTTGGGAGACGGACACCACAAAATGAGGTGTTGAGCACTCCATTTCTGTGGGGGGCTATGGGGGAGTCCATATTGGCCTGAGCCCTTTTGTAAAAATTATAATAACGGTCCTCAGATTCGTTTTACACTTCGATGGCTGCGGTTGAGCGCACTTTCCATTATAGGTGGGGGAGCACGATAAGCCACGCTCTGCTTAGATGTTTGGGGCTGCTCCTGCTCAGCAGCCCCGGAGATATGAGTATGGCGGGGGAGGAGTTTATGGAATGCAGCTGCTTGTTTAGCTGATTCCTGAAATCTCTCAACAACCGATTTAACTGCATCGCTGAAGAGGCCAGAGGGAAAATAAGAGTATTCATAAGAAAGTTTTTATCTTTTCTCTCGATGTCAATCAGATTCAACCATAAATGTCTCTCAGTGGCCACCAGGTGCTGCCATAGCCCTGAGAGACAGTTTGAAAACTGCGTTCGGACCACAACCTCTGCGCTCATTATGATTTCCTAACAATTTAGCCTGGTAAGCTTGCAACATATACATTGTGTGTAAACAAGCTGCTGGCTGACCAGCCGCTGAGTAAGCCTTTTCCACCAGTGCTGATATTGTTCTCACTGGCTTTATGGGTAATACCGGGGATTTTATTTATTTATCATTGAGGAATAGTGAGATGTTTGTGTAATATAAACTCTATAGGGAACCGGTTTCTCCCACAATCTCGACACCTCGGTGTGGTGATTGGGAAAAAAAACGTCAGTCCTCAAAAACGTTGAGGTTGTGCACGAGAAGGCAAGAAGCAATCGTCCTTTTGTTTTTATTTTTGTTTTTAGAACGAATGTCCTCCTTCTCTGCTGGCCAATCGACTGCTCTTGTTACAACCTCAACAAGCTCCTCATAAGCACGAGACTGAGGTGGCGAATTCTCAGTATCGCTTGCATTGACACTAACAACATCTAATTCTTTAGAATCAGATAGTTGAAGTGTCTGTGCCTCGATCAGGGTGGAAAGAAACAGCACGTGCTTCCTCACCCTGAGACGAGGCACTGAACCTGTCAGGTGAAGGCAGAGATAAGGCCGTGCCCATTTCTAACTCTGCTGACAGATCTATTTGCAAACCCCAGGACTGCAGCCTTCGCTGTACCTCGGCAACAGCAGGACCAGAGCCCTGGGGAACGCGAGCTTGAGTGCCTCATTGTGCAAGAACGCCAGGTGGGATCGGAGTGTCTGCAAGGGAAGCACATTGCAGTCCTCACAGCCAGCGCTCTCAAGCACAAGAACGTGTGTATCCCCACCCGTTAAAAAACACAGGCAGGAATGAACACACATTCTAAAAGCTTGTTGTTGCTTGCTCACCATTTCTGAGTAATTAAATACTGACAGACAACACCAAATAAGACAAGGACAGTTTCAAACAGAGCGCTTGTGAAGACACAAAAATCTAGTGACAGCTTCGTTTGGGCAGGCTTTTTTAGCTTCCTGGTTCGTGACATCACCTGCTCTGATGTCATTGATTTCACATGTGTTTCAAGACATATCACGCAAAGCGTTCCCCAAAGCGTCAAAATCGACGCAATGGAGTTCCCTTGAAAGGGAACTTAACTTGATAAGTATTGATGAATTGTATTATTTTTAGCTTCAGTAATGAACTATATAAAACTTTTCATGATTAAGACTAAAAACTTGGTAAAGCAACAGCTGTCATAAAGCTATAATTTCTAATCGGGTACTGAATATTGTACTCATGAAAAGGAGCCTTATAGCCAATGAAATCGCCTAAAATTGAGGGAAAATTATTGAAATGATTAACATTATTCCAAAAAAAGGATCCCAAAAGTTACTTTAAGTAAATTATGGTGTGGGATGAAGCAGAAATGCTTAAAGTATTTCACTCCGAAACCTTGTCTTCTCATGAATTATGCCCTGACATTTTTTCCCTCCAACTTTTAAAAAACATTTGACTTAGAATTTGGACTTTTTTCAAAATTTAGAATTTTGACTGCTATTTTTAGAAGCACCTCATTAATGTTAGATTGAAAGCAAATTCTGCCATCTTTTCAAACCAAACCAAGAGAATGATGAATGAAACATGGATTTAGAGGGATACATTTTATATAGCTGTCTGCCTGTTTTCGCTAATGAGCTTTGCCTGTTTCCTTTATGTTGCTCAGTTACAGACTGACATGAGCACCAGCAGCATATTCCAGAACTGTGGAATTCACTTTTGTCTAAGTTAGTCTACAAAACTGACAAAAAATGCAGTACTTTGCGGAAAATCTCTAGCGACAGCTGCGACATCTTGCTATTGCATTAATCTGATTGAACATTTGTAATATTAAAATCTTCATCCCTCCACTTGACATTGGCCCAATTAATCAAATCCTTGGGCAGCAGAAAACTCAAAATAGCTAATAAAAAATAGCTGAACATCCTAAATAGAGCAACATAAGCCCATTTTCCAATGACATTTTTAATGCAACTATAGAAAAACTGTCTTTTTCCATTCAAATATAGTGGATGGTGACCTTCATGTGGACGGTGACCACACATTTTGTCTATATCTAGGTGGCCCTGTCTAAACGGATAAGATCGATGTTGAGTCCTAGCAAAGATTTGGAGGGAGACTGTGTCCCTCTTGGGTCCATCATCACCCTTAATGATGGGAGGTCTCTGGCTTGTCCTGGTAACTTTACAGCAATTGCCCGCTGTATGGCTCCTGCCTCTGTTATGGTTACTGCCGGAATAAAGCAAAGTGGTAAAATCATTACAAATGTCCTGATGAAACGCTCACTGTGACCCTATTCAATGACATCCCAGGTGTTCAATTGAACATTGTAGAAGCTTCATTTCAGAGTGATTTGGTTTGATGAAGATGTCTGGTAAAGTAAATGGATCAGTAGATGCTGAGCGGTTGTCAACACATGGAATAAAGTGAAGTTTTTAAAGCTGAAAAGTAAATAAAAACATAAAAAGTCAAATGTGACTTGACAAGGGCCATATTTCACCTCAAAATCAGATCTCTTTCAAAATAAAAAATAAAAGAATGATGATATTTTATGACATTATTTACATTGTGACATTATTTGTAGAACAATTAAGCCCATCTTAAGAAAATTGTATTGATACAGTAATACAAACCCCCAAAAGAGCATTAAAAATAATTTGTAAATAACTAAATCTGCTAAGAAAAGGTCTTAGTTTTAGTTCACATTATTATGAAATATATAATATTTTGCTTTATGATTAAAATTCATGTGTATTAGTCATATATAATAATAAACATTAAATGTAAACATTGTCAGGACCATTGTTTTGTTTGCTTCTTTCTTTCTTTCTTTCGCATATTTTGTGACTTTCATAATAATAAAATAGCTGACAAGTTGTAATAATAATAATCATAATTATAATAATTAAATATTCATACATCACCGTTGGATTAGATATCTTTAATGCTGATTTAACTATAATAATTGGTATTTTACTTAAAGTTTTATATAATAAACTGTAAAATATCAATATATTAATATTTTGATATTTATAAATATTAACGGAAAATAGAAAAATAATAGATAAAACTTTACAGCAGGTTCCAATTGCTAACATTAGTTATCTGTATTAGTTAACATTAACAATGCAAAAAAAGAAAACCTAAAGCATTTCGTGATTTTAATAGTCAAATCTCAACTGTTGGAACTAAGAGTTGGACTGTATTTGAACAGATCAATAAATACTGTAACAAATGTACTACTTACTCACTGTTAGTTAATTTGAGTTATTAATTATTGTTAATTGCTAATAGAAAGTGTAAAGTGTTACCAGATAATAGAATAATGAGATGGCAGAACAGCCATCTTCACCTTTAAAGAAACATTACAGCAATGACAATTTTGCAGAGAAAGGGTACTAAACTGTTTGAAATGTCACACTGCCAAAGAAAAAAATCAAATTGTATTATAAATACAATTATATTATAATTCTTTATACAAAACAAACAAACAAACAATCAAACCAAAAAAATCTTATTTTGAAGATTTTGTGTTGAGATGATTCAGACGTTCTTATGGTCACGGCACAGTACTGTTGGTTGTTGTGTGCTAATAGGTAGCATCTGATTAGTTCTGTTTACCAGCTCTTGTCATCGGTTCACTGTTCTCCAGCTCTTTGTAGTTGACAGAGGTAGTGGCAACCCCCCATGGCAGGACGCTGACATCAGTCTGTCTGGGGGGGCACTGACTCATTCTGACATCATGCTGCTCTCACATCCGCCTGATGGCAACCATATCACTGCTTCCACCTGATTGCTTTCTTCTCCTGCTCGGGCTCCATCTGTCAGCAATCATCTGCTTCACAGCCCAACTTGGCCTTTTGTTCACCAATTGGCCCCACATGCCAGCAATCTTCCGATCAGCATCCACACATCAAGTCCATCTCTGTTTGTTTCCCGCGATGCTAATCACCTATTTACATGTGTCCAAGCTCCACGTACATGACACGCTGTCCCTGGTTAGCCAAACTTCAAAAGAGCAAACACTGAACTTCACTCGTATAAGGCCTAAAAGATACTCTACGCAAGTATGTGGAGAATCAACACTATCACAAGACCAGTTCGTACATATTTTACGAGGTGGTACGAATTCGCATGACCTCACTCGTAAGATTTTGTAAGATTTGTCTGAACCCCAGGTAGGTAGGTTTAGGAGCGGGGTTAGGTGTAGGTCACTAGTACAAATTCATACGAATTGGCAACTCGTAAAATACATACGATTTAGCAAAAATCATATGAATTTGTACTAATTGCTATGAGATCATGCTGGGAGAGCACAGTTAATCTCAAAAGGACGAGTATGAGAAAATGTAACTGTTTTACAAAGTGGTGATTTCGAATGAATTTGTATTATGTGATAAGTACACAAACATTAGATTTTTAGAAAAAAGCAAGAATGAAAGTCCATCCCTAAACCTAACCATCAGTGTTGTGTGAACAGATTGTATAAAATCATATGAATGAGATCGTATAACAATCACTGATTCGCTAGTCTCAAACGTCATGACCACAGAACGTTGGCTGAACATCTGATGCATATGGCACACAAAAGTGGAAACACTTCAGGAGATTCAAAGTCATCGTCGGATTAGTTGAATTATACAGGATTTCCGGGAGACGTTTGTGTCGCGTTCTTTAATATTCCGCCTGAAAACAAAGATGCCGTGGCACCAAACCCCCTTGCAAAAGAAGGCAACTGTGACAACCAGTGTTTATCAGGATCATCTAAAAACTGGATTTTCAAAAATATGTTAAATATTTAATGTTCGCCTCATTGAATATTTAAAATACATCCAAAGGTTTTACACATACAATAGCTTCGAATTTTATCTAGTAATGGGTATTTCGAAACATTGCTTTTTGAAGCTTCGAAAGATTTACAAATATTTCGTTTTTAAATGAGTGGTTCAGAGCTTATGGATGACCATTTCCACCACTAAATAAAAAAGGTTTTGTGATTTTTTGATTTTTTCTTCTCACAATTGTGTGAATTGATGAAGTTGACATTCTCACAATTGTGTGATATAAACGTGCAATTGTAATTATGGATTTTTCTTGCAGTTGAGAGCTAAAAATACAATTATGAGGGGGTGTATTTTCTGATGATTGTGAGTTTATATTTCACATAAACTTACAATTGGAGAAACAAATGTCACAGTTGCGATATATAAACTCATCAGGATTGGAAAAAAAACTAAAAGATTCGCACAAATCTCGCAAGTCAGAATGAGTCAGAACTGTGACATAAAAAGTATCAATTACATTTTCTTTATTTTATTATTCAGTGAAGGAAATAAACTTTCATTGGAGCTTGTGTCAAACTCTCCAAGTCAAGTAATTTCAAATGAGGCTTTGCTGGGTCATACTCTTTTGAACCTTGGTTTCAAAACATTTAGAAATTCAGATGATTTGCCACTTGATGGTGACCCCATGCCAGTTTTATAATGTAGGCTCATTTTCAATAAGTGTAATGAATTTTAGTACGTATGTATGCATATTACAAAAGAAGAGTATTCGGTTGCTTCAAAATTGACTTAGTTTGCCAAACCCTGCCAAACAACATACAAAACAAGCACTATAAATTAATAAAAGAACACAAATTTTACAAAAACATCATATTTAATGGTATTTAATAACTTTTACGTTACATAAAAAATAATTAAAACACTTGCAAGTTGGTTTGTAAACTGTCATTCTACAAATTTGGGCAGAGTTTTTATTGAGTTTACGTGGTTCAGTTGATTTTTTCCCCATCACTACTTTCAGGTCAACTATTGTGATGAATGAGCATTCATTTGATGTGAATCTTACTAAGGAAATTCGATGTTTATTGCAAGTGATTGTTTTATAACACATTTATAACACCATATCTTGTCAAGGACTTTCCAATTCATGCAGAATAATGTCTTAAGCCAGTTATATTTAAGGTGCAGTCACATTAGTGAAATTTCTCGAGCAGAAAAAATTTAAATGATCTAGTGATGAATAAAAATGCATATCTGAAGATAATCTATGGATAGTGCAGAGATGTAGGAAGCACAACTCACTCAGAAGTCACTTTCAAAACAAGCAGGATTCTGATTGCCATCGTTGTGAATTTGTATGGCCAACTGAACCCGATGCAAAATCTGCATGAGGGGAATCTTTCACCCTCATGTGAAATTCCTTATTGTGTTGATTCCTAGTTAAAAATATAGATTAAGCCCACGAAAATTCACAGTGCATGTGTTATTAAACACATCTAGCTTAAAAATACTGCATTTGAATTCAATTTGTTTGGATTAGTTTGGACTTCAAAACAGCTTTGTATTCATTGTCTATCTGCATATAACACACATGCCAGTTTCAGAGTTCCAGGCATTGACTTCTAATAAAACATATGTTCAACCAACTGTACTAAGTTGTTCATTTTCCCACATCTTCTAACAATACATCTTTTTTTATTCACTCATAAGAACAAAACAGTTGCCGTTCTGCCAAACAAGTAAAGCCAAAACAATGAGGAAAGTATATTCATAAAAGTTGCATTCCATCTGGGAGTGCTTTAGTAAGACGACGCATCAACAAGCTTTTTTTCCAGCACTGAGCAAAGAAACAAAACAAAACAAGTGTTTGGGCAGGACTCCAGGATAACTGGGAAACACCATCATAAACAGCTGCCCTTAAGAACCTCCAATGGAAAAATCACACAGTGTTGGAAAACTTGTGGAGGACTCCCCTTTAATATGAAGTTGCTTCTTGTGCCAGTTCATTGTTAAAATCATGAGCAGAAACCTAATATTTTTACAAGTACAATAGTATTAATTTTTAAGATCAACTGTACCCTGAAAGAAACATGCAACGAGGACGTAATTAAGCTTTATTCTTTAACAAAAGGCTATGTGACAGATTCAATTAAAAATGTGGTCAATTAATTTTAATAGCCATCACTGAATCACTGTATAGGGGCATCTGGCACAGGAGAGCTACATTGCTATGCATTTGACTTCGTCATGGCTATAACGTGCAAAAATCTGTAAATTCAGTTGTTGAGGTTAACAGCTAATAATGCATGCAAATCCAAAACTTGCTACTTAATATGCTCAAAACCTGTCAAATTATTCTCAAAAATGTACAATAAACAACTTAAGGACTCACCGTTGCAACTATTTGATAGTTTCTAAAAATGAAATTTGTAATTTCTAATACTTTTTAGATGTTACAACAAATGCAATTGTCAAACAATCTCCTATTAGTCAGGCAAACAAATAGTCCCGCCCTAATCTCATGGCATTGGTTAAATCAGCGTTGCTGTGTATAAAATACTATAACTAGACTAATTAAAAGTTACAATTATCAACCGATCAACCGACATGATCAGGGGACTCGGGAAGCCATGGCGGGTCAGGGGACTCCGTGGACCATGGCGGATCAGGGGACTCGGGAAGCCATGGCGGGTCAGGGGACTCCGTGGACCATGGCGGGTCAGGGGACTCCGTGGACCATGGCGGATCAGGGGACTCGGGAAGCCATGGCGGGTCCGCCTTCGAGCCCGCGGCCCCAGCCCCTGCCTCGGCCTCTATGGCCGGAGCCCTACTACCCCTCCCAAAAAATTCCTTGACGCTCAGGACGCTCGCTCTTGAGGGCGCTCGGGCAGTGCGCACTCTTGGAGACGCTCGGGCAGCGCGCACTCCATGGGGCGCTCGGGCACTGGAGGGCACAGACTGGGAGCGGGCACTGGAGGGCGCTGTCTAGGAGTGGGCATTGGAGGGCGTTGTCTGGGAGCGGGAAATGGAGGGCGCTCGGGCACTTGAGGGCGCAGCCTTGGAGCAGGCACTGGAGGGCACTGTCTTCTGGACCAGAGCGGGCTCTGGAGTGGACTCTGTGAGGTCCTGGACCGGAGCGTGCTCTGGAGTGGCCTCTCTGAGCTCCTCGACCGGAGCGGGCTCTGGAGTGGACTCTGTGAGCTCCTGGACCGGAGCGGGCTCTGGAGTGGACTCTCTGAGCTCCTGGAACAGAGCGGGCTCTGGAGTGGACTCTGTAAGTTCCTGGAACGGAGCAGGCTCTGGAGTGGACTCTGTGTTGGCCGCTGACGGCTGTGGGCTGAGGACAGAGGTGATGCTGGGAAGAGTTGGGTGGTCGGGACATTTGGCTGGTTATGTGGAGGGTCCTGGCGAGGGGTGAGCTGGTGAGGTCTTGTGGTTTCCGGGTGGGGTTGGATGATGATCTCTCTGAATGTCTTCTACCTCGAGATTCACATAATTTAAAAAGAGGACAAGATTAATCAGCTCGATCAGAGAAAAACTGCACGTGGGAAGATCGCAGCTGATAATCATCATCCAGCCCCAGCCGAAAACAGACACCGAGCAAGGCGTCAAGGCGACAGTGGTGCAGTAGTTTGTTTATAGCCGAAGTTTAGCTTTTAAGTTCTGGCACTTATTTAGGCTTCAAAATGCATAAAAAGTAATATTATTCTGTTAAGATTATCTTGATGGACAAAACATGTAAGTTTCATGAAAAATTATTGAACACGGAGCTTATTTTTTGCGATAATCCAAAGGCCTATGGAAAAATCCTCTTGGCTTTTTGTCAAGGGAACCAGTTTTATGCTAACAGCCGATCCACATATAGATTGACCCCACTCTATTATCACAATTATAAAACTATTTGGAAGATGATCCCAGATGAGCCCCCTGTCAAATGTTACATCTTGTTGATTTTAAGTCTTAGGTTAGAAGGGGTAGCATTGTAATTGTGATTTTTGTGGTAATGTGAAAAAAAAGATGAGCTCAACTACAAAATTAAAGGGGAAAGAGAAAAAAAAGCATGGAATCACTATAACAATAATCAAATTTCAAATTAATAGCGGAGGAAAAAAACTATATATAAATAGAAAGCTATATATAAAATATTAAACCCACCATGGAAAAAAGAAGCAATTGGTGCCAAAGGAAAGAAAAGTAAAGAATACAAAGAAACCAATCTAATTCAATCTAACCTTACTATCAAAAGAAAAATAATGTAAGCAATCTTCGGGGTTTTCACGCCCTAGCTTCCCTGCTCTGACCTAACCAAACATAGTCATACAAGAGTGGTGCTCACTTCTGGGCTGGTGTTTCTAATACATCAATGTCTCTAGGTGTTGCTACATGGACATGTAACATACTACCTGTCCAGTTCACCCTCTGGGCGAGGATAAGTTTGTCATATGCACAAAGGCAATAAGCAATGAAAGCATATTATAAAAGAATGAGATGACAACTCAAAACTATAACAGAAAAGAATAATACATAGTAAAAGGGCAGATTAACAAATAATACAAGCATAAGAATAGAAAAGCCAAGTCTGCTTCACGTTCATCCTGTCACCATTTTTAATGTAGTTTTAATGCAGGATTGGTACTGGAGGTAGTGACATTATTCAAATTAACAATAGCTATGTTTCCATACACCTATATTTATGCACATTTTGGAATATAGCATAAAAAAACGTTCCAATTCGTATGAATTTGTACGAATAATCTACACCTAACCCCGCCCCTAAACCTACCCGTCACTGGTGTTTAGACAAATCGTACTAACGGATACGGAAACTTAACTAATGACAGGCAGCTTCCTGAACCAATAGCATTCCTGAGGGGATGAGCCTAAGAAAGTGACAGAGCAAGAAGCAGAAAAAAGAGAATAACACGGAGGCACAGCTATCACAACATAACACTGAGACAGTGTTGGGGAAAGTTACTTTTAAAAGTAATGCATTACAATATTGCATTACTCACCAAAAAATAAACTAATTGCACTACTAAGTTACTTTTTATGGAAAATAACGTGTTACGTTACTTTTGCATTATTTTTTCTCATCTAGGTTAGCCTGTTTGTTTTAAATAGAAAAGTTGTATCTGTATAGAACTGTTACTTATTTGCAACTTATTTATTTGATATTTTTCTTGTAAATTAAAAAGTAATCTGATTTCTTAACTTGCGTTATTTATAATGCGTTACCCTCAACACTGTTTTTTTCACTCTCGGTGTGAGATGTTTCCTGTATGGTGTCTTTGCCAAGTGACCCAGATTTCATTTGGCACAAATATCACTTTGTTTTAGCTTCTGAATCAGCGACAGCTTTAGGGCACTCAGTGACACTGCAAAAGCTTCACAGAAACAGCTTCTGAACATTCGTCAAATACTTTATATGCGACAGATTGATTGATTGCCATTGGTGACAAAGCATTAAAGGAAGTGTTCAGCCAAAAATAAAAACATGTTATCATTAACTCACCCTAATGTCAGTTCCAATTCATAAGACTTTGATTATCTTCATAACACTAGCCTGAGAGATTTATGTCCCTCCAAGTTCCATTTCACTCATTTTTAAACACACATCGTGTGTTAATTATTTTCTGGCTGCTTTTTGCAGATCCATTAAATTAAACATATTCCTTTGATGTTAATTTACTAATGCATGAACCACATTTACAAAACATTGTTCTTTCGTTCACCTCTCATGTTGATTCACACATGGCAGACAGTAAAAAAGAGCCATGTTTAACCACGTTTGCATCACAAAACAAGACAGAAATATAATAGATTGCACATGTTGATCCAGGTCATTGTCCCCTTGCACTTTGTTTATTGGTTGTTTGGGGTTTTCCTAAAATGTTCATTTTGCCAAGCAACCCTCTTTTTCCATGTATAATAATGTTTTTGACATGTTTTATAGTTGCCTTTTATAACCCAAGGATTTATCTTCTCATATCAAAACCGAATAGGTCCAATATAATTTCCGTGGAGTTTTCCAAGGGTTCACCACCAGTCAGTTACTGACATCAGATTAACGACACTGTTAAGTAAATATTGGAGAAGACTTAGAATTGCACAACAGTTAATTCATTTTGTAAAATTAAAAAGCTTTTGAATATATATATACATACATACATACATACATACATACATGGGCTGAAAATATGATTTAAATAAAAGTAAATGATCAAAACTAACCAATAAAAAAAAATACTATAGAAAATTCGGTCACACTTTAGATTAGGTGGCCAGAACTACTATGTACTTACATCAAAAAAATAAGTACAATGTACTTATTGTGTTCATATTATATTGCAAAACACCTGCTGCTATTGAGGTGGAATACGGGTAAGATTAGGGACAGGTTTGTTGGTATGGGTAGGGTTGGCTTAAGGGTGGGTTAAGGTGAAAGGGATGGGTCAACAGATGTAAAAACATGCATGTACACAATCATTGCATTGTACTAAATTATTCATTTAAATGTAAGCACATATTAGGTAAGGCCACGTCATATAAAGTGGGACCGAAAATTCTATATGGGGCAAATCCATATCACTGTAGTAAAAAATAAAATAAAATACATAATCAACTCACTGAATCAACTGTGCCCTAATTTTTTAAGTAATCATCTTGATTGTGTGCGTCATTTTAACTTAAATTATATTAAAATGTATTTTAAAATAATATAATTTTAATCTCATATAAGCTACATTAAGAAAATAATTGAAATTGAAATTGCTCAACTTATAAATTGAAATTAAAGTTAAAAATATTAGTTGACATGACTTACAGATCACTTTTTGCACAGAGTAATGGAGATTTTTGGCAAACAATATGTAACATTTATGGTTTAATATAATTATTTAAATATAATAATATATACAGGTACATTTTTTTTTTTTTTGAATATAATGAAAAAGGTTCATATTTTTTGTCACTCATTTCAGAAAGTGAAACCCATATATTATATAGATTCATTATACATAGAGTGAAATATTTCAAGCCTTTATTTCTTGGAATTTTAAAGATTATTGCTCAGAGATAATGAAAACCCCACATTCAGTGTCTCAGAAAATTATAATATTACATAAGATCACTAAAAATATATATTTTAAAATGTCAGGCTTCTGAAAAGTATGTTAATTTATATGCACTTAATACTTGGTTGGGCCTCCATTTGCATGAATTACTGCATCAATGCGGCGTGTCATTGAGACAATCAGCCTGTAGCACTGCTCAGGTGTAATGAAGACCAGGTTGCTTTGATAGCGGCTTCAGGTCATCTGCATTGTTGGGTCTGGTGTCTCTCATCTTCCTCTTGACAATTCCCCATAGATTCTCTATGGGGTTCAGGTCAGGCGAGTTTGCTGGCCAATCAAGCACAGTAACACCATGGTCATTGAACCAGCTTTTGGTACTTTGGAAGTCGGGACATCTAAAATGTCTTGGTAGATGGCTGCGTTGACTGTGGACTTCAGAAAATACAGTGGACCAACACCAGCAGATGACATTGCAGCCCAAATCATCACTGACTGTGGAAACTTCACACTGGACTTCAAGAAACTTGGATTCTGTGCTTCTCCATTCTTCCTCCAGACTCTGGGACCTTGATTGTCAAATTAAATGCAAAATTTACTTTCATCTGAAAATAGGAATTTTGACCACTGAGCAACAGTCCAGTTCTTCTCCTTAGCCCAGGTAAGATGCTTCTGATGATGTTTCTGTTTCAGAAGTGGCTTGGTAGCTCTTTTCCTGAAGATGTCTGAGCGTGGTGACTCTTGATGCACTGACTCCAGCTTCAGTTCACTCCTTGTGAAGCTCTCCCAAGTGTTTTAATCGGCTTTGCTTGACAGAATTCTCAAGCTGGAGGTCATCCCCATTGCTTGTGCACATTTTCCTACCCAATTTCTTCCAGTCAAATTAGCATTTAATATGCTTTGATACAGCACTCCTTGAACAGCCCCCCCTTTCAGTAATGACCCTCTGTAACTTACCCTCTTTGTGGAGGGTGTCAATGATCATCTTCTGGACCATTCCCAAGTCAGCAGTGTTCCCCATTATTGTGATTTCAAAGAACAAGAGATACCCACAATTTATACTGTATGGATGGTCATTTATTGAAACTCAAATGTAAATATTCTAATATTTTGAGATACAGATTTTTGACTTTCATTAGCTGTATGATCTAATCATCAAAAGTAAAACAAAATAACCTTTGAAGTGTTTTACTTGTAATGAAACTAAAATATATGAAAGTTTCAATTTTTGAAATAAGTTACAAGAAAAACTTTTTCACCATATTCTAATTAATTTTTTAGATGTACCTGTAACATAATAATATAACATATATAATTATTGAATATAACTATTTAAATATTATTACACATTTAGAAAAATTAATCCTGTACAAAAAAATAAACTAAAATTTAAATACATACATTAATACAATTTTAAATATTTTGTTCTTTAAAATCACACTAAATCATATGTGACCCTCTCTGAAAATCCAGGCTAAAATCTCAAAACCTAATTATGAGATAACAAGCATCAAAGTTTGATTCCAACCATTAATTTCACTACGATTTCAATCTTTGACACAGTCTTACTCTGCCAATATTACATTTTTACAGAATGTTCTTTATTATAAAGGATGATTTTATGTAGAAAACAGTAAGGCATAAAACAATTACTTTAGCTGAGGTTTCACAGAGGGTCACAAAAAACACTTATTACCATACAATCCCAAATGGATAAAATCAAGTTACTTTAATTCTCGTTAATTATGTTATTTCACTGAGAAATAAGTCAAATATTAATCAAATAATGAGAATAATAATAATAATACAATAATATTTTAAACAACTCTTAACACCATCTCGATTGAAAGAGCTACTTTACAAGGAAAGATTATCCAAATCTGCTTTACAGACAGACTAAATGAATGTACCGTCTTAATTATTTGCACTCTTCAATTCTCCAGAGACATTGAGCAAAGTGAAAACCCACATTTGTGCACAATTACAACCCAGAGTGAGAGTCCAGCAATACAGGGGCAACTAGGAAAGAATGCTACGTTAAATATTAATCACTGTTCTGTGCTTCTCCACTCCCTGTGCTTTCCACCAAAACTGTTTTCCATCAAAAAAGGCTAAATAAATGAATAAATAAACAATTAAGGAATATCAGAACAAGACCATGCATTTAAGAGCCAAAATTTTGTAATGCGCAGGATATTTCCACAAGTGTTTTTCATAAAATCGCTCTTAGTTGAAGCAGTACATTTGGGGGGCCTTGGTTTCTCAGGATCGGTAGGACAGAAGGCAATAAAACCAAAGGTAACCCTTAAATAGCACGAGAAGACTGTCATGTGCTTTAAATCAGTGGCTTCTCAACCCAAAAATGGCACTCAGGTCTTTTTTTCTTTTCTTTTTCTTTTTGATGATAATAATGAATAAATGTTAATAGATTTCGCAACCGTTTCAGGTCAGTACTTCATCTCCAATCTAAAGTCCTGAAGCAAAACCGCTGGTTTAAATTTCCAGAAAATCAGGTGTCGATTTAGACAAGTATATTCATGACATCATACTCTGGAATACATTTTCAAATCCCTCATTCTTGAGAAACACGAGAACATTCAGATGACAATAAACGTATTGTGCAAATCCAAAAACTGGCGGGAAACATCGAGATATGACATACGTAATCTGAAGAAGGTGCACAACAGGGCGCCTACCTGGGCTTTAAGTAAAGGCAGATTGTAAGCTGACGAAAGGCCGTTCAGAGGGGGTATGGAACAAATTACAAGGCTTGGTAATGCATGAAGATCTAGCAGATAGTCAGAGGCTTGGATCAAACAGCCACCTAACGAGGTGAGCGTGATGGGCGAAGTGACCTGCTCCTGGCTCTGCTGTTCTCCGTGTTCACGCTAATACGTGCTTTTCCCTCCCGAACGGTGAAAGTGAATTTGAATGATTCACTCATTCACGCTCTCGGTGAGCAATGGAAACTCTTGAATCGGTGCTAATTTTCCTATCAGCGTTAATTTTGGGCTCACCACCAATGATGCGCCTTCATTTGATGTTTTCGGGGGGTAAGTGGCTCAACATGTCGTCCTATGGGCCGGACTCTGAAGTCACATCCTCACATGAATGAAAAACAGCCTTAAGTTTTTTCTCCATGGCATCTTTTTTTCCTCTATCGCCGGGGGGAAATGTACATTGATATTCTGATGCAAAGGAAAAGACTATTCGTGTTGGCATATGGAAATTTAAAAAGGTGGCACTGGCCAAGAACGGATTGACTTTGGTGGATTTGTACTTTTTTTTGTTTCAAGCCACATTTCAAGTAGGGTACAACAATAGAAGCTCCATTACATGCATTTGATTTGATTTGATGTGATTTTTTCTTTTTCTTTTTTCTTTTCTTGTTTTGTTTTGATCCCAAAGCATAGGATGATCCAAAAACATATCTTCATAAATTGTTTAGATTTATAAATAATGTTTTTGCATTTGTTTACCTATACTAGAGTTTTCTTGGAGGTTTGTGAAAAACTGCAGGGAGTTTGTGAGCTGATGAAAAGCTAATATTAATAACTAATATTATAAAAAATTAAAAGTGAACTAAGTAAATACATTGATTGATTGATTGATTGATTGCTTGATTGATATTTACTTGCATGTAATGGGACCATTAACCAATATCAAAGAAAATGTGAATGTGTTATAAAACTTTTGAAATATTAACCTAAAATCTCATAGGGTACTTAAAGTAAATATTTTATGTCTAAAGCCTGACAAAATTGTTTGGGAATCCCTGATATACACAAGAAAAGTTAAGTCAGAGAAAAGAAAAAGAAAATAAAGATAATTTTAGAGCTTTGTATTACCTTTACATCGGCAACATTTTAACAATGATTATATCTAAGATACAATAGCCTCAAAAATCTATATTTTCTCAAGTGATTACCTCAATATTTATATATGCAATGACCTCATGGATCAGGATAGCGACAAACAGCTGTTCAGGAAAGTACTGAAGTGGCATTTGATGCTATTTAAGTGTTTTGGGAAGGGAAAAAAGTGCCCGTTACCCAGGGGGCCCTGTTGTATCTTACCTACTTGTGAGTCTGTTGTCCATTGCCTTGCCTAATTCTCGTTACATGGGTTCATTAAATTATTTTGTCTACATATATATATATATATTATAAATCTAATTTGTGACATTCTCACTGTAATGTTGGATGTTTTTATAATGTGATTTATTAATAGTATTAGTATGTATTTTTTTATTTATTATTTGTATTATTATTATTAATACCACTGCATACAGTATAAAACAAAAGTAAGATTAAACCAAGTGAGATTGTGTGTAATTTCTCAAGTTTTATCTTCACTGTTCTGTTATATGTTGATTATGCCTGCTTTGGTGCAGGCAAAGTGTTTATGGTAGCAGAGCCATTAGAACCGCTCTGAAACAGCTGAAGTGTTCAGACACCTGGACACTGTCACAGCATTCTGGCGGATCGAAAGCAGCAAATAAACACTTCTTCCATTCTAGTATAACCAGAAGCATACCTCATGCTCTGAGACAGATGCTATTCCAGCCAGTTCTTGATATCCAAAACCAGAGTTTCCAGTGTAATATCTAGTAAAGATGAAACGTCCTGACAATATGTTCAAAGAAACTGAAGGTACTGCAAATGTCTTAAAACTGATGTGAAAAATACTGAAGTCATGGAACGATCTGTTTAATTACTTAAGGCGATGGTGAGTAAGAATGTGGTCTAGAACAGTGTTCAACATTGCAATAATATTAAGCCTATATATAGTTGCAGAAGGGAAATGAGGCCTTTTATCATGACTATTTATAGTCTACATCATAAAGCATTAACACTAAATTAATAATTCGAAAATGAAAGAAAGAAAGAAAGAAAGAAAGAAAGAAAGAAACAATCATAAAAGTAGTCTATATGAGTTATATAATACCTTGAAAATACACATTTATAGGCCTTTGGAAGGCAAATTGGGCCAAAAGTCTTTACACAGAACTTTATAAAATATGACCGTGTCAAGATGCACTGTTTGTCTGTGTTGATGCAACAACACACACAGCAACCTATTAAGTTTCTGTATTTGAGACTATATTTGTATATCAGACCCAATGGTACGTTGGTATGTACATATGCAAATATTAGACGTCAAGTTTATTCATTTAGGATGCCATAATGGTACACTGGCAAGCGCATATGCAAACATCAGATGTTATATGTGTTCATGAGAAAATTCTTAATTTACATCGTAATGTTAATTCATACTCTAGCACAGTAGATATCAGTAAATACATGTCACAATAAATTAAATAAATGATTAATATGTGGGTAAATCTAGAGGTAAATCTTCTTTGAAAAGTATTACACATTTGAGCATGGTCACAATGTTCGAGCATCTCATCATACATAGCTAGGCTGGATTTTATTATATTATGAGGAGATTCCAAACTCTAATATTGGAGAAAGCATAATGGTCAACTACGTGATCCAACTCTGTGCCTCGTAAACCAATTACATTAGACTTGGTGTCATTGAATCTTTTGTGGATACCATAAAAATAGTGTCAGAATACTTCCTGACACAAAATTGTCTGTGACTTGACTTAAACAATTGTTTTGTTGTTACCCTAAAGACATCAGCTGGCAGGCTGTGATTCATTCAGTGATAAACTATTTAGTCACAAAAGCAACTTATTCAGCGTACTGAAGCCTGCCCTCCCTTTGCATTCATTCAAAAACATCATCTTGTCTTCTCGCCAGTGTACCATAGCTTCCACCTTTTTGCTGACGTGGAAATACATCATCCCGATTTGTATTTTTCTTCATGCGCGATGTGCGTGGTTGTGATATGATATAAGAAAATGTTTCTTGTGTCAAATTTAGAGCTGTTCAGGTTAAAGTAATAATACCAAATTAACAGCAACGTTAACGCAGGTTCTATTTGACCCGATGAATCACCCATAGGAGTTCAAGACAGGGTTGCCAGTGTAATGGAGGCCAGCTGGTAGCAGCTGCACAGGTAGACCTGACTCCCCTGATCTCAAGTGGCGCACTAGCAAATGATGCTTGAGGCTACGGCTTGTTAGCGCACTCACCTCCCATGCCAGAAACACCGGTTTGAATCGTGCTCAGGGTGAGCAAGTGGAGTAGAACCGGAAGAGTTACATTGGTGCCATGACCCGGATGGGAGTGAGTTTAATAGAGATCAGTTGATAAGAGTTGCACAGGTAAACCTCACTCCTCTGATCTCAAGAGGCACACTAATGACTAACACTAGAGGCCGTGGTCTTTAGCATCCTTGTTAGCATAACCACCTGAAATTCAATTAAATTCAAGATTATTTGTATAGCACTTTTTAAGAAACAATCGTTGCAAAGCAGCTTTACAAGAAATTAAGTTTCTACAATATATTTATATATTGTAGAAATGTGATATATTTAACTTATGGCAAAATGTGGTTAATTCTGTATATTGTCCAAGGGTTGGCTTTCTCTGAGGTCCTCTGATGGGTTGGCATCATCTCTTTTCAAGTGTTTGGTCATCTCAGATAATTTAAGGATTGAATCCAGACTGAAGCTTGTCTAATTCCTAGCTACCACGGGATGTTAATTCCATGGCAGAAACAGAGAAAATTGATGAGACATAATTAGTGTAGCTGTTGTTCCATCCAAGCAAAAATTATTTGTTCAACCCAAGCTAAAGCATAATAATTTGCTTTATTTGCATTTGATCAGATATAACTGCAGTACAAGATTATGAGATGCATTATATGAATGCTTGGCTAAAGAGATGTGTCTTTAATCTAGATTTAAACGAGAGAGTGTGTCTGAACCCCGAACGTTATCAGGAAGGCTATTTTAGAGTTTGGGAGCCAAATATGAAAAAGCTCTACCTCTTTCAGTGGATTTTGCTATCCTAGGTACTACCAAGAGTCCAGAATTTTGCGACTTTAGGGAGCCGGAACCGGTTGGATTGTAGCGTGATAGAAGACTAGTTAGGTATGCAGGAGCTAAACCATTTAGGGCCTTATATGTAAGTAATACTATTTTGTAACTGATACAGAGCTTAATAGGTAGCCAGTGCAGAGACTGTAAATTGGGGTAGTATGATCATATTTTCTTGACCTGGTAAGGACTCTAGCCACAGCATTTTGTACTATCTGTAGCTTGTTTGTTGAAGATGCAGGGCAACCACCTAGCAGTGCTTTACAATAATCCAGTCTAGAGGTCATGAATGCATGAACTAGCTTTTCTGCATCAGAAAAAGGTAACATGTTCCGTAGCTGGGTAATGTTACTAAGATGGAAGAATGCTGTTTTTGTAACATCATAAATATGTCTAATATAGTTGATGTCTAATAAAACACCCATATTTTTGACTGTAGAGGAAGTAACAGTACATCCATCTGGTTGGAAATTGTGATCCAAGAGATTCTGTGTACTGTTTTTTGTCCAATAAGTAATATCTCCATCTTATATGAATTTAATAGTAGAAAATTATTTACTTTAAAATTTTTAGCACACTCTGTTATCTTTGATGATTTAGAAGTTTCATCTGGTCTTGTTGAGATATATAGTTGAGTGTCATCAGCATAACAATGGAAACTAATCCCGTATTTTCTAATAATATTACCATGGGGCAACATGTATAATGAAAATAGCAGAGGACCTAGGACAGATCCTTGTGGTACTCCATACTTTACTGGTGATAATTGAGATGCCTCTGCGTTTAAATAAACAAAGTGGTAGCGATCGGACAGGTAGGATCTAAACCATCTTAAAGCCTGCCCTTGAATACCTGTATAGTTTTGCAATTGATCTATCAGTATTTCATGATCTTTAGTGTCGAACGCAGTACTAAGATAAAGTAAAACTAGCAATGAGAAAGAAGAAGCAAGTCATTTGTAATCTTAACAAGTGCAGTTTCTGTTCTAAAGTGAGGCATGAAACCTGACTCAAATTCTTCATAGATATCATTTTTTTTTTGCAAGAAGGAGCTCAATTGAGCAGACACAACTTTCTAAATTTTTTTTACATAAACAGAAGATTTGAAATGGATTGTAATTTGCCAGTTCACTAGGATCTAGTTTTGGTTTCTTAATAAGAGGCTTAATAACCACCAGTTTGAATGGTTTTGGGACGTGACCTAAAGATAACGATGAGTTAATAATATTGAGAAGCAGTTCTTCTGCTACAGGTAACAACTCTTTCAGTAATTTAGTGGGTACAAGATCTAATAAACATGTTGTTGGTTTAGATGCTGTGATACATTTATTTAGCTCATTCCTGTCCTATAGTTATAAAGCACTGCAGTTTTTCTTTGGATGCGATAAATGAAGCTGAAGTACTAGACACTGTAGAATCTACATTTGTTATTGTATTTCTGATGTTATTTATTTTATAAGTGATCTGATGTTATCTATTTTATAAGTGAAGAAAATCATAAAGTCATTACTATTAAACTGTAAGGGAATATTTGATCGGGTGACATCTGTTTATTTGTTAATCTAACCACTGTGCTAAATAAAAACCTAGGATTGTTTTGGTTATTATCTATGAGTTTGCGGATATACTCTGTCTTGGCAGCTTTTAGAGCGTGTCTATAGCTGGAGATACTGTTTTTCCACACAATTTTAAAGACTTCCAAGTTAGTTTTTCTCCATTTGCGCTAGTTTCTTTCTTGAGAGAATGGGTATAACTGTTGTACCATGGCGCAGCACATTTTTCTGTAACCTTTTTTAATTTGATTGGGGCAACAGTTTCTAAGGTACTAGAGAAGATATTGCCCATTTTGCTAGCAATTTTGTCTAGTTCATGTGTATTTACACAGAGCAGTTGAGATAAATCAGGCAGGTTATTTGTGAATCTGTCTTTAGTGGCTGGAACAATAGTTCTGCCTGGACGATAACGTGGAGCCATATAGTTAATATCAGTAAAATGCAGCGTTCACGATACAAGGAAATGGTCAGTAACATCATCACTTTGAGTACGAAATCTATATCAGTAAGATAAATTCCATGCGATATAATTAAATCTAGTGTTTGATTAAAGCGATGAGTGGGCCGGTGATGTTTTGCTTGACTCCAAAATAATTTACTAGGTCAGTAAACGCAAGTCCTTCCAGTAAAGATTACAATTATTAACAAAGAGCAATTTCTGTTCTTTACACCATGACAACAGCCATTCGTGTAAAGCAAACAGTCTCTTGAACCTTTCGTTTCCTCGCCGATACGTGGGAAGCGGTCCTGACACAATGATCGTCGTCGCGGGCGATGTGCTGCGTACTGTCTCGATCAGGCTCCTGAAGTCCCTCTTCAGTGTCTCCCTCTGCCGTATCTTGGAGTCGTTAACCCCAATGTGAATCACAACAGCTGCAACGCTCTCGTCGTCCTTCAGGATTGCGGGTATCTGCACAGAAACATTGAGAACACGAGCACCAGGCAAACAGTGAGTGTGCACTTTAACTTCAGCTAATGTAGCACGGACATGCCGGACGATGGAGTCTCCGATGATCACAGTGTCCCGTTCTGTCTCGAGGAGAGGAGCGAAGTGGTTTCGGGTGGAAAATTCTCAAGACCGGAGACGGCAGAGGGGGAGAGGACGTCGCCCGGGGCCTGGATCATGTCTTCCGCTGCTGCATCCAGAGTCTGTGGTTTCCCGGCGCCGGACTGAAGGACATCTGGGAAGATCGCGTCCTGGGTGCACAAGGCCTGTGTAGAGAAACACACGGAGTAGAGGTGGTGGGAGTGTTAGCAGCACACTGCATACTTACCCCGGACTTGTGAGCATTAGCCCGGGATGTTTCCAGCATTGCTCTCCTGCTCCCTCAGCTGGGCCTGCTTCCCCAGCAACTCGCGGATCTGCTTCTCCACATCCTCCAGCTCCAGCTGCACCAAATTAAGCTTAAATGTGTGCTCACCTGCACTCAAAGGTAGACAAAAATCCGCCATTAAAGCAAGTAACACTAAAACAATGGTAATGTGTGCGAATAGAGCATTAAGCTAGCTAAGCGATGCTAACGGGCTATTAGCTAATAGAGGACTTGGAAAATCAAAATAAAACTAGTGATAACAAGGCGCTCTAATTGTTTTTGTTGCAGAATGCGATATTGGATATATTCACACGTTATAGAAACGAAAATGATGGTGTATAAAATAGATTTTAAGATAGAAAATAGACAATAAATAATTGACTTGAAGGAGCTCAAACTCAAAACATGCGTCAGCAAAAAACAGGAAGAGACATCTTACAATTTGAAAGTTAAAATGTATAGACAATGCCGTAAACGCTTGTTCGAATCCCTCTCTGAGCGAGTAGAACCGAAGGGATTACATTGGTCCCATGACCCGGATGGAAGTGTGGGTTAAGGTGGGGAGTGTATTAGAGACCAGTTGGTAAGAGCTGCATAGGTCAACCTCACTTATCTAATCTTAAGAGGCACACTAATGACTGATGCTAGAGGCTGCAGTCTTTAGCTTCCTTGTTAGCGCACCCATCTCTAATGCTAAAAACACCAATTTGAACTCTGCTTGGAGCGAATGAGGGAAGTAGGACCGGAGGGGTTATATTGGTGCCTTGACCCGGATGGAAGTGAGGGTTAGGGTGGTGAGTGTAACAAAGGTCAGCTGGTAAAAGCTGTGCGGGTAAACCTAACTCCTCTGATCTCACTAAGGCAGACTAATGACTGACTGGTGTAGTCTTTAGCATTCTTGTTCGTGTCTGGCGTCCCAGGCTGGAATCGCTGGTTCTAATCCCACTCAGAGCAAGTGAGGGGAGAAGAACCGGAGGGGATCCGTGTTTTTCTCTTTCCTTTTCCCTTTTTTGTAGGGTGATTATTATATCTGAAAATAAACAGCATTTTCAGATATAATGATCCGATGATCACAGTGTCCCGTTCTGTCTCGAGGAGAGGAGCGAAGCGGTTTCGGGTGGAAATCTCGAAGACCGGAGACGGCAGAGGGGAATTAAGATGACTTAAGAGATACTGACTTTGTTTACTTGTTTGTAAGGCTTTATACTGTATATGCCAGAGCATATTTATTATTCAACACACACACATTTGAAAATAAACAGCATTTAAAATTATAGATTTGTTGTTCATTTTACCCTCTAATATTATAAATTGTATGTATAGTTTACAAAAATTATTGGATTTTTTTTCTTAAGGAAACTATAACTTTGGTATTGGCAATTATCATTCTGAATAATCAGCAATCGGTATGAGAAATTTGTCTATCGGCTGAAAAAAAAATAGTGTTGGGACATCCCTACCATTTATGATTACACTATGGGCCAGTTTTACAGACAGCTTGCGCCGGTGCAAACTGTCTTTTCGCATTAAATTGTACTGTATGGTTTTACTAAAGATGCGCAGTGAGGAATTAGCAGGTCTATCAAAATTACTAGCAAACCTTTTTTTTTAGGCCTCTAGTTCTTTTCAATCTGCTGTGGCTTCTTTATTTCTTTATTCTTTATTTGTGACTATGCTAATTTGCCCTGCACTTGGTATATTGGGTTGGTCGATATGTAAAAGAAATGTTGCGTCTGTGTTCTTTAAAGTGCATATTGTTAGTAATTCACCCACAGAAATTTCCCTTCCCATCTGCGCTGCTTTGAAATTACGCTCTCATGCTAATTTGCCTTTTTTAGTAAAACTTGCCCCAAATGTTTTCATTATTATAATTCCCTGAAAACATCAAATATTTGACTGCAATACTTATTATTTGCATAACAATATCATAAAATGTATTAAACATTACATTACACCAGGGTTTGCCAAACTGGTCTTAATGTAAAAGCTGCAAAAAGTTTGTGAGTTAATTCATTAAATCTTAAAAATGTAAAATAAAAAATATTTTTCCTTTGAACAATAAAATTAGAAATATTTTATTTGTTTGCCTGTGTGTCATAAGAGAATTGTAAATATGTAACTGTGTTGTTAAATTATTTGACATAATAACTTCTTCGGAGATATTTCCAGTATTTAATATTTTATAACGATTAACATTAATAAACAACAATAACACTACATTGCAAGTCTCCCAGGTTTTACTTTTTTTTTTGCCAGACTTCCATTATGAATAATTTACTATCACTGTGTGAATAATATGTAATCATGTAATCCATTAAAAGTTACTGTAATCACATTATAAGCATTGTAAAATGTATTATACTCTAATAACAAGTACCAGACTTAATCCAGATTACATGTAATCAGTCACTACCCAGTACTGCCAGACATAAATATTTTAATACAGATATCACAAATCCATTTACACAGTGATTGCAACACTCTTCACATCTGTCTTCAGCAAGTTAAGCTTCAGCTTCCTCTAAAGTCGCAATAGTTTGTGTGAGCAACAGACTGCAATTTAGCAATGTTCCTACAACATAATGTTATAGACAGTAATCCTATAACACTGTGCATTGGTACAAATACTGTGCAGTGGTACAGATCTTCTAATCACTATGAGTGAGTTGTTTTGTTCATATCCATCTCAAGTCTTTGAAAGTAGAAGTGCAATTACCCAAGAGTGAGGGAGGTCTTATTTGAGTACGATAAAATCACCGGCTCTCCATCACATGATGTCTTCATCTTGAACTCTTTGCCCATTTACTCAGAGTTGCATATGACAACAAGGAGACATAGCATGGAAGTAATTAAGAAAAGCATCAAAGTCTTTTGAAAAGCATCAAGCTTACCTTCTCTGGGCTTTTGAAGAGTCTTATCAGCGAGGAGAGGTCCTGATGAGATTTAGTCTCTTATCTTTTCTTTGCTTTCACTCGTGAAATGGACCAACCAGAACTATCCTTTTATAATATTGCTTTTTGAATCTTGTTACATACAGTGTTACCTGATGTGAAGCTGGTCTTGCTCTAATTCTTGACTAAATCAGCAGGCACACAATGTCATAAGACGTTGATATTTGGTTCAATTTAGCTTTGCGATGTGGGGTGACCAAAATTCAATGTCAATTCAACATCTAATGTCAATGTTAATTAAATGTCCAATACCTACGTCAACTGACGTTGATATTTGTTGTTTTTAGATTGTGTAACCAAAATCCATCGTTAAGTCAACATCAAATTGGCGTAATTTTTGATTGAAATACTCATTCTCAACCAAAATACAAAGTCAACCTGACATTATATTAGTGTCCTGAGTAAGCTGGAAATTGTTATGAATAATCTCATCATTTGGTTCTTCAAATTGTAAATAAATACAGAAATAATTGAATTTCAAGTGCCTTTAATTTGTATTGAAGTATTTAAATCACCTGTTTTTACACCGCGTTGAAATTACAACAAAATAATTATTGCCCTAGTATAATTTTACTGTATAGATATTTATTGCAATTAAGTTACCAATATGAGTAATTAATTTAAGTAAAAACACATTTTAGTAGTACTTGCCAGTTCCAGCAAACTGGTAAACATGTCAATATTTAATTTCTGAAAAATGTATTTTTATATTTGTATGTTTCTCATAAAAGTCAGTAATAATGTAAAGTGCATATACTGTTTTTCACACAAATGTGTGTGTGTTGAATAATAAATATGCTCTGGCATATATAAAGCCTTACAAACAAGTAAACAAAGTCAGTATCTCTTAAGTCATAGCGTCGCCAACCACAACCAATTACCCGTGACTTGATAATGGCCAGATGACGGGTATTTAGCGAAACTCAGCCTCCTTGGACCCGCATGACCCTTCCACACTGTTAACATTAACAGCACTGCTTTCCAAACCTTAAAGCCATAAAAACAAAAATGCTTTGGTATGGGGAAGAATTAATTAATGCAATAAAGAAAGATGCATGCAATACAGAAAGATTATACTTTGTTGGATAGCAGGTCAAATCCACTTTATTGAACTTTCTTTTACCTGATTTACCTTCATACAGAGATCAAACGTATGTGACCTCATCTAGATCACCATTGGCAAAACCAAATGGGCCATCCCATACTATTGATAGGAGAAAGAAAAATAAGGCTGATTCATTGTGCATTAGAGAACGTACACACTATTCTTTGGTTTGCAAGATTACTGTGTGAACTAATATATATATATATATATATATATGAAAAATTAAATATATATTTCTTATGTTTCTTTTTTTTTATATACTCATATATATATATATATATATATATCCATATATTGCAAATATTTTTTCTACTTCTCTAGATTTAAGATTTAGACTCTAGATTTAAAATTTGCCTTTGCCTAGTTCAACTATATTTGAAGTTAAATAAATAAATAAAAGTAAATTCTCTAAAAAAAATGTTAGTCTTAATTTGAGAGTGTTTACTGTTTAAAATGTATTTTATTTAAATTTTAGTATGCTACTACTTGCGGTTTTGTAAGTCATAGAAAAATGGCTCAATATTATTTAGAAAGTCTATATTTGTAGAATAATCCACAGATTAGTGTAGTAGTGGTTATTGTTTAATTTGTTTCAAGAATTGTTATTGATGAAGGAAAGAATGGAATTACAGAGATTATGTAAAAATGTCTGCTAAATTACTAAATAAATAAATACAAAAAATGTACTACATACAGTTATTTTATTCTAATGGGGATGTCAAACTGCGAAGAAGCACCATGAGTTCTTTATCATCAGGGCCGTACCTACCATTGAGGTCCACGAGGTCCGGACCTCTGTATTTTTCCAAAAACAGAAGTTGTAAAATAATTACCTTAAATTAATTCTGATTTGGTGCTGCAAGGATTAAAAGCCAAGATAACAAATCTTCTCTTCCGAGACGCCTCAGCGGTTGGGGTGTATGTTATATATTGTCTGCGATTGAAAACTACATGGCTTGTGTGTTGGAGCAGGGTTGAAACTAAACTCTGCAGGGCTGCGGCCCTCCAGAAACTGAGTTTGACATCCCTGATATAGGTTGACTACTATGACTTATATGCTGCGTCACTTGGTTCTAAATATACTGCTTCACAAGACATCCAGAGCTTTTTTTTGACATCCTGATGTGAAATGTCATTGGCTCTTGTGTGTCTTATATGATTGACCATGACACTCCAAGTTGAATGCATTTTTTAAATTCAGATTTGAGAGCAATGGCAGAGGTGAACATTTTCAGCAACTGAATTATGGTCTGGTCATCGTATACATGACATGACATCGATCACATCAGATCAAATTGACCTTTTATGTGTTATATATTATATGGCTGTGCACTGGTATTACAAGCACAAATGTGGAATAATACCTTTTGAAACTTGACTAAAATCACTTCCATGCGTTGCCTCAAAAATCATGCTCTAAGAACAATTTGCGAATGTTCCCAATAAGTTTTGAAAACATTATACTGAACGTTATTTGAATGTTCAAAATAGTCAATTTTTAAATGTAACCACTTGGCAAACATTATGAGAATATTATAAAAAATCTGAAACTTTTGAACAAACATTCTATCATTGTTACTGAAAAGACAGTTACCAGAATGTTAGTCAAATTAAGAGATTGTTTCCCACCTAACAGGGAACAATCAAATAAATAATACATTTAATTTTTATAATAAAGATTACAAAATATAATTTTTACAGAAAAATATTTTGTTTTCCAAAGGTTCAAATATACTTTCAATGACCAGTTCTTAAAACAACCATGTTTTATTAGTGTGAAGAAAATGGCATGACCTTTTTCCACTTTGAAGAAACATCTGTGAATAAAATGCTTCTACGCTCCAAAAAACAAAGGTACTTTATTGGTATTGATGGTTCCATGAAGAACCTTTATCATCCATGGATTTTTTCCATAGCACAATGTTCTTTACAGTGGAAAAGAAAATGTTTTTTAGATTATTAAAATGTTCTTTGCTCTAAGAAAATGTATCTTTTAAGAACTGTTCGCTGAACGTTTTTTTGAGGAACCCAAACATGGTTCTTCTAAGGCATCGCTGCAAAAACACCCTTCTGGAACCCTTATTTTTAAGAGTGCATGGATTTTCAAGGTTCTTCACGAATAGATGCAATTAAAGAAACTTTGTTTTCAAGTGTGTTCATTTACATATAAAAAAATAGCAAATTTTATTTTTGGCCCACATTCAAGAGAAGAAAAATATGCAATTGCCTGCTGTGAATACTCGGAAAAAGTAATGAATGTATTTTTTTTAAAATGAGAGCACCTTCAGGTTGAAAGTCCTGTGTTCAGTTCAGTCCATTCTGTCAACTCTGCTGGCAAGTAATGTGACACTACACCGATTAAATTATAGGAAATCTACAATTTGCAAGGAAGAGATTCAGAGTACAAGAATCTCCCAGGAACAAAAAAAGTCAAGGCATCAAACATCTTCCAAGAAAAGAGTGTCCAAATTACTTCTTAGAGTACTTCTTACTCCTGGAGCCACATATTGGACTCTTAAAAAGATTATGTGAGAGTACGAAACCAAAATTATTTTTAAATTAGGCAATGAAATGCCTGCTTTCCCAGTGTGGTCTGCCATGATGTTTTAACTCACAGCGGCAAGGTCAAGTCAAGCGCACCTGGGTTAAAGCTCAGACTGCGAGAGGAACTTGTCCGCTGCCAGAACAAACAGCAAGAATTTCCAACTGATTCCACCATTCTGCAAAGATTACCGTATTTTCTCATAGATGCTAATTTCTTTCTAAGAGTGGCAGAAATCCTCCTTTTTTCCTTTAATCTGGCCGGTATTAAACAGATAATTGTGCCACAGTGGAATAATTCAACTCTTCCTGATTTTAGTCCCACATTTCATCTGGAATAATCATAAAAGCCTATGACAAACCGCATATGCTCTAATTTCTAGTAGTTTCCGTATTGAATCACCATTTAGCGGCTCACAACGTAAATATTTTGTTAGCGACACACTGGCTGTAACCTCTTCTGGACATTCTGAACGATCCTACTTTAAGATTCCAGAGGTGTGTCCCTCGTTCGTTATAGAAGGAATTTTTATTGAAAATCAGAATGATGTGGGAAAATTCTCTGTGGTAAAAAGCTCTTTCCACATTTTTTATGCATTATAGTCACCGATTCTATGTTTTAATACAGTGAGGACTAAATAAAATATATAATAAATATAATATTAAATAGCCTACAAAACCTCTACCTTACTTACAGTAGTTAAAAGAATACATTTTAACACCATCTAATTAATAACTTGAATTGAAACTGTTTTCTAATTTTACATGCAAGTATAGCCAAAATCACAGCACAACTTTTGTTATTATCTTATGGGTGTTTTATTTAATCAGACAACGGCTCAATTATAAGGATTTATGCAGATTAACATCTTGTAAAGGAGAGCTAGTTATTTAGTCATAATGGGCCGCGTTTCAATCACTTTTTCATATTCATTCCATTGTCTGACAACAGAAACAATAAAATATATCATTGAAAACTGTTTAATTGATAATTTAGCTGCATCAAAATACAGTATGTGGGCACAGAGATGCAAACAAATGTAATAATAAACAATATAGGCTATGTACATTTTGCATGTTCGGAAGAAGTGAGCTGGCCTGTGTGCAAACATGTAAACAGGCTTGTGTCAGTAAATTGATCAGTGTAAAGAAAGAGAAGTAATGGGAACCTTGTATTTCTTTTTTCATGTGTCTAATAGACATGAACAAGTTCTTTGAAAAACAATGTCCAGTCTTCATGCTCTATGTTGAGTATGGTTTCAATAATAATAAACATACATTTGCATAAAGCATCCATAGTTTTCCATGCGCATGTTGATTAGAGTATTATAAACTTGAAAAGTATTAATTTAAGGTACATTTAGAACAAATAAAAATATGCGATTAATTGCAATTAATCGCGAGTTAACTCATGACAAACATGCTATTAATTAAATATTTTATTCGATTGACAGCCCTAATATATGTATATATATATAGTTTAATTGTGTCCCACAATTTGTCCACAACCCTGTTACTGCATAATTTTCCTCCACTGCAAAAATTTGAAGACTGTATAAAAGTTTGGCACCTTGCAAGATGATTTTTAATTCTACTCCTTAAAAGGAAGACAAGTAAATACTCAAATTGTATTGCATTGCACTTGTCTAGCTCAACATTCAACTCTGTTGTAAAAGTTATTACAATAATAATGTTGTAAGTTTCTGTAAATCAACACTTGGTTTCTGCTAAATCTGTAATCCTGTTACCCACTGTAATTTTGTTTCATATTCAATAGCCCTCCTTGGGCCGAACGTGGTGACAGGGGCCCTCTCAGGGGCTGGAGCCTGCACTGGACTCTTGGGCAGGGTCTGGAGACTGCACTGGACTTTTGGTCAGGACACTGGAACAAACTTTGGAGTTGAAGTGAGCCACAGCCTGCAGGCTTGACATTGGAGTGGCCGGCGGGTTTGACTTTAGAATGGCTGGTGGGCTGGGAGAGCCGCGTCTGGCAGGCGTGAGTGACCCGCAGCCAGCAGGCTTGAGAGAGCTGCAGCCGGCGGGCTTGAGAGAGCCGCAGCCGGCAGGCTTGAGAGAGCCGCATCCGGCAGGCGTGAAAGACCCGCAGCCAGCAGGCTTGAGAGAGCCACAGCTGGCAAGCTCGAGAGAGCCACAGTCGGCAGGCTTGACATTGTAGTGCCTAATCACTTGACTGACGAGTGGCCGGCGAACTTGACTGACAAGCGGCCAGTGGACGCGTAGCACTCGCGGTGATTCCGCCAAACTCCCACGCCTATTTTCAGCAGGCTAGGACGGGATGACGAGCAGTGACTTCCATGCCACAGAGGGAAAAAAAACTATGAAACACAAAACTTTCAAAACAGACTAACGAAACTAGGAAAGGGGCGACACTTACTGTTTTGGTCCGGTATTCTGTCAAGATACAGCACACAATGGAAGCGAGGAACAAACTTTAAAAAAACTGTCTTTAATCCAAAAAACAAAACACAGGGTAACACAAGGCAGGGAGAGACTCACAGGACACAACATCGACGTTAATACGGACACACAAGTCAGGGGAACACAGGGCTTAAATACAATAAACAAAACAAGGTCAATTAATACAACACAGGTAGAATCAAATCAAAACACCGCTGGGACTAGAACAGGAACCAAGCGCAAATTATTTTATTCTGCAATGCATGTGCATCTCACTAAATTGTGAATAAATGAAAAGTTCATTTATTTCAGTAATTCAACTCAAATTGTGCAGCTCGTGTATTAAATAAATGAAATGCACACAGACTGAAGTAGTTTAAGTCTTTGGTTCTTTTAATTGTGATGATTTTGGCTCACATTTAACAAAAACCCACCAATTTATTTAGATGCACCTGTATATATACACTCACTGGCCACTTTATTAGGTACACCTTGCCAGTACCGGGTTGGATCCCTTTTGCCTTCAGAACTGCCTTAATTCTTCATGGCATAGATTCAATTGGTGTTGGAAACAGTTGCTGCAGATTTGTCGGCTGGACATGCATGATGTGAATCTCCCGTTCCACCACATCCCAAAGGTGCTCTATTGGATTGAGATCTGGTGACTGTAGAGGGTATTTGAGTAAAGTGAACTAACGTAACCTCGGTTCCCTGAGATACAGAAGGAGTACTGCGTCTTTTAAGGCAAAGCACCCTTTTCTCCGATATTGAAGCCTTTTTAACACGCTGTGTAACTGCAGGGCCATTGGTTTGTGCAGTGCGCTGAAAATTAACCAATGGCTCGGCTGCAGAGCTGCACAGCCTATGGCTGAAAAGCCCACCAAAGCCCGCCAGAATGGGCAGGGCATATGGCTATATAATGTGGGCATTCGCCAAGGCTCCTCAGGTTACTTTGACTGAAGCGACGACTGAGTCTTGCAGCCGCATAGCACGGCAAAGTACACAGTACTCATTCCGTATCTCAGGGAACCGAGTACGTTCTCTATCGATACTACACGTCGTACTGCGTCTGTTAAGACGCTAGGGGAACCAGTGTAATTCCACGTGTCTATGCTAGGAGAACGACCAACACTTGAATTTTCCTTAGGCACCAAGAGGGGCCCAGAGGGCCCAAGTATAGTACAGGGAAGCCCTGCAGAAGGTAATAGGGTCAAACTCATAGAGGTTGACCCGGCCTTGAGTAATTGAGTAATCCCAAATAAATCTGTACCTCGGAGCTCTATTTAGGGCCAAGAGCATACAAGAAGAAGGCACATGCCCATACTGGTTTGTCAAATGACAAGAGTGAGCCCGTTATGCATAAAGGACCCGGGCATGTAAGGCCGGAATTCCCAGGCCTTCCCATTATAAAACCTGGCAAATGTGAATGGCAAAGCCCAGCCGGCCGCCACACATATCTCTGCAATGGACACACCGCTAGACCACGCCCAGGACGAGGTGATGACTCTAGTCGAGTGGGCTTTTACTCCCATGGGGCATTGCTGGCCCAAAGAAGAGTATGCTAGCGTAATATTGTCAATTATCCATCTGGATAATCAATGCTTTGTGACCAGAGACCCCTTTGTGCGGTCGCCAAAGCATACAAAGTGTTGTTCCGACTGCCTAAAATGGGCAGAACGCTCAGTATAAATTCTTAACTGGTCTTGCTCCGAAGGAGGTAGTGCCGAGGGAGTTATCACCTGTGCTCTGAACGGAGTCGAGAGCACATTAGGAATGTAGCCATGCCTTGGTTTCAGGACAATCTTAGAATCATTAGGACCGAATTCGTGGCAAGAGGGGCTGACTGATAGTGCCTACAGAACTCCCATAAGTTTTCCCGATGCTAGTGCTAGTAGCAGAGTGGTCTTTAGCGTCAGGGGACGAAGGTCAACAGATTGTAGTGCCTCAAAAGAAGGGGTCTTCAGAGCCCTCAACACTGTGGGCAGATCACATGTCGGGACGGTGATAGGGCGGGGCAGATTGAGCCTCCTAGACACCTTCAAGAAACGAACAACAAGGTTGTTCTTCCCCACTGATTGGCCATCTATAGGAGCGTGTGAGGCTGCTATGGCTGCTACATAGACCTTGAGTGTGGAAGGGAAGCGACCCTTTTCCAACAGCTCTTGCAAGGAAGGATAATATCAACGATATGTCACATAAAACTGGGTCTGTGCCACGGGTAGTACACCAGGTGGAGAAGACAGACCACTTAAGGGTATAGAGGCATCTCATAGACGGTGCTCTAGCCTGAGATATAGTATTTAGCACACTCTCGGGAATGACAGAAAGCTCCCATCGAGAGGCCAAAGATGTAGCGCTATAGCGCCCATAATTCGGGCTGGGGGTGCCAAATCGTTCTGTTCGCCTGAGAGAGGAGGGGAATGGGCCATGGGGCTGAAGTGAGCAGCTGAGACAGCTTGCGAACCAATGCTGGTTCCTCCAGAGCAGGGCAACTAACAGAAGTCTGTGCTTCTGTTCCCTGATTCGCCTGATTACCTGCGGGATCAGGGTGATCGGGGGAAAAGTATAAAGGAGAAGGTTGGGCCAGTCATGGGCCAATGCATCCTGTCCTTCGAAAAATAAGTTTGGCAATGCGTGTCTTCTGAGGCGAAGAGGTCAACCTCTGGCCTGCCGAAGATTCCCCAAATTTCCTGAACTGTTTGTGGTGGAGCGTCCACTCATCTGAGGGGGCATTGCTCCGAGATAGCATGTCTGCTCCCAGGTTTAGTTTGCCCAGCACGTGTGTTGCTCTCAGTGAGCACAAGTTGAGTTGAGCCCACCTCAAGAGGCACTCTGCTTGAATAAAAAGGCGCCTCGAGCAAAGACCGCCCTAGCGATTTATATAGGACACCACCACCATACTGTCTGAGCGGATTAAGACGTGATGCCCCTCCGGTCTGACAGAAAGGTGCGAAGGCCAAAACATACTGCCAGCATTTCCAGGTAGTTGATGTGAAGGTTACCTTCCTTTTTGCCATCGTACAGCACCCCCCAACCTAAGCTGGAGGCATCTGTCGAGACCGCCTTCCTTCTGTAGATTATGCCCAGGGGCACGCCCCATTCCATCCACTGATGGTTTTCCAAGGGCCAGAGCTGCAATGCAGGCTTGGTTCACATTGACACGGAGGTGTCTGGCGGGCCCAGGCTGTGCAGCTCCGCTGCCGAGTCATTGGTTTCATTTTCAGCGCTCTGCACAAACCAATGGTTGTCCAGTTACACTGCTTTATTAAAAAAAAGGCTTCAGTATCGGAGAAAATTGAGTTTCCCCTAGCATCTTAACAGATGCAGTACAAAGTGTAGTATTGTTAGGGAATGTACTCGGTTACTTAAACTCAGTTCCCTGAAATATGGATCGAGTACTGCGTCGTTGCCATGCTATGTGGCTGCATGACTCATTGTCATGTTCAAGAAACCAGTATAAGATGATTTGAGCTCTGTGACACGGTGCATGTCACAGAGCTCAAATCATCTCAGACTGGTTTCTTGAACATGACAATGAGTTCACTAAACCAGTCTCAACTGGCCTCCACAGTCACCAGATCTCGATAGAGAACCTTTGGGATGTGGTGGAACGGTAAATTTGCATCATGGATGTGCAGCCATTAAATCTGCAGCAACTGTGTGATGCTATCATGTCAATATAGACCAAAATCTCTGAGGAATGTTTCCAACACCTTGTTGAATCTATGCCATGAATAATTAAGGCAGTTCTGAAGGCAAAAGGGGGTCCAACCTGGTACTGGCAAGGTGTACCTAATAAAGTGGCCAGTGATTGTATATGTGTATGTTTTTGAACAACTAAAATATTTAGACTAAGTATACTCAGTATATATTATTACTGTGTAATATAACTGAAACTTAACATTTATATATGTAAATCTTAGCGTTTCACTCAGAAATATGTCACAACAGTAGACAAAGTCTTTTCCAACTTCCATTTCACGTGAACTTCCAAAATGTATCTGAAAATATGGAAAATTGGTCTGAGATATAGTACAATGCCAATTGGTAATTATCAAACATGGAAATTCCCCCTGTCATACCCAACTACTTCAACTTTACAGATTTCTGTTCACCCAAGAACGTGCCGGATCTAATGATGCATGTGAATTAAAGAGTACTGACATCACATTGAGGGTGTTCCTGTAGCGAGGCCACGGCATATAGCTTGTGTGGGATGACAGCTTTAAAACACCCCTCCCTATCACGCTGTTTCCTGCATTGTAATAAATTGGCAAACATTCAGGCAGTTCTGTGTTATCTCACAAGCAAAATTCCTTTTGAAAAGCTGGCCAGGATTACCCAGCAAGCTGTTCAGGAAAGATTGTGGATGGGGTGGACACTGTGTGGCCAGGAAGTGTTGAGTCTGCTTAATTGACGGAGGATGCCCAGGAAAACCATGCACTTCTTTGACTGTGATTCCAAGTAACTCAAACCTAATTAGCCGATGTGGAAAAAAAAGAGCTCCATTTTCTCTTGTATTCTCTTGTAAAGTAGAAACACCATGTTGCATAAACAGGACCAAAGCAAATGTTTTGTTATTGTTAAAAGAAAAGTTCATCCAAAAAATACAAATTATGTCAACATTTACCCTCATGTTGTTCCAAACACAGATAATATTCAGTCAAAGACAAAGATTTCAGGAAAATTTCAAAGGTGTTCCCAGACAATGAAAGTGAATGGGGTCAAGCTTCTAAAATGACACAAAAATACTATAAATATAATAAAGGTTCAAGTCTTTTATAGAGAAATGATAACTTTGATATTCGATATTTGAATTTGTATTGGCCACAATATATTCGCAACTCACAGAGAGCATTTCAGGAAACTCCTGAAGGTGCTTATTTTTCCAACACAATGAAAGCAAATGAGTTCAAGCTTAAAAAATGACAAGTACTACAAAAGTATTAAAAGTTTAAATCTTCTATTGCAATAAAATAGATTTATGTTAAGAACAGACTGAAATGTGAATTGTCAATAGCCACAAAATCTATGCAACTCAAAGGAAGATGATCAGGAAAATTTCAAAAGTTTTTTTTTTAAACACAATTAAAGTGAATGAGGCCGAGCTTCTAAAATGACACTACTATTATAAAAGTGCTGAAAGTGTAAGACTTTCATAGTGATCCGATGACTCTGCATGAAGAATGGACCAAAAATGACATTGTTGGTCGCAATTTTTTTTCAAGAATGACTCTAGTACTATAAAAGCTTTTTTAAGTTCATGTATTCTAAAGTGACTTAGCTTTGTCTCAAGAACATACCAAAATGTGAATTGTTATTGCAGCTAAATCTTCGCAACATGTCAATGCACAACATTTGAAATTGAACACGAATGAGATTTGCGAGATGCTGAAGATTGCCCAGAAAATAGGGAACGTTCTCACAAATTGTTTTTTAAAAGTCATTTAAATGTTAGGACAAAACGTTTTTTTTTTTAAATGATAATATATTGGCATATATCATATTGTCATTACTTACGGTTATTTGTTTTTATGTCCTATTTGGTGTGCGCCAGCATTTATTCCCATTCCATTTTATTGTATGGACTAAACACTATGAAGTTTCCGTTAATCCTTTTGTGTTCCATGGAGGAAAGAAAGTCCTGTGGGTTTGGAACGACATACGGGTGAGCAAATTATCATTTTGGGGTGAACTATTCCTGTAGGCAAAAACTACATAAATGATAAATTATGTTTGCCTTGTAGATGTCCTTCTGTATAAAAGTTTCCCAACATCGTTTTATAGCTTTGACCTTTGGTTAGACGTCTCCAAGTCTCGAAAATTATTTGTGGAGAAAGAGCTGGTTTAGATTTAGACAATTGCAATTAATATGTAATGGAGGTCCAAATTTGGCCGCTCGGTTTCACATTTCCACAGGAACCAATACTGCTGCCATCTCGATTTTTGTTATCGGACGTAGCTAAAGAGAGTGATTCATGGAAAAATGGACGCTGCTGCTGCTTTAAGTAAAAACATGATTGCACTCCACCCAACTTCAACATCTCTACCCAAAATCCACTTCAACTGGATCTACCGCTGATGTTGGACAGTCAAATACAATGATACAACGCTGACATTTAGCTCCAAACGGAAAGAATCATTCACTTTCAAAATCTAGTCAACTGACTTAATGTTTAATAGGCAGCAACCATCTAAACCCAAATGGAAACTCGTAAGTGATTGAATGGGAACGCGCTACGGAGGTAGCAACTTTCTTAGAAGAAACTCACAAACATCAAACAAACACTGGTTATATATCTACTATAATATAATGAAATTATTGCAATTCATATGTTAAAATGTGCTCAGTGTGTTGTGACTACTTTTGAATAGTCATCAATGGGGATAAATGCTAACCATGCTAACGAGCCAATCCCTGGTTTTTTGTTTTATTGTTAGAATGTTGACTAGCTAATGACATTATACTCTAATAAGCATAAATATACACACAAATATTACCTGAAATTGCCCATTTTAGGGTCGAGGAGTTTTTATGCAGTTCTCATTTTGGCGGGAACAAATTAAAGACTTAAAAACATGAATATCCTTTAGCTTAGCTTGAAACCATGTTATGTTTCTCTTTTCTAGTACTCGTGTCAGACGTGCTCGTATCTGAATTTCTACATGCTGCATTGTTGCTTATTAGTCCAGAGTGTGCCCTTATGATTCACTCTGCAGCTGCGTGTCAAGTTCAGCTGAAACAGGTACATAAACAAGGGCTGACAGAAAACAGAAGCTCAGCCCCAAACAATCTGAGGGGTTTCTGTGAATTTGCTCTGCTAAATTGTGACTGCTGAAGTGAACAAGGAAAAGACGTTTGGAGCCAAAAATCCATTTAAACAAAAACTTTATAGCATAATGCATCCACGAGGATTGCATTGTTATTAGTTTTTTGCATCAATACTTTTTTCATTAAAACTCTATTTTAGGTGATGTGCACCACACTTTCATGACAATTTGGAAGTAGTTTATGTTTTTGTGCATTGGTGACTGACACTGCAGGGGGGTAATGCATTACAAAGTAACACGAGTTGAATAATCCGATTACGTTTTCCAAGTAACTAGTAAAGTAACACATAACTAATAAATTTACAGCAAAATATCTTCTTCTTTTTGTATAAAAATAAAAATAAGCCAGCCTAGCCTAGGTGACAAAAAGTAACACAAATGTAAAGTAATGCAGTACTTTCCATAGAAAAGTAACTCAAAGTAAGGCAATTAGTTACTTTTTATGGAATATTGGAATGCATTAATTTTAGAAGTAACTTTCTCCAACGCTAGCTGCTAATTCATGTGAATTTATACCATCTCACTCAAAACTTTTCATACAGTCTGCTTACGACCCACTGACCTTTCTTTTTCTAAAAATTATTTCCATAAAAATCAAATAGTAATCATTCAAATGATATTGCGAATTCATAAATTAGTTAGGTTTGATCGCAAAATCGATAAAACGATTTTTACGATCGATAAAACAAAAACGGTGGCGTGTCTGGTCGTGATTGTTTTAATCACTTTTTTCCCCTTCGCTAGTTAGTTTCAAATTATACTTTACCAAATGAATTGCACTAATTATATGAGGTGTAACATTTTGTTCATAACTTTAAGTGAACCTTGCATGAACAGAAGTCAAAGTTATGAT